>CM053789.1:248501759-248966759 GCA_028749045.1 Cupressus sempervirens
ACTAAAAATGTGTAATAAATGTCCATCCAAAGATTTATTGAAAGTCAAAATATCATCTAGATAGAAAATAATAAATTTTCCCAAAAATTTCTTTAGTGCCTCATTCATAAGCAACATGAACGTGCTTGACACATTGATTTGTCCAAAGGGCATGACTATGCACTCATATAGACCCTTCTTGGTCTTTAATGTAGTCTTCTACTCATCTCCCTCTCATATTCATATCTAGTGATAGCCACTATTAAGATCTATCTTTGTGAAGTACTAAGCTCCGCTCAAGTGGTCCATAAGATCATCCATCCTTAGCAAAGGAAATTGGTACTTGATGGCTATTTTATTTATAGCCTAAGAGTTTGTACATATTCTTCACTCTCCATCCTTCTTTGGTGCTAGTATTGTAGGTATTGCACATGGAATAATGCTCTCTCAAATTAAACCCTTCCTCAATAGCTCTTAAAATTTTTTGTTTAGCTCCTCACTCTTAATAGGAGTGATCATATGAGCATCCTTGTTAGGAAAACTAGCTCCAAGGACTAAATCTATTTGATGACTAATTTATGTTACTGGTGGCAACATTTCTACCACATTATCACATATGACATCTCCATACTCACTTAATTTACCTAAACTTCAAGTGGAACTTAACTAATACCTTATCCTTTCTAGGAATTAAAGCATAACACATATGCTGATGCTTCATGCCACCCAAAAAATTTCTTCCATCAACAAGACATACCATAGCACTACTATATACCTTTCCACTCTCCTTTATCAAGGGATTCAATTTGTGGCAAACTCTATCCTTTTTCAGAGAGTATGAATTTAAATAGACATCATGTATAGCATGCCTATCAAACTACCATGACCTTCCCAACAATAAATGGAAGACATCCATTTGGATGATGTCACAGAGAGCCTCATCATGGTAACTCCCAATCTTGAACTTTACCAAACATTTTTGACTAACTAGGACCTTATGATCATCCTACACCCAAGAAATCTTGTAGGGTTAGGGGTGTTTCTCCCTCTTGACCTTTATCTTTGAGACCATCTCCTTTGACACCAAGTTGTAAGTGTTTTAACCATCAAAAATCACATCACAACATTTACACTCACACTTGCACCTGGTATTTTAGAAACTCCTCCTTTGTCCAGGTTCAATATCACTACTTAGAAAGACCCTTTCAATTACTAGAACCACTCCTCTTTTTGCATTCTCTAAATGCAATGACTATTCATCATCATCCACATGAGTAACCTTACTTTACTAGTAGCTCTCCTATCTATCCTTCCTTGGCATTGAGCGCATTCATAGGCATGAAAACCTTCTTCATTTCAATGAAAATAGGTACCATTAAGGTCTCCTCTTACTAAAAATTGTCCATGTCCTCTACTTTTTCCTCTTTTATCTAAAAATTTTTAATCATAGGAGTGGTTGAAACCCTCATTCCTCTAGTTTTGGCTAGTACCCACATCTTCATTTTTCTTTTGGTTCTCATTTTGGCCTCCAAATGACCTACCATTACCCTTTCCTCCTTGACTACACCTTCTTTGCCTTCCATCAATTTTTTTTTAGCTTCACCTCAACTTGCAAGGTAAACTTCTCTGCCTCTTCAATGTTAGTCATTCTAACTAGAGTTAACTCCTCGTAAATGTTAGGCCTTAACCCATTAAGGTAATGAGAAACCTTCTCCTTGTTTGCTTCTGCATGCCCCACCCTAATAAGGACTTAGTAAATTTCCTCTATGTATTCCTAGACCTATTTTTGTAATTTCTTTAACCCTTGCATCTTCTTGAAAAAATCAAGCTCATAATCAACATGAATGAAAAACATCTTTAGCTTGTCCACCATGTGATCCCATCTTGTGATTTTCTCCTTTTCTTTTCTATTTCTTTCTATCTGAGTCCCTTGCTACCAATTTTGGTGTGACCTTTTATTTTGGCCTTTGCAAACTTAACCCTATTAGGGTCCCTAATATCCTCATACTCAAAATATTCCTCTAGTTCATTGATCTAGTCGATCAAATCATTTGGGTTTAGATTTCTTGAAAACATGCCTCCATCAATTTTAGGTCTCTTTTCCAGCTTGAAAATGGCCCTAAAAATATTCTCCTCCACCTAGTTTAGGACTTCTTTTTCTCCTTCCCCTTCCTGTCTAATATTCCCTTCTTCTTCATTTTCCTCCTCATTTCTGTCACTTATAGAAATATTCATCCCTCTACGGATTTCCTCTTGCAATGCCTCAACTTGTCTCTAGAGGGCTCTAACCTTAGGAGGAACAACTCCAACCCTTCCACCATACTCCCTTCATGGAGGCATTTTCTAACTATATAAAAACCCACAACCATATAGTCTTGGTGTAAATTGCCTCACAGTCTCCACTCTGTCTACACACTCAAGAAAGCCCACTCTAATACCACTTGATGAAAGCATAACCCAAGACAAAATGAACATAATAGGAAAAGGGGAATATTATTATGAGAATTCATATGCTACTAAATTCAGTACAAAAAAAATAGACTTTAAGACATGTTGTATGGGCTTACAATGCTATTAGATTATGGAGAAAACCCTTCTCACAATACCTTCTCCCAAACTCCATCAAAACTACTTTTACAATGCCAGTAATAACCTTAAGTAACTTGAATTAGGTTTAGGGCTAGGAATAAATTTTAGAATATTCCATTTGGCATCCACTTCAAAAATGAAAGGTTCTATAAAAATGTCAAAAGTTAGTGCAAAATTAGGAGAATCTAGAAATGGTAGTCCAAATTCTAGGAGCCATAACTTTTGATTTGAGACTAATTTATGAACCATTTATATTTTTTGAAAATTTTCCAAGCAATTTATAGCCCCATGGATCATCTTGGCTCATCATCCATTTTTTAGGCTTGTATGAGGCCATCTATTGCCTCAAATCTGACTTTGAAGTACTCTTAGGGGCTCTCCAAGAAACTTAAAATTGTATAAAGTTTTAAACTATAAAGCCTTTGGAACTAATTCTTTTTTGGAGTGCCTTAAATTACATTTATAATGATCCCTCCAATTTACAGCCTCTAAGTCATCATAATTATGGCTCAATTACAAAATAACCTATTTTTTGCATTGGCAGATATCCCAAGGTGCTCAAAAACTCTAACCTAGAAAACCAATAGTGGAACTATGAGAGTTGGAATTTCTATTTGACCCAAATGGTTATCTAGAAATTAAAACACATTAATTTAAAAAAATTAAAACTAAGCATATTTTTCTGAGTGATACAAGATTTCCCCTACACCACTAGATGCTCGTACATCATTCACCTCAACTGAATCATCATTCTTTGACAAATTGTGTCCTATCACCGTAGGTGTACTTATTGGTTTGGAGTCTTCAAATCCAAAAAAATTCAATATTTCTTTAATATATTTTGAGTGAGTGATGTATATTCCATATTTCATCTAACATACTTGCAAACCCACAAACAACTTGATCTCTCCAAACATAGAATCTGAAATTCTTACTTCATTTCATTTGCAAAAGCCTTACATAAAGCATCTGGACCTCCAAATATGATATCATCCACACAAATTAAAATGACAAAATACATTTTCCTTTTTTTATCTTCATGTATAGATTATTGTTATCATTAGTCCTTCCAAATCCAATCTTCACAAGATAATTATGAAGTCTCTCATACCATGCTCTTGGTGCTTATTTTAAACCATATATAACTTTGTGTGATCTACATACCATGTTCTTATTGTTCACATCAACAAAACCTTCTAGCTATTTAATGTAATCTTCTTCCTCTAATATGCCATTTAGATATGTAGATTTAAGATCCATTTGATAAAATCTAAAACCTTTGTATGAAAAATAATCAAGTCCATATGCTTCCAATCTAGAAAAAGGAGAAAATGTCTCTCCATATTCAATTCCTTCTTCTTGTGCATATCCTTTGCAAACTAATCTTCTCTTGTTCCTTGTGACTTCACCATTTTTATCTAGCTTGTTTTTTAATACCCATTTAGCGCCAATCATATTTTTTTCTTCTCATCTAGGAACTAGAGTCCATGTTTTTTTCCTCAATTTGTTCAATCTCTTCTTCTATGGCCTTACTCCATTGTACATCATCTAAAGCATCTCTTACTAATTTGGGTTCCTTCATGCTTAATAAACATGTATCATTTCTCAATTTATTTCTTCTCATTGGTCTAACACCTTTATCTCCAATAATTTTGTGTAGTAGGATGATGTCTCTTGACATATTTGGATAATCTTGGTTCAACTCTAGTTTCTTCATTTGGTCTTTCAACTTTAGAGTCATCATGTGTATCTTTGTCAGGTATCTTAACATCTCTTTCATGTATACTAATCTCAGAATCAGAATGTGCATCAACTTCATTTTGTAACTTGGCATTCATAGTATGTGATTCAACCATCACTGAAACTTGTTCTTGGTTTGTAGCTTGATTTGTAGCATCTTCTTTAGTAGGTATACCTTCATTAAGTATAAAAATGATTTTTATTCTTCTAATTGTTTCATAGGTTTAGCCTCATATATTTCTGTATATTCATCAAAATTTACATTTGCACTTTCTACAACTTTTCTAGTGTTAGTATTTAAATACATATAAGCTTTACTTCTTGTGGAATATCCTAAGAATATACCTTCTTCACTTTTTTTAATCTAGTTTACCATTATTGAAGTCTTTAATAATATAATATTTTCTTCCAAATACCTTAAAATATTTTACATTAGGTGAGTATTCATACCATAGTTCAAAAGGTGTTGAATGATTACCTTTCTTGACTTTTACATGGTTCAAGGTATAGATAGTTCTACTTAGTGTAGACACCTAAATTTGATTACATCACTTTGGTAATCTAATTTAGCCATCTCTAAAGGCATCATTAATTAAATTCTTATTTAATTAATCTTTTTCCATCCCTAGCTAATTAGTTTAATTAATCATCTATAGTCCTAATTGATAAATCAAATAACCTATTATTTATCAATTAAATCCTATTATTCTATGTAATTTCAAAAATTCTCATTTATTAAATAAATCTATTTGATAAATAAAATCTTCAAATCTAAAAACCCCTAACTTATCCCTAATCCTCCATTTAGCCTAATCCACCCGATCCACCCATACTAACCAAGCTTAGACACTAACTCACCCACCCTCATTAATACCATCCACTTGCACATCTCTAACATCTCTAATCTAATCCTAAACCCAAGCCTAATCCACCCTCTAATGTTGTTACATTCCCTAAACAAGTTTAAGACTTTCCTAAACCAAACCAAAGTCTCCCCTCAAAAATCCCAACCACCAAGTCATGAGTTCTCTTACAAACTATAAAAGACTCTTACAAGCCCACTCATGACTCTTACATCCATCTTCCACACTCTTCCCTCTTCCACACTCATTCCTCTTACATTTCTCTTACATACTCAACCCCACTCATCATGCCTTTAACCAACCCTTTACCCTACCCTCTCACATTCATCCTCCTTGTGACAAGTGTCACCTTCCCATTGGTGCTAAACAAGCACAATCCATGTGCTCTCCTTTGAGTGCATCCTAGCCCTCCTTAGGCCTTCATCTCTCCTTGCATCTTAGCCCTCCATCCCTCAAGCATGTAGCCTATAAATTGAATCTCATCCCAAGCCATTATAACAACAATCCTAGAGCTAAAGTTATCATGCCCTTTTGAGAGCCAAAATCTATACCCATACCCTTATAATGCCAAATTGAGAGCTCACAAAGCTACCAATTTTCTATTACCCATCTCCACCATTGAAGCAACTTTGAGTATCTTGAGTATACATCCACATCAAATGATGCATCTACAATATCAAGAAAGCAATAAAGTGCTTCATCTTTTGAGGTTTGCATCTCTTGTTTGTTTTCTTTGTCTAAGCATATATGTGAACTTAGTTTTAGTTTGTGAATGCTTTCTTTAATGTTAATGTTCCTTGCACACTAAGATCTAGTTCTACATTTTGGCACGCCCGGCGGGACCCTGCTATGGGTCATTTTTTTCATCCATTTCAATCTACATGTTGCTTTTAAAAACTAACAATCTAATGGTTTTTTGTTGTTTGAGTTATTGTAAAGTGTGTTTGCTTATTTTTGTAGGTTGAAGGATGCACTAAAGAGGACATATCCTTTAAAATCCAAAACTAACTAAAAAAACCAAAAAATCTAGAAAAAACTTGCGCCCATCGGTTCATTACGACAGTGTTGTCTCTGCAAACTGGCATCTTCACCTGTCGTCTATGCAGAACATCGTTTGAGAAAGTTCAACCATCGTCTCTGCTAGTTCAAGCTATCATCTATGAATTTTAGCATCTCTGCCTATTTTCTGGTAGTCTACATCGAAACTTGAATTGTCATCTGTGAATTTTGGTATCTGCATAGATCAGCGTCTACAAATTTTAGCGTCTTTGCCTGGCTTCTGTCGTCTGCACTGCCTCTAGAGTTAGAACTGTCATCTCTGCCACCACCAGCAGATAAATTGTCATCTCTACTATCGCAATCCATCAACTGTCATCTCTAATGCTGCCAGTTGCTTTCTTCATCAGACTGTCATCTACGAGTTTCAACGTCTCTGCATACTGGTGTCCCCGCAAATTAGCATCTCTGAATTTTGACATCTCCGCTTAATGAAATGTCATGTCTACCTATTTATGTTACATTTCTATTTTAGCATATCAGTTCCTGCACTTTTTAGCATATCAAAATTTGACTTTTATTGGTTCCGTAGGATTTAAACCATTCTAAGCATTTCTACACGTAGAAAAAACAACAAAAAAAGATATATTTTTTTTCCCATAGTTAAGCTTTTATTTTGGAAGATTTTGGGTGACTAATAAAATTGCTTTTTTTTGTCTCATTGCAGGTTGGAGCACATATGAAACCACTAACCATGTTTCTTGCAGATTCTCATGTTGCTAAAAAATGAACTTGAATGTTTAATCATTTGTCTTTGAATGCATGTTGCTAAAATGAACTTGAATGTTTAATCATTTGTCTTTGAATGTATGTTGCTAAAATGAACTTGAATGGTTAAACACATTTTTTATTGAATATATGTTGTTCAAAACACACTCTTGAATACCATGGATTAGAATCTATTTTCCTTGGAATGCATGCTTAAAACAAACAACTCAATCTTGAATGCAAATGTAATGCCCCGCCAAGGGATCCAAAGAATTTTACTAAGTTTTCCAAACATTTTTTTTTAAAACATGAAAGTAAAACCATTCGTACACATTCGCGGAAGCAATAGTAACAAATCAAATGAAAGTAAACATAACATAAGATAACAGATTACATTCTTTAAAGATCCCTTAATGTTGAATTACTTCTAATCATAACTTATTCATTGAACATTACATCCTTAACAATGAAATAACAAGGATACATCCAATGTTCTTAAACCATATACAAGTGTACATTTTAGATTGCTCAATCATCCACTATACATGACATATGGTATGAAAAGCTTAAAAGAATAAACATCCATGTAAATAAAGTACGTCATCATCCAATATTAATCCATGAGGCAATTAAAAGTAAATGAAACCACATATCATACATGATACAACATCACAAAAGATACAAACATCCATCATAAAAGATAACCATATATCAAAAATATAAATAACTAAGTGCACGGTTCTTCCCAACTATTAATAGCATCATTAGACCATCATGGATCCTAGCCATCCCTCCGTGTGTAACATTCCAAAGCACCAAAGAGATCATCAGTATTAACATAGTAGGAATGTCACTCCTAAAACATCCTACTAACATGCAAAGTAAAGCATAGGATACCATCATCTAACATATGCAAATCATCAATGTAAGAAACATACGAATAAATACAGCTAGCATAAGGTATAACATCTATCATAATGATCCAAGAACATAATGAAGATAAATACCAACCAATAATACTCCAGCCACGGTGTCTCAGACGGATCTCAAATGATAAGAGTGATAAAACACTACCACCCGACCGCGTGGAACCTAAGTGGTCCACTCCCATCATGCCGAGGAGATAATCTCAAGTCCCAAACAAGTTTTCATAGCACATATCTCTATAAGTTCTATAATCCTAAAAGTATACTAACTCAAAGGTTCCATCACACACAAAATCAACATCTTATTCCCAGAGGCACAACAATGACATGTAGGAAACCTACTCTGCAAGCGAGAAAGTGTCATCGCATTTATATCGTACAAGTTACCCTGGCAGTTAGCTAAACTCCACGGGTCCATACAGATCTCATGTGGCCACTAGGATCCTCTCATACTGACGAGGCATACTACAGAATGAAAGGTCGCAACCATACGTTCTCACTACTCCCATCCTAGCCTATACAAGCGCTCAAAGCATGGGCAAGAACCAAAACTCTTATCTTTTTAGGTTCATTTAATCTCCATTTAGTGTGTAAATGTTATCACTTATTAACCAAACTTATAATGAGTTACCCTGACAGCCACTTAGGGCCCCAGTCCCCATTGCAAGCCACTTCTCAACACTATAAGTAGATTACCTACCCTAATTCTCATGGAATCATAAATTACCACAGTCCTATACAAGTGACTGTAGAGAAATCCAAAAGATAATCCATAAAAAGAATCATCAAATATCCTTGATACAAGCATCAAATATCCATAATAAGAATCATCAAATCACCAAGATAAGAATCATCAAATCTCCATGAGCATCTGGAAAAACATCCATAGAAAATCATGACCACAAAAATTCTCTATTGGCAACTGAAGGCATCATTGATAATCATAAGTATCCATTGGTTCTCAATAACCAAAATATATCTCAAAATAAATCACCATATTCATTGGTTCTCTACAAGCAACCAAGAATATCTCAAAATCATACTAATCAAAGACTTCAAAATGGTTGAGTCAAAACATGTCACAACATGACATCATCAGAAAATAAATCCACATTTCAGTCCCATCATGGCGACTAGAAAGTAATCCAAGGATAACTGATCAATGACTCAAAAATGATTAGCTCAAGTGTCTTAGATACATATACATCTCAGCTTCACACATGAAGACTGATGAACAAATACAAACATTTCATAGAGCATACGATCACATTACCATGGTTGGGCTTATAAAGATCGAGACCAAAAAGATCAACATGCCATCACATCTCATAATCCCTCGAGCCTCTGGTAACAACCTAAGACTGGTCAACACTAGTTAACCCAAAAATCAAAACAAGAAGCATATAGAATACACGATGCAAACACATGTTTTGGTTTACTAATATTACATAGTTGAATAATATGTAGGGGTTTCCAATTTCCTGTTTACAAGTATACTTTCAAGTGTCTTAAGTTTTATCTTTTGACCTACAAGTCAACCCATTTTTCCCAATAGCATTATCCTAAGAATAACTTAAGGATAATTATTTACTCATTAGATTGATCATCATTGACCTTTAATTAAATTGTTCTCTTTATTTAACTAAGATCCATATTCAAATTGATCAACTCTTCTTATCGTTACTTCAACTTTTCACATAAAACAAGGATCATTAATCGTTAAATTATAAGAGAACCAAATATCATTCTTCGAATAAGATATCTTAACTTAATTAGAATGATCAGTTAAATCCATCAATTAACATAGGCACACCATCTATGACCTATTATCATTCTAATAGTTCTTAATTAAGACTAAATTAAATATTATCAAAATTTAAGCCTTTAATTCAATCGTTATCATCATTGACAATCATATAATATCTAAAGTCATAATTCAAGTCATAAGACTTATCAACCTCAATATAGATAATTTACAATCTCGTCAAAAGATTTATATTAATTAAATCTCCATTACATAACTTAAGTATTAAATCCAATTAACTCTAATTAATTGATTTAATAAATAATTTCAAACCATCAACCCAATGAATAATAATTAACTAATAAGTTCAATAATAATAACTTGTTAATATTTAATGACAAGCTATAATGGGAATCTTATTAAAGATCACATTCATCATTCCTTATGAATACTAATGTTTCCTTAATTAATCCACATTATCAATAATCATTTAGATCATTAAACTATTATTTATTAATAATTTGCTAAACTTCAACAAACATTAATAAATAATAAACTCATCAAAACTATTATTACTCGTTCTAGAGATTCTTACATAAACTTCATTAGTTAATATTTAACTAACTCTTAACACTATTAAGACGTACCAATAATCTGTTTAATAACTCAAATTATAACGATGCTATCCACTTTCATTAAAGTCTCATAGTATAAATCACCATTTCTAAATTAGATATTAAGAGTCAACTATATCATTAGCTAAATGAATTATTTCAAGCGAGAACACTCTTTTTGAGGTATTATAATCCAAATGTTCACTCAAAATTATTATCCAATATCCAAGGTTGAGAGATCCAATTACATTAAATAATTTGATATATCAACCCCTAATCTCCATCTATTAGTGAGCCTAAATTTTAAAATTAAAGTCTCTTAATTTAATGTCAACTTCATTAAATCACTATATTCCAATTCATTTGAATTAATAATTTAATTATAACTTGATAATATCTATTAACAAATTTTCCAATAAGTTCATTTTCAATTTCAAGAACCCAACAATAATTCAAATAATCTTTATTTAATCTCATTCCAATTACATAAATTTGTCAAATCTGAATATCAAACAATATAGTTAATTAACCCGAACATTGAAATATAATATTATAAATTTCATTAATATTATATATATACATATTTATAATATATAAATATTTAATAATTTCATTATATTTAAAATCAAATTTTCTATATTATATATATATATATATAATATATATATATAACAAAAACTTTAATAAAACTTAAAACGATTTTATAAATAATACCAAACGCTTATATAAAAGCGTTTATAAAGGCCCGCCGGCCTATCCGCTTACGCGGCATCGCGGCAGCATTGCTGCCGCAGCAGTAGAGTACTGCCGCGTTAGCAACAGTACCTGCTACCGTAGCAACGGTGTCTGCTGCGGATGATAGCAGAGGCGGTGACAATTAAAGCGGGCTAGGGTGGGGTAAAACCCCTCGCCCTCCCATATTTTATGTTAAATTTATTTTAAATAACGTTTTCAATAAATATTTCTTCAATGCGAATTTATACCATGCAATCCGAATTTATTAATAAGGTTTCTCATTTCAACTTACACAAATATATACATATATGTATATATGTATATATACGTATATATATATATATATATATATATATATATATATATATATATATATATATATATATATATATATATACAAAATTTGTTATCAACCATCACTATATTTAAAATATAGATATATGTATTTATTTATATGCAGATTTACAAGAGAAAATGCATACTTAGATTTAAAGGTCTTTTCTAAATAAGTATTTTTCCTTTTAAATAATTGTTTTCTAAACATATCCATTAATTCCATCCAATAGGTTAAACTGTAAATCATCGTTCTCAATTTAATTCTAATTTGAACCCAATCCTGTTTAGATCTAATGTCTCTTTAATTGGATCTAGGGTTTTCTACTGTTTCCTTCTCAACCAAATAATTACATATCTAGATTCCGATTCAAATTGCAAATTCATTCATGGAATATAATTAGACACTTACAACAAACATGATGAAGACAGGAAGAGAAATGGTGCAAGGAGAATATGTGAATATCACAAATGCACCTAGACACTGATGCTAATTTGTCATGCCTCAGAAGTCCATAGAAAATCCTTTCCTTCTCCATCATTCGCAATCCTTCCAAGATCCAAGCCAACCGAATCCTCCAAGTGACTAGAAGAGCTAGAAGGAACATAGAAGTATGTAAAAAATATATGAGCATATGAACTTCTCCAATACATGTAAGCTTTGAAGCTTCCATTTTAGCTTGAAGCTTGTAGTTTCCATTAAGCTTCCATAAGGCTTCCCCAAAACACACTGGGAGAGCCTCAATTTAAAGGCCTCTAAGATGCATCTAGAGTGTCGCTAGAGACAACTAGAAGATAAGCATGACAACCAAGGATGAGTCTTCTCCAACCTTCTAGATAAGTCTTAAGGAGACACCATGTGCTCAAATAAAATGCTAACATCTAAGTGTAGACAACTAGTGCATTCGTAGAGTGCAAACTCCTGTGTTGTCTACATGACAACTCCCAAGAATTTGCCAACTCCTATGTGAGAAAATATTAAAATAATGCACAATCATTAATTTAATATTTACTTTTACTCTTTCCAATTTAATTAATTAATTAATTTATTAAATCTCATGCACTAACTTTACTAATTCCACTTTTCAATCTTAATATATTTATATTTTAATCACATGAAATCTAGAATCTTTTAATAATTTAAAATATATCTTCCACTTTTAAATTTCATTTTTCAAAAATTAATTGCTAAAATATTTATTAGCTTTAATAATAATATTATTTAGTCATTTATTTAAAAATGAACTCCAAATATATTATTATTAAAATAAATATTGTCACATTCCAACTTTTAATATTATAATTTTTATTTTCAAATTTAATTAATTTCCCAATTAATTAAATAAAATAAATATTAAAATATCATATTAATTTTTCATTTAATTAAACCATTAATTAAATATTTTAATTAGGCTTAATTAATAGAAAATACATCAAAGACTCTCAAGGTAAAAATATGAAAACCCATCATAGCCAAAATACATACAAAATCAAACCAAGGGTTTATATCACGAATTATGTCATCCGACATATTCGGAGGGTACTCAACTCAGATACTTGTCCTAATTTTCCAATTAGAACGAATGGCTTAAAAGGGTTGGGATTTGGACTTTAGAATTTATCTCCCCTCTCTTATCATTGAGATAATGTGATAGGGTACGCTCATCCTAGCAATTCAGGGAAGTCGATACCCGGTACCTGCAACTTGCATAAAAACCACGCATGTACAAGCATAATATATACTAAACTAAATAGACAATGGTAGGAAGTGGTGCATCATGTAAATCTTGACTAGTAGGTGACTACGACTCCCTTCCTTGACCACATCAGACATGCCATACAAAAGCAAACACACAAAAAAAATATGCCAAACATACACATGCAAGTATGGGGTAAGTATCCATAATAAAACACATGATAATAAATCATCTTACTCATCATTAATAACAGAAAGCAATGTAATAATCATCATACATACATGAAATATAAAGTCTAAGTGATCTCATCACATAATAAACTGAATCCATAGCACAATATCTGATAATACCAAAACAATGCTGCTAACCATCAACATAAAACTAGCCCTAAAAGAGTTCAACAATGTTAGAAAAATGTGAACTAGGGGCAAGCACTACAGCAAAGATCAATTAACCATTGCAATATCTCACACTTCAATTTTTGGTGCATTAAGAAAAACAAACAAATCTCTCTTTTGCATGTAATTTAGGCAAAGTTTGATTTTTGGACAATTAAGAAACTTTGTTAAGTTAAATAAAAATTTGCAAAAATCAATTTGAGTAGTTCCTTGGACTCATCTCTTTTCTAATCACCCATCAATTCCACCATTGGTTGCAACCTCAGTGTCATTTATGGGGATGGGTCTACTTGAAAGACGTGTTAAATGTTCCACAATCTAACTAACTCACTTGGTCTTTGAATGTTTGCTTTAACTTTATCAAAATTCTTAAATGACCAAAACTCTAGATTAAATCGATCACACTTCAAGTTTGGGTACTAAAATTGAACAAAAATTGATGTGGAGAGCCTTTGGGTGCATGCTTGAAATCGAATCTCACACACTTTTGTTTTGGGCTTAAAACAAACTCACACTCAATCTTGAATGCCTTAAAAAAAATTAATTGATACTTGAGGTGGAGGACCTCCAGGCACGCGAGTTTGCTTTTGTTGACCCTAACTCTTCTTCTTGTTTGCATTCTTCAATCGATTTACTTTTGTTAGTGCTTCAAGTTAGAATTGAACATTGTGTCTTAAACATGAGTGCTTGCAAAGTCTAGATTAGCACACATAAGAGTCAGTTGGTAAAAGAACAAGCGTGTTTTTTAGCCCAAGGTCATCCAAGTCTTCTCTCCCCTTGTCCTCTTTTGAGGCCATCTTGGGTGCATAAGATTAGGATCCAAAATCTTATTTCTTTTTAGGAGGCCTGCTTGGAGATTTCATCACCCGTTGGATGACCTCATCTCTAGCATTCTAGTGGAGTATAAGAACTGGGAGGTGAATCAAAATACACCTCTCTTGGGATCAAGATTTTGTCACTCGGGCTAAGCCTCAAGGAACTTTATACCCTTGAGAAGTAAAAGAGGAGAAGTGGGTTACTGCTCCTCTCGGCTGTGTGACATCTTTTTGGTCTCATCTATGGATTTGGACCTCACGTACCTTGGGTATATCGAGGACTCCCTAACTAAACCAACTGTCAGCCTTACAGACAACCATCTACGATGTTAATTTGTTTGAAGTGACTGATCAAAATATTTGTAGAACATAAAAACTCCTCGACGCAAGTATCACATTCTGAAAACCACAAACTTCTATCTGGGTGTTCCTATCTATTACTTGATTTTATTTTACTTGTTTAATGAATGTTTGCCAAACTTGGTCAATCCTAGTTTAGGGCACACTTAGCGTAGTCACTACCTATTTTAGAAGTTGAATGAGTCAAAGCAAAAAAAATGAGATCTTTCAAAGCCAAGCAGATTCAGGAATTTATGTTAGAACAACCCAAACCCAAACAAAAGTTTCACAAAGTCAAACTCAAGCCATCTCTGGCATACCAAGAACTTTCAGCCAAGAGAAAAGAAATAACACCAAGCCTGCGAATTTCCAAACTCCACAAAGCAGAGGACAAAGCTACCGATAAAGCACTTCAAGAGGCCTAGTTAGAGTGCACCATCAAATTTAGCCAACATTTAGGAGTTAATCCTGTGTATGCCTTACCAACTAGGCATGATTTCTATGATTAGACACCCTTGTTTTTCCATATCTTCTTGGATAAGGTTCACTTTAGAGTCATCTTTGTAGAAAAGCCAGCCATCTTAGGTTATCCCCGTAAGCATTATTAGCTCATCCATCTCATTTAGAACCAAACCATCTAGCCAGCAATCCAAAATCTTCACATCCAAGCCTTCAAAATTGTTGTCACTTTGCCAAAAGTTTTCCATTCCTAAAATCTTCCAAATCCACCAATCTCACCAAGGTTATCCCTTTGGCAAAGCTTTTTCTAGGGTAATCTAGCTTTGTCACTTGTTATCCCTCATCAGCTTGAGCTAAAGGTTGGGATCCACAAGTGGTCAATCTCGTGTTCTTCCTAAAGGATCATCAGTCTATCCTTAAGTTGACACAATCACCACCAAGCTTGCACATAGGAAAGCAGACCTTTCATGCTTTGGCAACATATCTTTGAAGTTAGAATCCCCAACCTAATCCTCCTTAGGTTTTTTCATATAGCTTTGCCTCAACCTAGGAAGTCATTTGCATAGAAAAGCCTTCCCCCCTTTTGCATCCACCAGCATTTTTTGCATCTCATCCCTACGAGCATTTTTCATGCCACCCGTCACTCGCTTAGCCAAGAAGAAAGAAACAATGGAGCCCTATCATTTGGATCGAACAGCATCACCCCCCTTGAGCACTCAGCCATCCTTTAGCCCAAAGAAAGCTATGCCATCACCTACTGACATTGAAGTTTTCATGAACTAACTAGGAAATGTAGTATTGGTAAATGCCATTATGGACAAGAACAAAGAGACAATCATGGCTAATTTTTGAAGGAACAATGTAGGAACCCTTGACTTTGGAAGACCCCCTCCATTATTAGATCCATCTCACCCATTGTTTGGGTAGCTGCCACCAACCATAGGCTCTTATGATCCAAATTATCATCAATATATGCCAAAACAAAAGCCTCAAGCCAATCCATTTGATCCAATAGACCCAAACATACCATCCTCCACCCAAGTCAAAATCTCCATTCTGCAAGCCAATCCAGCCACTACCACTCCATCCTTGGTTCATAGCTCTCCGCTCCAAACTGCCTTTGCCCAAAATACCTCACCATTCACTCCCTTCACTATTGCTACTGCTGCTCCCCAACCCAGCCTTCCAAATCCACCCATCTCCCAAATCAGTGCTAGCATCTTTGGCCAACCTCAGCAATATATAACAGGGATGCCACCCATTGGGCCAAGTAATCAACCTTTCATCACCCCCAGCTTGTTTACCATAGCCCAAAGAACAATCCCATCATTCCCATTAGGTCTTGGGAGCTCAATACCATCAGCCACAAATCCACAAGCTACTTCCTTCACTCCACAAAGCTATCAAATCTCACAAGCTGCTGCCAATTTTCTGCCAAGCTCCCAAGTGACCCCAACTCCCACCACCACTCTACCAAGCTTCCAAATCTAGCCACCAAGCTATCAAACCCCATCAGTTCCATTCCCAAGCTTTCAATTCCCACCACCTCCACCACCAACTAATCCATTAGCTCCTATTACCAACTACTTTTCAATGTCACTTCTAGGAGGTAATCCACCAATCTAGCCAACCACCAATTATTTGTAGGTAACATCCCAAATGAGGGTGCATTCCACATGCCTTGGTCAAACCCCACAAGCCCCCCGATCCTTTCCCCAAGCTTCACAACCATCTTATACCTTACCTCCACAAAGCCATTCATTTCTCCCACAGCCAGCTTATGTTCCTCAATCCCAACCTCAAATCCCATATCAACAGCAAGCCTCGCAGCACATGCAGCAATATGCACCACCTCCCCCTCAACAACCTGTCATCCACCATGCAGCTACCCAAACAATATACAATCCCTATCATTAAATTCCACACAGCCATCCATATTCAGTGGCCACATCTAGTGCATACCTACCTCAAGGCACTCCTACATTGGGGGCACCCCAGCCACCACCTATCAATTCAGAATGGGAGCAAATGAAGACAAATATGAAAGCCATCCAAGAAGGGAATGATCTGAAGACATTCAAGTTTGAGAATGTGTGTCCTTACCCATTTGATAGAGCCATTACTATGACACCATTTCCCAAACACTTTGAGGTACCCAAATTTGACAAATTTAGAGGAAAAGGAGACCCTGTCACACATATCAAAGAATTTTACATGCACTGCCAGGACGTGGCATACAATGATGTCTTCCTCTTGCACCTTTTTCCCAAAAGCTTGGCTGGACCAGCTCTTGAATGGTTTTATAGAATCCCCTATGGCACAATTCAAAGCTTTGCTAAATTATCTGAGGCATTCGTAGCCCAATATGCCCATCTTGTTGAAACAAAGCTATCAATAGTTGCCTTGTCCACACTAAGAAAAAAGGTGGAGAAAGCCTTGCTGAATACATGCAAAGATGGAAAACCCTTACCACCTGCATATCCTGCACCTTGCGAGAGTGCCATGTGGTGAAAATGTTTATTGATAATGCCCATCCCAGCTTGGCTCACCACATGACCATGAACTGTTTGCAAACCTATAAAGATATCAAAGAGAAAGGAATGTTCCTTGAGCAAGGACTCATTAAAGATGGTGTGGTCAAGATTTACAAGGAAACCAACCAAAATCAATCACATTCCAATGACAAGTCTAGGTATTGGAACAAAAAAAAGCACGTTGCAATAGATGGCATCACTGACACCAGACATGTGAATATTGTTGGTCCTTCTCAAAACTAGTCTAACCCACCATATCAATCAAACAACCAAGAAGCTATCATTTACCAATAGTAGAATAACCAAAGCTATCAAAACCACAATACAAGACCCAACTTTCAAGGGTCTAATAATCAAGCTAATGCCATCAATGTAGCTTCAGGGCAAAAACCCAAATTCCAACCCACACCTAGAAACTATACACCCCTTGGTGAGCCATTGGATGTCATTTTTGAGAAATTGGCTAAGGAAAACCTCATCAAATTTCCTCCTACCTAGCAAATTGATCCAAGCCAATCCAAAGCTGCATGGTACAAGGACAATGAGTATTGCAAGTTCCATAGGGTAAATGGTCACACCACCCTCAGATGCATGAAACTAAAAGATTATGTGCAGGACCTCATTGATCAGAAAGAAATCACTGTTGGTGCCCAAACCTCTCCCAATGTAGGCTTACAGATTTATCAAAATACTTTTTCTCCACACAACAACCAAAATTCTGGAAAAGCACCTATCCAAAACAACACCAACTACCACCAACCAAACCAACAGCATGGGAAGAACAATGACCACACTTCATCCTATATCGACTATGGTAGCCTTATAGGTTGTATATATGAGAAAGAGCCTTCTGTCAATGTTATCAATATTCGAGGACCAGACAATGAGTGTGTTGTCAGCACTCGAAGAGCATGATTTAACATCGTAGGCCCACCAGTTTCATCAGCACCATCAGCTCCATCAAAAAGCCGATAAAATATCTTGGAACACCTTGGGAACATGCTAACCCAAATCTCCATTTTAGACCTTCTCTGCACTAGTCTTGTGTACAAAGACATCGTTGACAGTGCTCTCATAGAATCTAATGTCCCTTCTGATATCAATGCTACTAATTTTTGTAATCTTGTTGGACACCTTTCATCCTCATGTTCCCTATCTTTCAAACCCACTGACATACCCATGGTCAAGCCAGATCACACCCTTTCGCTTTGCATAGCCATCATGGTATCCAATTTTGCTATGAAAAGAGTAATGATAGATAATGGATCAGCCTTGAATATTTGCACCCTAAAATTCATAAAACAAGCTAGGTATACAAAGGAAGATATGATCAGTGAGGTTATCACCATCAAAGCTTATGACAACTTGGAAAGAACCACAGAAGGAACTATTTTGCTGCCAATCAAGGTTGGGCCGGTCATCCAAAAGACAGTTTTCCATGTTATTGATCTAAACCTACCATTTAACATCCTCCTCAATCGCCCATGGATTCATGCCATGAAAGCTGTTCCATCCACTTACCATCAGTGTATCAAATTTTTGCATTAGGGCACTGAGGTAACCATCCATGCTGATCCAGAACCCTTTTCTTACTGCAATGCAGTTGAAGCTTCATATACAAACCATTGCCCTAGAATTGATATCGGCACAGCCATTACTAGCTCATCCCACACTTGTAATGACCTAAAAACCATCCTCACCTCCACCCTATCTACCATGAAGATCAATAACAAAGGCTGTGGAGAGTATAGCCTGTCAGATGCATTTGCTGTCGGGCACTCCCACTTGATCCACATGCCCATGGATGACCAACATATCACAAAGCTAAGGAGATTCCACCTCCTTGATACAAACAGTTTAGCCCAACAACCTTTATATCCTCGAAAATCCCTCTTCATGAGGAGCTCACTCCAGATATCAATAATTTGATACATAAGGATGCACCTCCAAGAAATGAAGAATGCCTTGACCACTTTAGCCAAAATTATCCCCAAGAACATAAGCTCATCACTAAAAAATGGAACTATCAAGGAGGTGGACTACGACCAGAAGAAAGGGGCATGCAATGTCCCATCGAAGCACATAAGTGGGAAACGAAGTCAGGTCTTGGCTTTGGCATACCCACAACTGGGAGCACCAATGAGAATGGTCATGCTTTTTTGAACATCCACCGCGACCTTGTCGAAATCAAAGACATTCCTGAGGAAGTTGAAAAGAGAGCCTACGACGATATCCCAGACCAAATGTTCCTAGGAGACTCTGTTCTCCGAGAACTATCCATCCATCTCATTGACCTACCACTCACTCATCCACAACTCATTGATTGGGACCAACTAAGCATCATATACATTGATGAGTTCGCATCAGAAGAAGAACTTCTGAGATTCATGAGAGCCAAAACTCCTCATAAGCAAACAAAGCCAGATTTTGCCTACATCTACAAGCTAGATCCCAAGGGGTATTTTGGAGAAAATCCCCAACCTAGTTCTGATACACCCAAAACTAGAACTAAGGTGAATCCAAGACTAGCTAAGGTAGT
This sequence comes from Cupressus sempervirens, assembly GCA_028749045.1. Taxonomy (NCBI): domain Eukaryota; kingdom Viridiplantae; phylum Streptophyta; class Pinopsida; order Cupressales; family Cupressaceae; genus Cupressus; species Cupressus sempervirens. The sequence goes on from CM053789.1 coordinate 248,521,828, forward strand.
GAAGAGAACTCCTTAGCAAGAAAATCTAGAGCCACAAGCAGACCATGAGGATTTAGTATTACCTCCTCAAGATAATCGACTAGAGGTGTCTTCTATTCTAATTGAGGATACTAGAGAAGTCAACATTAGTTCTTCAGAGATCCCCAAACTTGTTCATATTGCTACATCCCTATCACAAGACCAAGCTGATCTCCTCTTTAAGGTCTTAAGAGAGAACATTGGCCAATTTGCATGGTCATATTAGGACATCCCAGGGTTGGATCCAAAGCTTGTAGTTCATCATCTTGCAGTCGATCCAAAGATCAAGCCCATCAGATAAAAGCTTAGAAAAATGCACCCCAAGGTGGCATTACTGGTCAAAGCTAAATTAGAAAGAATATTAATTGCTAAGGTTATTTGACCTATCGACTACTTAGAGTGGATCTCCAACATGGTCCCTATCACTAAGCCTTCCGGTGACATCAAAATCTGCACTGATTTTAGAGATCTTAACAAAGGTTGTCCAAAGGATGATTTTCCCTTGCCCAACATAGATATGATTGTAGATCTTACAACTCAACATGAAATTCTATCCCTTATGGATGGATTTTTTGGGTATAATTAGATCAAGATTGCAGAAGAGGACCAACATAAGATAGCATTCACTACCCCTTGGGGAACCTTTTGCTACACCATGATGCCTTTCGGCCTAAAGAATGTTGGGGCTACCTATCAAAGAGCTATGACAACCATTTTCCATGATCTTATCCATAGCATTTTGGAGGATTATGTGGACGATATCCTAGTCAAATGTCAGACCTTCATGGATCATCTCGCTGACCTCGAGAAAGTCTTTCATAGGTTAGCCCAATATCATCTTATGTTAAATCCCAAGTGTGTCTTTGGGGTCACATCTGGCAAGCTTCTAGGCTTCATAGTTTCTAAATGAGGTATAGAGATCAACCCCAAGAAGGTCAAGGCTATCTTAGACATGCCTCCTCCCCAAACACTATGACAACTTTGCTCTCTTCAGTGAAAGCTTTAATCTGTCTGGCGCTTCATCTCCCAGCTTGCAGATAAGTGTACACCATTTTCACATTTACTAAAGAAGGATGAGAACTTCAAGTGGGATCCTTTATGTTAGCACAGCTTCGATCAGCTCAAGCAGTATCTGACCAATCCCCCTATCTTGGTCCCACCAATTCCTAGTCGTTGCTTGATCTTATACATATCAGCAACACCTACTACTTTAGGGGCCCTTCTAGCACAACACGATGATTATAGCAGGGAAAGAGCCATCTACTATATCAGTAGAACCCTAGCTGTTTATGAACTAAATTACACTCTTATGGAAAAAGCTTGTTTGGCAGTTGTTTTCTCAACTTAAAAGCTTTGCCACTACATGTTAAGTCATACCATCCAACTAGTATCCAAAATTGATCGTCTCAAGTATATGCTCTCTAGAATAGCACTCACAGGTTGGCTAGCAAAGTGGGTTATGCTACTAAGTGAGTTTGACATCCAGTATGTGGACAGAAAGGAAATCAAAGGGCAAGCTATAGGAGATCACCTATAATAGATGCATATCCTTTGATCACAAAATTTCTAGATGAGCATATCTATCTAATTGAAGAATAGCCCCAATGGAAACTTTATTCTGATGGCTCATACACCTCTCATGGATCAAGGGAAAGAATATTGTTGGTTACACCTCAAGGAGATTACATTCCAAAAGCCTTCAAGCTACAATTTCCTAGCACCAACAATATAGCAGAATATGAAGCTCTTATAGCAGGATTAAAGAATGTTGCAGAATGGAATATCACTAAGTTACAAATCTTTGGCAATTCTCAGCTCATCATCAAGCAAGTCCTAAATGAATATCAAACCAAAGATGAAAAGCTATTACCCTACAAAGAGCTAGTTGATCAGCTAACCCAACATTTTACAAAGCTTCAGTTTACACAAGTACCTCGAATGTAGAACAAAGCAGTAGATGCTATGGCTACCATTGACTCACTCTTGGAAATTCCCCAAGTAGCTACACAGTATGAGTTTTTAGTCAAGCAGCTCCTCACACCTACCTATGTGAATGAGGATTCAAACCATGTTTGTATCTTGGTTGGTCCCCAATCCCCTTGGTACCGTGAAATTCATGCTTACCTTAACGATGGTATCATATCCCCTCACCTCACACATACCCAATGCCAGAACCTCATCCAAAAATCATCCCACTATGTTATCATGGCCAATTCCCTATATTTCCGGGGTTATCACGATACTCTCTCTCGATGTTTAGATGAAAATGAGGCCATGATGGCATTAAAAGTACACTCTGGACTTTGCGGTGCCCACACGAGTGGTATTGTACTAGCATGCCAAATCCTTAGAGTAGGCTACTATTGGTCTACCATTGAAGAAGACTCCTGTGACTTTGTTAGAAAGTGTCTCCCATGTCAGTAGTATGCAAATCTTGTGCACGCTCCAGCACAAGATCTACAAACTATTGCACCACCTTGGCCTTTCGCTTGTTGGGGCCTTGATCTAGTTGGAACTATCACACCTCTCTCATCTAATGGACGTAAATGGATAATAATAGCTATAGACTATTTGACTAAGTGGGTGGAAGCAGTCCCCCTAGTCTTAGCTATAGGAGTTCAGGTCTCCAAGTTTATCTTATACCACATTGTTTGTCGCTTCGGCATCCCATCCACCATCTTCACTAACTACGGAGGTAACTTTGAAAATCTCAACATGGGAGAATTATGCACTTCTCTCCACATCCATCACCACTTTTCTAGCCCATATTTCCCACAAGGTAACAGCCAGGTAGAGGCAACTAACAAAACCCTCCTCAAAATCCTAAAGAAAGTTGTCAATGATTTCGGTCGCGATTGGCACCTACAAATAAATTTGGCTCTATGGGCCTATCGAACTTCCTTTCATACATCCACAAGCACAAATCCATACTCCCTAGTTTATGGTGCCAAAGCAGTACTACCCATAGAGGTTCAACTTCCCTCATTGCACATATCTTTGCAAGGGAAAATATCAGATGAAGAATACAGAGTAGCTCAGCTCACCTAGCTAGATCTCTTAGATGAGAAGAGACAACAAGCCTATGACCATCTCATAGTCTACCAAACTCATCTCAAAAGGAATTTCAACAAGAAGGTGCTCCCATGAAACTTTCAGCCAGGTGACATGGTCCTCAAAGAAAATATGAAAGTCCAAGAAAATCGAGAAAAGAAAGGCAAGTTTGAACCTACATGGCTTGGTCCCTATGTGGTTACCACCTCCTTTGGCTCCAGAGCCTATCAAATATCTACACTGGAAGGAGAACTCTTGAATGATCCCACTAACATCATTCATCTCAAGAATTTCTATGCTTGAAGATCCTTGGTAAACCTAGCTTTTGAAAAATACAAAAAAATAGTAAAGAGAAATAAGCGTCCAATGGTGAAAACTTGGCAATTCAAGCGCCTTGGATAGGTACCTTGGTGAAAACCTGGTAATTCAGGTGCCCTGTGTACTAAATACTAATCCATTATCTATCACTATACTATCCCTCATCCATCCATCCACCATTGCCATAAGACACCTGCTTGTTCCCTTGGTGTTCCAACCAAATATCCAAAATCTAATGGAGCTTGTAAATACCTCTTGTACAGCTTATAAAATCTTGTACCTCAGCTTGTAAAATCTTGTACCAAAGCTTGTATTATACCTTGTAAATCTTGTACCATACCTTGTATATCCAAATCTTGTGCAAAGTTTGTACCATATTCCAGCTTGTAAATAAGCTTGTATCTTAGCTTGTATACTATCACGTGCACACACAAAACTCCATTTTCACTTAAGCTTTTTGCAAACCATCTAACTATCCACCTATCAACTATTATAGATATCCCACCCTTCATGAACATTCCCATCTCACAAAACCAAAACATGAACAAAATTGTACATTTGTAACATATCTTGGTCCGTCACCTTGTACATCCTCTTTAGCTTAGTACCATTGTATCTATCCAGCTTTCGTGTCAGTTCCTCCTTGATCAACATCTTGCACACATCGCACAACCCTTGGTTAGCTATTCCAATGCATCCTTTACCTAGATCTCCTATCACCAAAGTGTTATCCTTCTTAGTTCATCTTGCCAGATGCATCACTGATCTAGATCCATCAGCTTAGGTGCTCTCCGATAGATCCTTGTAGGATATAGCTTTCTTCATGTCTGATCTTGGTCTGTTAGTACCTCGTGCCACCCATCTCATTGGCAAATGGTTCTCTTTTGGATTTTTGCTTTCTTTTAATTTGGAATCTTCCCTTTTGGGTCTTGAAGTATCTTTTCCAAGAAATCTTTTTGTTCCCTCCTCAAAGTTGTCATGATATTCCATATCATGGTATGCTCTGAATGGGGCAATCTGAGCATAAGGTCTTGATCAAGTCTTTTTTTTGTTTTTCTTTTCTGCTTGTGGGTTACCCAGTGTCGGTTCCACGCTGATTCCTTTGGGATTCATGTGTGATGCTGGGACAATCCTTGCATGTTTGTTTTGAGTCAGTTCGTCAGTCCTCTAGACAGTTGGTGAAAAGGCCTTGATGTTCTTGGTAACCTTGGAAATGAACCAACAGTCCTATAGCAAATCTAGTGCTGAACTACATGGTGGTACTTCTCTTTGAAGTATCCCCCTGCTCAAAAAGCTTCAATGGAATCCCTTCATCTCCATTATCCCTCATCCATCTCCAACATCTGTCACTCCTCCCCCAGCTTATGCATCAATATCTCTTTGAATCACTCCTCATGCTTAGCTTTAGGGATTTACAATCCTAGTCGTAGGGATCCACCAATCAAATCAAGCCACCAAGCCTCATCTTTCGAGATCCACAATCCTAGTCCTAGGGACCTCTGAAACCCATCTTCCACCAATCTGACTCTTTGAAATCCTATTACATCAGCTTTATCATTCCCGTCATCCATCCACCTATCTTGGATTCATTTTTTATAGCGCTCTACTCCTTCATCCCCCCCCTAATCCTAGAAAGTCTTAATCTTGTGCATCTTATTTCCCTTTATCATTCTCCTATAGTGAGAGTTTGAGCTAATTCAGCCCCTCCTCTTTGCCAATCTTTCTTTGCTCATCTCAATTTCTTGTACTTTTCAAGAAGCAGTCGAGCCTCTTTTATCTCTTCACCGCCTTCTTGAGGGGGCATCATCTGAGTCTAGTCTCTCCTCTTCCTATCTGAGACTGGGGTAACATTGTTGCTAAAACATCTTCCTCATGTCGTCTTCACTTGAACTTCTTTGAAATAGTGTTGTCTCAACACTACGTCAAAGAGGGGCAAAATGTAGACACCTAAATTTGATTACACCGCTTTGGTAATCTAATTTATCCATCTCTAAAGGCATCATTAATTAAATTCTTATTTAATTTATCCTTTGCCATCCCTAGCTGATTAATTTAATTAATCATTTATAGTCCTAATTGATAAATCAAATAACCTATTATTTATCAATTAAATCCTATTCTTCTATCTAATTTCAAAAATCCCCATTTATTAAATAAATCTATTTGATAAACAAAATCCTCAAATCTAAAAACCCCTAACTTATCCCTAATCCTCCATTTAGCCTAATCCACCCCATCCACCCATACTAACCAAGCTTAGCCACTAACTCACCCACCCTCATTAATACTATCCACTTGCACATCTCTAACATCTCCAATCTAATCCTAAACCCAAGCCTAATCCACCCCCTAATGTTGTCACATTCCCTAAACAAGTTTAAGACTTTCCTAAACCAAACCAAAGTCTCCCCTCAAAAATCCCAACCACCAAGTCATGAGTGCTCTTACAAACCATAAAAGACTCTTACAAGCTCACTCATGACTCTTACATCCATCTTCCACACTCTTCCCTCTTCCACACTCATTCCTCTTACATCTCTCTTACATACTCAACCCCACTCATCATGCCTTTAACCAACCCTTTACCCTACCCTCTCACACTCATCCTCCTTGTGACAAGTGTCACCTTCCCATTGGTGCTAAACAAGCACAATCATGTGCTCTCCTTTGAGTGCATCCTAGCCCTCCTTAAGCCTTCATCTCTCCTTGCATCTTAGCCCTCCATCCCTCAAGCCTATAGCCTATAAATTGAATCTCATCCCAAGCCATTATAACAACAATCCTTGAGCTAAAGTTATCATGCCCTTTTGAGAGCCAAAATCCATACCCATACCCTTATAATGCCAAATTTAGAGCTCACAAAGCTACCAATTTGCTATTACCCATCTCCACCATTGAAGAAACTTTGAGCATCTTGAGCATACATACACATCAAAGGACACATCTACAAAATCAAGAAAGCAATGAAGTGCTTCAACTTTTGAGGTTTGCATCTCTTTTTTGTTTTCTTTGTCGAAGCATATATGTGAACTTAGTTTTGGTTTATGAATGCTTTCTTTAATGTTAATGTTCCTTGCACACTAAGATCTAGTTCTACACTTACAACTTCTCTCTAGTATTCTAAACCAAATAATTTCTCCATCATGAGTGTTCTAGCATAGTCCATTATAGATATATTCCTCCTTTTAGCAATTCCATCTTGTGGAAAGGTTCTAGGGGCAGATGTTTATCTTTTGATTTCTTTGTCATTATAGAATATCTCAAACTCATTTGATGTAAATTCTTGTCTTCTGTTAGATCTCAAACACTTCAAACTTTTACCTGTTTCCTTCTCCACTCTTGCTAAGAACCATTTAAACATTTTGAAAGCATCAAATTTCTGTTTCGAAAACATAACTGTTGTCATTCTAGAATAATCATCAAAAAACAATATAATGTAAATATATCCTTTGTAGCTTTCCACATCAATTGGCCCACACAAGTCAATATGAACAATCTCTAGTATTTCTTTAGAAGTATGAGATTTTCTCTTAAAATTTGGCGTTGTCATTTTTCATTTTTCCTGACTGACATTGTTTAAACATTATATTATTGGGCTTCTTTAACTTAGGAAAACATCTAATTTTTCTCACATTATTGATACTAACCAAGTTATCAAAATTAACATGACATTAAATCTTGTGCCATAGCCTTACATCATCCAGCTTCACAATTAGACAAGTAGCATCCTCTATGTCAAGGCAGAGTAAATTACTCCTAATCTAATCAACCTTTCCAATTAGTTTTCCATTTGTGTCATATATATTAGAAATCTTGTTTTTAAACTCAAACTTATATCCTAAATTATTTAGTTGTGACACATTCAACAAATTATAGTTAAGTCCTTCAACATAGTAAGCATTGTCACGTAAAATCTTATCTATGAGTTTTATAGAACCTTTTCCTTTTATCAAACATGGTGCATCATTACCAAATATTACACTATTTCCATCATAACAATTTAGGGTAAAAGAATTACTTTTTTCTTTACTCATATGATATAAACACCCACTATCAATGACCAGTCTATAATTCTTGTTCACACAAGTCATAAGTCCAGTTATCTCATCTTCATTAGATTCATCCTTCATTGAAACATACACCACTTCATCATCATGTTCATTAGATTCATCTTTTGTTTCCTCTTCAACAATGTAGTATGACTATTTTCCTTTGTCTTTGTAGTCCTTGTTGTCTTCATCTCTTCTACTTTTGTACTTGTCACCAATTATATAGTTCTTCTCCTCTAGACCTCTAGCAATAATGTAATATCCCATTTAGGGCATTTATGGATTTTATCTAATTTGTATAGATTTTATTATATTTTCATCTAATGTCCCTTTTCACTCTTTGATATTCAATATGTGTGTGCACGTGGGCACACGTGCGTGTGTGTTTGCATGTGTGTTTATGTGTGTTTCAAAGAGTTGTGTCCTTCTGTAATACTAATAAATATATTAATAATAATATTATATTATATTGATAATAGTATAATTACATTAATGAATAAGGGTAGTTATATTAATTTCATAAATTACATTAATAATTATATTATAAATAATATTATTCTAATAATATATCAAGTACATATTATTATATTATAATAAATTTATTAATATAGCATTCTTATATTAAAATATATCTTAATCATAATATTATTATTTATTATATTAGATTATTATAATAATATGATATATATGATATTATAATATAATATTACTTTATAAAATATTATTATTTAAGTATTATTATTAATTTCACTCTATATAATACTTATTTATTAGTTAAATTATATGTTAGAGTGGGGACATCATAGTCCTCCCCTCTCAAATTTGCTTGCCCTCAAGAAAACTCTTTCATACACAAGATTTTTCATAGACACAAAACATATTTTCATTCAAAGACTAGAGAGATTTGTGAAATATACATGAATCAAAACACAAAGCATACATGATGTAAACAGATGAATGTATTTGTAGAACCAGAATCAGTATGCAAAGAACATTAACAAATAAAGTTAACATTCACAAACCAAAAACTAAATTCACATATATGCTTAGACAAAGGAAGAAAACAAGAAGTGCAAACCTCACAAGAAAAAGCACTCCATGCTTTCCTGATTCTGTAGATGTGTCCTTTTGTTGTGGATGTATGCTCAAGATGCTCAAAAGCTGCTTCAATGGAGATGGGTAATGGCAAATTGGTAGCTTTGTGAGCTCTCAATTTGGCATTATAAGGGTAATATTGATGGCTTTGGTTCTCAAAATAGCATGGTAACTTTAGCTCAAAGATTGTTGATGAAATGGCTTGGGATGGGATTCAATTTATAGGCTAAGGGGTAGAGAGATGGAGGGCTTAGATGCAAGGATGGATGAAGGCTTAAGGAGGGCTAAGATGCACTCAAAGGGGAGCACATGGATTGTGCTTGTTTAGCACCAATGGGAAGGTGACACTTGTCACAAGGAGGATGAGTGTGAGAGGGTAGGGTAAAGGGTTGGTTAAAGGCATGATGAGTGGGGTTGAGTATGTAAGAGGGATGTAAGAGGAATGAGTGTGGAAGAGGGAAGAGTGTGGAAGATGGGTGTAAGATTCATGAGTGGGCTTGTAAGAGTCTTTTATGTTTTGTAAGAGCACTCATGACTTAGTGGTTGGGTTTTTTGAGGGGAGACTTTGGTTTGGATTAGGAAAGTCTTAAACTTTTTTAAGGAATGTGACAACATTAGGGGGTGGATTAGGCTTGGGTTTAGGATTAGATTAGAGATGTTAGAGATGTGCAAGTGGATGGCATTAATGAGGGTGGGTGAGTTAGTGGCTAAGCTTGGTTAGTATGGGTGGATGGGGTGGATTAGGCTAAATGGAGGATTAGGGATAGGTTAGGGGTTTTAGATTTTGAGGATTTCATTTATCAAATAGATTTATTTAATAAATGGGAATTTTGGAATTAGATAGGAGAAAAGGATTTAATTGATAAATAATAGATTATTTGATTTATCAATTAGGACCATAGATGATTAATTAAATTAATCAACTAGGGGATGACAAAGGATTAATTAAATAGAAATTTAATTAATAATGCCTTTTTAGATAACTAAATAGGATTACTAAAATAGTGTAATCAAATTTAGCTGTCTACAGTATGAAGTAGACATGATGCAAATAGGTGAAGACACGAAGTAAACATAATGCAGACAGATGAAGACACAAAGTAAACATGGTGTAAACTCACAGTACACATGTTATGTGATTCCTTGATTGTGAACTTGCAACAACAAAATCATTAGTAATGCATTTATTTATAAATTTTCCTTTTTAGGATTTCCTTATATCAATCCCCTAACAAGGTATTTATAGTCTCAATTTAGTGAAATTTGATCTTATAGTGACTTGTCAATCAAAGTATACTCCATTATAATATCAACTCATCATTTCTTGAATATGGGAGGAGAAGCTATAATAAAGTGCCCTATTACCCAATCATGGGCCTTGCTCTTCTCCCTCATTATTCTTGTCTCTCTCTAATCACCATCTCCAAGATAGTGCCTTTGTATGATGTACCCTGGGGTATTCGCTCCACCGTAGGCCTTACCTAGTACCCTTGGATGATGTAGCCCAATTATCATCTCACCCTTGGCCTTACCTAATACATCTAAGTGGTATCACCCAGCCCATTCTAGTGTAGGCCTTATCTTATCTAGGAAGATGATGATGTTGAATAATTTAATTGGTTTTACTTAACAACATCAGTTGTGATAATGATTGAAAACTAATCTCACTCAGAATTCAATATTAGAATTTGGAAACTTAGTTCTAATCAATCATTACTTAATTGTAATCATCCTATTTGATAATTATTTAATTATAGACCTATCCTTTTAGGGAATCAATCACTCCATTATAACTAATCAATTATAAGTATCAAATATTCAATATTCATCAAAAGAAACAAACTTTGTTTCCCTCTTATGAGTAAATTTTGGCATAATAGTTATGCACAAAAATTATTTGGAAGCTAATTTTAGTTAAAATTTAATATTAGAGCTATAGAAGTTAATAGTAGAAAGAACATTATTGATTGCTAATCATGAAAATGTATTAATACTCTACATGTATGCAATTATATCATCTCATTTAATGTTTCTCTATAGAAATAAGTGTAATAGGAATATTTACCTTTAATCATGTACCTCAATAGCTATTTCCATCGTTGATGCCACTAGGATTATCTCTATTCATAATTATGATTGGATGATGTTCCTTGTGCTTTTACTTTCATTCATTGATAATTTCCTTTGCTAATTGATCTAGGTGGATCTAGAAGGCCTAAATTTTTTCATAGTCTTAGAATCTCATAAAATCAACATCGATGACTAGAGCTTCTTGATATAATCTTGATGCATTCTGAATCGTGTCAAAAGGAGGTCATGGTGAAAAGTTATGCTTGGTCAAAGTTTGGCAAACCAAAGGTTGACATAATAAAAAGAGGTAAAATTTGACCATGTAAAAAATGAAAAAAAAAATGGGTATGAAATTGAAGACCTCATTGAAAGCCTTCTGATGGTGCTCATTTCATTAGAAACAAAGTACGTATGTAGAAGTTATGATTATTTGAAATTAGACTTGGGAGAACTTCTTGTGGGAAATTTGTCTTTGGGAGAAAAAATAAAATTGTGAGAGTTTAATAGGAGGGAATTACTGAATTCTTATGAGAGATTTTACAAGGTGTTATTCTACACCAAAAATTGTAAAAGAAGAAAGCGATTGTGAAGGCTTGGAGCTTGAAATTTGTAAGAGAGCAATTTTTCTTGAAAATTTTAATAGAGCGGTCGCCTAATTGAGAAGTGGACCCAGAGACACAGTCTTACCTAGATGAATTTCATATTAAACTATTTTTGTCTCTTTATTCACTTTCTTATTCTCTCAGCCATTATTGTTCTCTTTTATATGCATTAAACACATTATTTAATTAAGTGTTTTAAGAATAAATATTTTTGTAACTTAAATGGTTAAAACACATAGCCATACAATTACTGCCTAGATTAGGAATTAAATCTATAATTTGGATTAAGTTAAATAGTTGTGAATCCTAGTTTATAGATCAAGTTTGGTATCAGAACCTTTTTTGCTAAGAAATTGTAGGTGGTGAATGTTAATGAAGTTGAAGTTGAAACAAGGAGAAGGTGAACTTGCAAATTTCAATATAGACATTGGAAAAAGAAGAAATTTTTCATGAGTCATGGCATCTAAAACAAATCTTTCCAAGTTTGATGCAGAAGCCTTCTAGAGAGCTTTTGTGGAGTTGAAAGCTTTGGTGGACATTTTCTTTCAAGAGTGACTTGAATGACAATTGAGAAAGGCAAATAAGACTAATAATAAAGAAGAAGCTAAATCTTCATCAAAAGATGACAAAGGCAAAGGAGTAGGAGATGGTAGTAACCCTCCTAAACCTTCATCCCCATCTTCTTCATCTTCATCATCATCTTCTTCTTCCATATATACTCCTTCTAAAAAGAAACATTCTATAAGGAAAACCTTGTTAAAGCTTTATGTAACATTTAATTTGTTTATATATAGTTGTTAATTGGATGCTAAAAAATTGGATAATTGGCTTAAGCAAATTGAAGTGTACTACAGGGTTCAAAATATTTTGGATGATTCTTCCAAATTCTAGCTAGCTACTCTCAGAATGGGAGGAAATGCATTAGTTTGGTGGGAGACAAAGATTAAGGATGATCTTGCTACACACAATAAAATCATTTCATCTTGGTATGAATTTACTTCTGCTTTGAAGAAATAATTTTATCCTTTGGATTATTTGCAACAAGCCATTATGGATTGGCAAAATATAAGGCAAGTTAAAGGATAATCTGTTCAAGAGTATATAGAAGTGTTTAGGAAGAAGACATTAACTCTTGAAATTCCTCTTTATATGCAAGATACTTTATTAAGGTATATAGGTGGAATGCATTCATATTTGAAGCATACAATATTGATGTTTAGTCCTTCTAACTTTGATGTAGTATGTGTTCAAGAAACTCATATTGAAGTAGGTAGAGGAAACACAAGTTTCAGTTCAAAGAAGGAATTTGTTCCTCTTGAAGGACACAAGAAGGGCAAGAAAGTAGCCATAGTGAAGAAAGAGGAAGGTGACAAGCCTACTTGTTCACATTGTCAGAAGAAAGGACATGCAGAAGAAAAGTGTTGGAAATTACATCCAGAGTTAAAACCAAAGTGGTTTAAGAAGGATCAAAAGGGAAAGGAAAAGTCTATAGCTATTGTTCAAGATCTTGGATTAGATTTTAGCGATCATAAAATAATATCAATTATGGGTTTGGAAGGTAAAGCTTTTGCCAATTCTTAAACTAATGTTTCATGTTCTACTTCCAAAAGTCATGATGCTCCTAAAGATAGTAAAAGAAGTGAATTATTTCATATAAGGGTGATTTCAAAGAATATTAAACTTGACACATTGATAGATAGTGGATCCCAAGTTAATTTGATTTTAGAAGAAGTTGTTAAACAATTGGGACTAGAAACTACACTACATAAGAGACCTTATCCTTTAGGTTGGGTGTGCAATGATAATAGATTGTGAGTAACAAAGAAATGTAGGTTAAGATTTGCAATAACATCCAAATACATAGATGAGGTTGAATTTGATGTGATACCACTAGACATATGTGGGATTGTGTTGGATAGCTCATACTTATATGATAGAAAAGCTATCTTCTAGAGGGAGTATAATAAGTATCATTTGTTTAAAGATGGAATTGAATACATTATAAAAGCTCCTTGCATGAAGAATGAAGGATCAACTATAAACACAAGACATTTGAAAATGATTGTAAATGCAAGTAGTAAACTGACTCTCATGTCTACAGTAGCTAGTGCAGATCAAGTGCAAGCAAAATTAAGTCTTCACCTAGTGATGGTAAAAGAGGATTTGAAAGGTTAATTTTTTAATGATGTTTTTTCATGAGAGGTCCAAAATGTTGACGCTTTTTCAATTTTCTTAGTTATTTCAGTATTGTTGCTTCTATTTCTACTAGTTGGTATTATGTGGGTGATTGATGTAACAATGAAAATTGGTGGATATATGGTTTATTGTATTAACAGTGATATTTCATTCTTCATAATGTGTGTGATGATTCAAATATTCAAAATTATATTAGTTTGTATAGGCAATACCAGATAGGTGAGGCAAACATCCCCTCACTTTCATTCTATGTAAAAATAGACTTTTGGAGGTCCAAAAGCTTCTCAATGGGGAGGAATGATCTAGGTGGATCTAGAAGGCCTCAACTTTTTCATAGTCTTAGAATCTCACAGAATCAACCTTGGTGACTAGAGCTTCTTGATATAATCTTGATGCATTTTGAATCACATTGAAAGGAGGTCATGGTGAAAAGTTATGCTTGGTCAAAGTTTGGGTAAAATTGGCAAACCAAAGGTTGACTTAATAAAAAGAGGTAAAATTTGACCATCTAAAAAATGATTAAAAAATGGGTCTTAAATTGAAGACTTCATCGAAAGCTTTCCAATGATGCTCGTTTCATTAGAAACAGAGTCCATGTGTAGAAGTTATGCTTGTTTGAAATTAGACTTGGGACAAGAACTTCTTGTGGGAAATTAGTCTTTGGGAGAAAAAAAAATTGTTCTAAGAGGTTAATAGGAGGGAATTATTGAATTCTTAGGAAAGATTTAACAAGGTGTTATTCTACACCAAAAATTGTAAACTAAGAAAGAGATTGTGAAGGCTTGGAGCTTGAAATTTGTAAGAAAGCAGTTTTGCTTGGTAGATTTACTAGAGCAGTCAACCAATTGAGAAGTAGAGTTGGAGACGTAGTCCTACCTAGATGAACTCTGTATCAAATTGCTTGTGTTTCTTTATTCTCTTTCTTATTCTCTTAGCCATTATTGTTCTCTTTTATATGCATTAAACACATTATTTATTTAAGTGTTTTAAGCATAAATATTTTTGCAACTTCAATGGTTAAAACACATAACCATGCAATTACTGCCTAGATCAGGAATTAAATCTGTAATTTGGATTAAGTTAAAAGAAGTGTAAATCCTAGTTTATAGATCAGTAATAGTCTATTTAATATTCTTTCTTATCTCAATTTCTAGTTTTGGTTATCCTTCAAATTGATCTAAGTTCCCATTTAAGGTTTTATGAATGACTTCAAATACTTGTTCTATCCTTGGAGATGTATATAATTTGTATTTATTTTCAAAGATCTCCAAGTCCTTGAATGGTATATATATAATGACAACTTTATGTATAAGATAGAATATATTTAAAATCTAGGGATCTCTCTCAATTATATAACAATTTGTATTTCTTTCTTATTAATAGATTTATGCTCCTTTACTAATGGCTAAGTCAATTTACAAACTTAATATCTTCTACCTATCAATTCCCCATAACCTTGATAACTTTGTATGCTTTTGATATAATAATATTTATATTGAAGATGATTTTATTTCAATAGTTATTCATCTTGAATATATTCTATTCTTTAAACATTCCCATATACTTATAACTATAAATAGGAAATGATTTCCCTTCTTAATAACAATATAAAGGTTTTCTTTGTTTATACATTTGTTTAATCATAAATATCCAATTAATTATAGTCATATGAGTATAAGCCTTCTAGTGGTTGACTTTACTATATATAAAATGTTATATGTGTAAATTGGTTATTGTCAGGGTGGGCCGCCAGTTTAATACTAAATCAAGAGTCTTATTCCTTTAAATTCCACTATAAGTATACACATTAGCAAAATATGCAAGGTGACAAGAGGGTACGTATGATAAATTGGTACAGATCTAGGGTATAAGACTCCTATGTAGATTCAATACATGAATGGTAGCACTAAATGCATATAATGTAATTTCAAGTCAATTATACTGCTTTACTTTGGTGGATCTATCATCGACCATTCCACATTGAGATTATGTTCTACATGACTCTTGTTGCTAGATCAATCCAAATTTGAGGTTGCACTTAAGAATCTTTTCTTTGATGAATTCCTTCGATTCGATATCATTCCTTTCTTACTTCACTTTCCTTAATGCACAATATGGTGGAGTCCAATTCTATTTGCCTTCCTTATTTCCCATGTGAACTATACTAAAAAGAGATATAACTTATCAAATAAAGACATCATTATAAGCAATGAGAATTGTATGGCTGATGATCACCTTTTTTTAAAGATTTTTATTTGTCTCTTAGTGCCATGTGGAAGGTCTGCCACTTTAAGGATTATGTGGTCATATTATAATATTCATCTTTAGTGATCAATGATTTCACTTTAATAATTAGTGATCAACCAATTTTATAATTTGGTTAATAATTAGTGATCAACTGTGTCAGCTTGCGACGGGTTAGAAGGGCTTTCGGGTTTTTTTGCTCTGCTAGGGTTTTCTTGCTTCATGCAAACTTTCAATTTTTTTTGTGTACGGCCTTTCTCTTGCACTCCCCTTCTATCGGCACTTGTCATACTGCATTTACTGTCGGAGCTTTAGGTTAGGATATAATGGCTCCGACCAGCGGTGAACCAATTGTTTCTAGTGTTCATGCTGCTGCTTCAGACTGCCATGGTGGCGCCATCGAACAAATGCTCACACAAGTTTGTCCCAAAAGTTTTCCACGAGGTAATCATAATATTGTCCTTTCTTTGCAAGAATTTGATGTTGCATGTGACTGGTTAGAACAACATACCTTGATAGGGTATTTTGTTGGTAGGACTCCCCCTGAAGCTATGCTCAGACGGTCAACAAAAGCCAGACTCCTCATGGCATCCACCCTGACACTGTACAAAACCTTACCAAAGGGTTTTTTTATTTCTCTTTGCTAACCCATTGCAAATTGACGTGATTTTTACCAACAGTCCTTGGTCTATCTATTCCTCTCTGCTTGTTTTTCAAAAATGGTCCCGAGACTTCTTTGTCTCAGACAATAAAAAGCTTAGGGTTCCTATTTGGGTCGAATTCCCAGGTCTACCCTTGTCCTTCTTGCCTTTTATTGAGTCTATTGCCCAAGCCCTTGGCAAATTTGTTACCAAGGAGCTAGAGAAATTTTTTAATGCTCATGCTCAGCTGCATGTTTGCATTGAAGTTGATCTTTCTAAAGATCTCAAAGATTCTGTGGAAATCCAGATTGGTGCTCAAACCTTCACACAGAAGGTGCTTTACTTGAACCTTCCTAACACCTACTATAGGTGCTAGTCTTTGGAACACAAGATCAGGGATTTCCCTTTGGCCACGCCTAGGGTCAAACCCTAGCCTAAAGTGATGCCTATTAAGCAAGTCGAATGAAAAAAAGAAGAATGGGTTACTATTGGGTGCAAAGGAAAGCCTGCCTTGAATCCTTTGGCCCCCAAGCCATCCTATGTGACAGTTATTGCAATTCCTCCTACTTCCACTGAAGTGTCAGTGCCTGCTAGCATGGAGATGCCAGCGGTTTCTGTTGCACTTGTTTCAGTTTTGCAGGTTTCAAACCCTGCTGACTCATAGGGGATTAAGGTAGCCGCCAAGACCTTGTCCTTGGCTGGGGATCATTCTCCTCTTGCAATCTCTTCCATAGTACCAATAGCAACAAGGCATTCTCGCAGTCCTCCTGGATGTGCAAAGATCTCGGGGGTCAAATGGCAGGCTGTAAGTCTAGAGGATTTCCTATCTAACTTTCACCCAGTTTCTACCTTTTTGCAGAATAGTTACTCCTCTCTCAAGGATGAGGATGATATGGAAGAGTTTTCATGAACTTCCTCTCTTGGAATGTTCAAGGTCTTATAGACCTCCCCAGAAAATTCTATGTCCGGGATACCTATCATAGACTTAGGAATTTAGATTTTCTTTGCATGCAAGAAGTTAAGATTTCTGGTTTCATGCTTTCTGTTGCATGCCACGTCATTTGGCAGGATAGCGCCATGTTTTCTTCCCAGAATGAAGCTGGCTAAGGTGGTGTAGTTACTCTCCTATCACCTCACCTTCATTCTGTTATTATTCACATGGTTCTGACCCCACACACCATATTATTTGGCTTTTTCTTTCCACTAACAATCATTGTTTTGGAGTCATTAATGTTTATGCCTCTAATGATGCTGTGGAAAGGGCACAGATGTGGGTTTGGCTTGCTGACAACCTGTTGCCAACTACTTGGGTCCTATGTGGGGACTTCAATATGGTTGAAGTGGCCTCTGATAAAGATGTCATTCTGCCTTTCCATTGGATAGCTGGGGAAAGAGAAGCCTAGTTTTACATGCATCATAAACTGGGCCTCTTTGATCCCAATACTAGTTGCCACCATGATCATGGGGCTTGGGACACTTGGTCCAATTTTCAAGCTGGTCCTGACTGCATATTGAAATGTCTTGATTGTGCTATGATCTTCGTGCAATCTTTTTTTAATTTTTTTGAAGATCATCATCTACCTATCATTCCCCTGACAGATGTGACGTTGTCAAACCACTATCCCATTTATTTTGGCATTTCTTGGCAAACAGCTATCCACAAAGTGGTTAAGTCTCAATTCTTCCTCAAAACATCTGTGCTATTGCATGCCTCCACCATCTCCCACATACAATGTGTCTAGAATTTGGAACCACGTCCACATTCCCATCGAGGTTGGGTTCAATGGTGGAATGATACCATTACATGAACGACTCATTTTTTGTGCATCTATGGGTGTCAGCAGGCAATTTTAAAAAAATGATCTTATGAATCCAACACCCTTACCCTCAAAAAATCCTTTGAAGCACTCACCTTCAACCCCTATGATGTGGATCTTCAACTTCAGCTTGCCAAGCTTCGCCATGAAAAGAAAATTGCTGATAACTATGCTACCCAAGGAGCTCAAATCAAAGCTTGTCTCCACTGATTGGAGGTTGGTGACAAAGCCTTTAAGGTGTTCTTCTAGGCTCTCTGAGCCCGTCATACTAATATTGGGATTAAAAAGATAAAACAAGAAACTAATGTTCTTTTCAGTCTGCCAGACATCCTGCAAGCTTTTGTTCTTCACTATGAGAACGTTTTTGCTTCGCAGGGCCATTCGGTTGCTCAGGAGGAGGCTCTCAGAAAGTGTATTACTGTTACTCCAAACAACCTCACGATTGAGAAACACACTTTTTGTGAGCAACTTCTTTCCCTTCAAGACCTTAAAGAGGTAGTTTACTCCATGGTAGATGACAAATCCCCTTGGTGTGATGGATTTCCCTATGAATTTTACAAACATCTTTGGGAGCAAATTGGTCCTAATCTGCACAAAGTCTATCTTGAAGCATACCATTCTAAAAGCTTAGGAGCGATCATAAATAAAGGCAATATTAAATTCATACCTAAAGCTGGTGATCCTAAGTACATCTGCAACTAGAGGTCCGTCACCCTCCTGAATGTGTCTTATAAGATCATTGCTAAGGCACTCTCTCTCAAAATCTACCATATGCTTCCTCTAATTGTGCGGCCTGAACAAACTAGCTTCATCAAATCCAAGTATATTCTTGACAACATCATTGCTATCTGGGAAGGTATGGAATGGGCCCATAAGTCCAAGCAGTAGGCTATCTTTTAAAAGATAGATTTTTCTAAAGCCTACGATTGCATTGAATGACCTTTCATTTTGGCTATGCTTTAGGCTCTAGGTTTTGGTCCCAATTTCCTTCAGTCCATGGAGATGCTCTTTGGTGACACTAATGCTTGCATCACCATCAACAATTTGCAATTGGAAGCTTTTGGACTTTTTTGTTCCATTAGACAAGGTTGTCTGTTAGCTCTAGCACTTTATGTCCTTGCTGCTGAAGGTTTTGGTTATTTACTTGCTCACTTTGTGTCCTCAAGGCTGGTGTGTGGCATTTCCTTGCCTGATTCTTCCTCCTAGTGAGTCAATGGTCATTTTGCTGATGATTCTTTTCTTACTCTTCTTGAAGATGAAGAAAACATCAAAAATGCTTTAAATTGTCTTGACACTTTTTCTCAAGCCTCTGGCTCTTCCATTCAATGGCATAAAATGCTCTATTACTGACAGTCTTTTTTGCCAGCTCCACCTTGGTTCAGCTAATTCCAATGGAAATGGGTTACTCATGGAGAAATTTTCTACTTTCTTGGCATTCCCTCTGCTTTTTAGGCTTCCCCTGTGGAACTTTGGAATGATGTGCTTACAAAGATTACCAAAAAGCTTGATTATTGGATCACTAAGCCGCTTTCTCTTGCTGGTAAATTCAAGATTTGTTCTAAAATTTTGGCTGCCACCCATGTGTTTTATTCTTCTTCTTGGGCTCCCTCCAAAGCTTCCTATCTCAAATTAGAATGTTTGCTCAGAGATTTTCTTTGGGCCTCTGGTTCTGACCATCATGGTTTTCACAGAGTTGCTTGGGATTTCTGTTGTCTCCCAAGGGAATCTGGGGGTCTCGGCCTGCTTTCCACTCAAAAGTAGGGCCTTGCCCTCTATGCTAAATGGATTATTAGAGCTATTTCTAGAGATGAAGCCTAGAAAATTCTTGTCAGGCATTGCATCTCTTTCGGCTTCCTTTCTAATAGATCGGCGTAGAAGGGAATTGGTTTTCAGACCCTTCTCACTATGTGTGAACCAGTGGTCATACAGGGCTCTTTCATTATAAAGAGCATCTAGAAAGCCTGGGAAGCTATTAAACCTTTGCTTCTTTGGGCTGGTGATGAGTTTCGCAATGGGCTATCCTTAAATCAGTAGAACATTTGGTGGTCTCCCTTGTTTTCCTTCCAAGGTATTCCTCTTGCCAAGACTCAAGGTGCCAGTGCTCTGCGTTTCTATAAATGTGGCATTCACACTACCTAGGACACTTTTTCTAGAGTCACCATGAATTTTAGGTCTTGGGAGGATATGCAAGTTCAATAGTACGTTGTACATGCCAATCGCCAGACTTATGAACTTCTGTTGTCTTCCATCCCTGTGCACTTACTTCATAAAGTGGGGATTCAGTCTGTTCAACCTTGGTGGTATGATTGGAAGTGGTTTCCTGCCACTCCATTTACCAATTATAAGCCCAATATGGGATACAAATGGCTTTCGCCCCACCTTCTGATGGTGGACATGCTTAATCAACGGTGGCATTTGCATTCTTTGGTTTCTCAATGGAGAAAACAGTTCGACACCATTTGGAGTGCCATTACAGAACCTAAGATTGCTCACTTTGCTTGGTGCCTTGCTTTCCAAGGTCTTCCCCTTGGGCCTCAGCTCAAGCACATTGGGATTCCTGATCCTAGATGCCCCTTCTATGGCCAACTTGAGTCCTTTTTGCATATTTTTTGGTTTTGTAAGCATGCTCAGAATTATTAGCACTGGATCCATGATTTTTTCAAGCCTTTCATGCCCGAACCTTTTTCATAGCACATGATCCTGCTAGGTGATTCCCCTAGATTTCCTCAAAAGTTTTCCTAGATTTGGCATACCTTCAGGATGGAAATTTTGTTTTCTCTATAGAAAGATAGGAATGCAGTTTTATTCACTCACAATTTTTTGGATGTTAACATTGCAATGTACACTAAGGCATGCATTTGTAACAATGTCAATATGCAGATACAGGTGCAAGCTAATAAAGTTGCCCTGGAGGTTGCCCACTTACAGGAATTGTTAAACCATTGGGGCAATGCTCCTTGTACCTTTGCTAGAGTGCCTTCGGATGCCTCGACTGATGCCTCCTCATCTCGCAGTTGCCATTCTAGATGCCAGTCCTCTGGTCACCATTCACACACATCGCGCTCCCAGGGTCCCCACCACCACTCTACCAATAGTGGTCATGGTAGTTGGAGGAACGACTTTGCTTCCCCACCATGTGGTAGTTCTAGCTGGTCCCTAGCTCCCCCCCTGGGCAGGATTCTGGCCGGTCTCCAGGTCCTCCCCCTGGATAGGCGCACTCTAGCAAGTTTCCTCGGTTGGTCTTGGCTATTTCTCCTCTATGGCTAGACAAGAAGGATGCAAAGACTACAACTACCCCAGATCCTGCAAATGCTGGTGATGGCTGGACTATTCCTAGTCCACCTCACAATCCCACTGATGCATGGGGATTTCCTGATAAAGATGATCCTCATCTCTCTTCTGGTACTACCTTGGTAGCATGAGGTTGTTTTAAATGTTTTTTTTGATGAATAGTTTATAGTTTTTGGCTACGGCCATGTTGTTTACTCTGGCTTCGATCGATTGAACTCATTCGTGGGGTGATCCTGTATCCCTCGACCCTTTTTTGTCAATTGTAATCTTATTAAATTTTATTAATTGAAAAGGACTATTCATCAAAAAAAATAAAAAACAATAATAATTTGGTTACTAACTATGCTTCTATTCAGCTGAAGTAGGGTCTACCTCACATTTTGTTAATTTATTGAATCCTCTTCTTCATGAGGAAGTGTTTCCTCTCCTACAAGCATATCACTACCATGGGTGGGATATATTCCAATGTGCTACTCATCTGGAAGGTGACCAACTTCAAAATCACTACCTCCAACATCAATATACCCAAGATGGACACATCTAGTCTTGAATCAGTCGTATAGACGAGAAAGCCCAAATTTTCCAAGCTTTGCATTGAGTTCAAAATTTAACAAAACATTACTAGATTTAATGTCTCTTTGCACCACCACCTGCTCCCACTCTTGATGAGGATACAACAATCCTACTACCATGTCTCTTAGAATCCTACACCTCTGAGCCTACATTAGCATACTCTTGGTCCTCATAAATATCATCTTGTCTAGCCTCACTATGAAAAACTTGGTTCCCTTCCTGCAATAACCTCTGATTTTTGAGTTATACATAGTGGTCACTGAGTCAACAAGGTTGTGTGCTTTATCTATCATGAAAATGTTGTCCTTCAAGTTAGGTCCAAGAGATTCATGAGCACATTTATGGACTAGAGACTGGTAAGGTAGTACAATGATATTAGCTAATGGTACCAAACTTTTATGGAATAATGTTAGTAGAAGATTATTATAAGGTCAAATATATTCCTTGAGAGAAATTAATGCCATCCAATACATGCCAGTAATGGTAGAGATTGGATGATGATTTATGTAGATGTCAATCAAGTAGTCTACATAGTATTGCCATGAGTTAGGCACAAGTTCAAGTGGATTTAACACAAGTCAAATGGAGATACCAATAGCATCAATTTTGGCCTCATCCAAATTGAGTCAGCTTTTGGAAGTGATTCATTCATAACCAAAAAAAAGCTCAACCCTCCAAGTCACTCGAGAATACATCAATATGTCCACAATCTACAAAGAACTAACACCAAGGAAAGTATATGACTGAGCAAAGCCTTGGGCACATGAAGCAACAACAATGAAAACATGTGATAGGAGTTAGATATGGAGATAGAGACATATCCCCATATTTGTACTCACAGGCTAGCAAGATGATGTGCTCCGATACCACTTGTAATGTCCCATTTAGGGCATTTACAAAATTTCTCTAATTTTTATAGATTTTATTATATTTTCATCTGACATCTCTTTTCACTCTTTGATATATATATATATATATATATATATATATATATATATATATATATCTGTGTGTGTGTGTGTGTGTGTGTGTGTTTTTCAAAGACTCGCATCCTTCCCTAATAATAATAATTATATAAATGAATAAGGTTAGTTATATTAATGTCATAAATTATATTAATAATTATATTATAAAGAATATTATTTTAATAATATTTCAAGTATATATTATTATATTATAATGCATTTATTAATATAGCATTTTTATATTAAAATATATCTTAATCATAATATTATTATTTATTATATTAGATTATTATTATTACAATATGATATATGTGATATTATAATATAATATTACTTTATAAAATATTATTATTTTAATATTATTATTAATATTACTTTAAATATAATACTTATTTATTAGTTAAATGATATGTCAAAGTGGCGACATCACAAGTAATATGACTCATTGCAATTGAAACAAATGATAGGTAATTTACCTTTTTGAAATCATCTTGTCAGTAGTGCTTCAAGTTGTTCTACATCCTCCTGATCTATATCACTATCACTAGACACATACTTTATCTTTTCCTTTTGTTTCTTCTCATTAGGTTCCTTAAATGACAACTTATGTTTGAAAGAAGATTCAATATTTTTATGTTTGTAATTATCAAAGTTAGATAGCTCAAAAGAAGTGAATCTACCTACCAAACATTCAAGTGAAAGATTATGCTTTGGTATACATCTCAGTTCTTCAATTGCAGAAACTCTAATAGCATATATAGGTAACAATGTCCATAAAATTTTTCTTAGTATAATATCATCATCCATTTTACTAGTAGCTCCTCTTATTGCATTAACAACTTCTTTTATCCTTTTGGTGTATTCAGTAATATTTTCACCTTCTTCCATTCTCATACCATAAAACTTACCTCTGAGACTTTTAGCTTTGGCTCTTAGAACATTAGTCTCTCCTCCATAGATAGTGGTTAAGGCATCCCAAATTTTATTTTCACCATTAATACCTTTGATACCATAAAATTTAGCATAACTTAGATAGAAGAGGCAATCTCAAGCATTGCCTGGTTACATTCATTGTTCTTTTTCATATCTTTGGCAGTTGGGGCTGCAGCAGGATCAATATGCTCAATAGTAATGGTAGATTGTGAATGATCTCTGAATCCTCCAAGGTCTAGCTTCATTAAACTTTTCCATGTAGGAAAGTTATCTCTATTAAACTTGTGCACTTCTTTTTTTGACATCTTGATATTTGTGCTTCTAGTACCTTGAAACTAGTGCTCTTAAGCAAATGGCTTTGATAGCAATTATTGGAATACATTAGAATAACTTTAGAATAATTGTTACAATTCTTTAGAATAATTTATCATCATGCATGGACCCATAAGATTATGCAATCAATTAAAACATGTAGGCTACTATCAAATAAATTTGAAGAAATATAAACATGAAACATAACATATTAAGCAACACATTTGACACAATGACTTATATGGAAACCAAATTTGGGAAAAACCACCAGTAACATGCTACTCTTTTTCACTCTTCTGAAGTGATGACCTATGAAAGGCTAACCCTATTAAAAGTTACAATACACACTATTAAATGTGAACTTTTTAAATGATTTCAATCTCCCTATTATGAGTGAGCCTTGTTAGAGGACTTTAGACCATTCACTTGGAATGTCATTTGGTTAAAGGATTTTAAAATGACTATTAGGTCAACCATAATTCAAATTATTTACCCTAGAATAATATAATTATTAGAGAGTAACAATAAGACTTGCTCTAATGACAACTTACAACTCCATTTGTAGATTAAAAATCTCTATTCTAGTCCTCCATTCTATTTGGCCTTCACACATTTTAGCTCTGATAGCTTGTTAACCCTTCAAGCATTCATACCCTTAAGTCTTCTTGCTTAACATGCAAATGCAGACTCCTATCTTAGGTCAAATGATGAAGAAAAACTCTTGAGTCCTTGTCTTCCTTAGGTTCTTTCACATGAAAACCCTTTCTTCTAACTAGCCATTCCTATAAATAGGAAATTAAGATCATTTTCCATTCACTCTCAATTTTCCAATTTAGGATGAGGATTGATTAGGTAGGATACAATGAATCTACCCCATATGTCATATCTCTTCTAGAAACTACACCTTCAATTCTCTTTGAATTCACCTCAAAATTGTTTACTTTTAATTCTGTAGCACTAGCTCATTAGTCTTATCTTTCATGTGGTTCACACAATCAAAGAAAATATGCTTGTCAGCTCAGATCCATCAAATTCATGATCTTTCAAATAATGTAGCCATTCATCATTAACTTGCTTCTGATGCTCATCACATACTACCTTGCTCAGCATCCTCTATAAAATCACTCAACATGAAATAAAGTTTACTATTGCTTGACATCAACTAAATTTTTCTTGGAATCCATTAATTTTCTTGGAATACACTAGAATAGACTTTTACTCAGCTCCAACTAATTTCTTACTCAGCTTGCACTAACTTTGCTCGGCTCCATCTACTTGGTCAAGCTTGGTAGACAAACTTTGTTTAACTTGTTCTTCTGTACTTGCTTAATGTAACAAACCTTTGTAACCTTAAGTAGATTATCAATACATCATGTTATCATTGTCTTAACTAATTTTTGTACTACTTTACATATCATAACTCAACCTTTCCTCTATGTGTTATTGTTAGATCTTTTTACCAAATCCTCTTCATTAATCAAATAGGTGATAGTACTTAAATCATATAAGTAGTTTCTTTACTAACAAATAGTAGGTTTGAAATCAATGATAAAATAATGATTGATACATATTGATCATACTTGTGTCAATTTGTTCTCCATAGTCTCCTTCTTCAACAATCTTCCTCTATCTATTCTCAACAATGTGATGATCATAGGACTGTAGAGGTCAACACTTGAAGAATCCATGAGGTGGTAGAAAGATATAAAACCATTGGTCCATGCAGCTAATGTTAACATCATAATGTTTTTGACACTTGAGTGCCAACATACTTAATCATATTCCACATTGGATGTCGAGTACATCATGCATGCCGAGTAATCCTCATATATCGAGTAAAGATTAGATGCCAAGTGAAGATCAGATGCCGAGTGAAGATCAGATACCGAGTGAAGATTAGATGCTGAGTGAAGATTAGATACCAAGTGAGGATCAGATACTGAGTGAAGATCAGATATCGAGTGAAGATCAGTGTCGAGTGTTAACAAGTGCCAAGTAACATAAAGTGCCAAGCTACTTAAGGTGCCAAGTAATACAATTTTGTTAAGGTGCTGAGCTATCCACGAAATAGCATGTGCCGAGTATTTGTAATACTTCATGAGCTGAGTAACTGAGTATATCAGCATAAGAGTTTGTAATTGCACAAACTATGATGCAAATAGTTTTTACAGCCGACATAAGGTAAATCTCGAAGGATTTAATGATGAGATCAAATCTTTTATTTTCCCTATGCAATTTGCATGCAGCCAATAAGAAAAATGCTAAAGGCATGCAACCAATCAGCAAAAGATAAGTATTGAGGGGAAAATGAAGATTGAATATGGATCGTAGATCCATACCTAACCCTAAATCTTCAAATTTCTTTATAATGAAGACAAAACTTCATTATAAAGAGTAAGAGACAAGAGGTGTGAGAAGACATACAAGGGTTCATAAAGAATTTTACTTTCAAAAGTGAGGATTATCAGATCACAAAAGGATTTAGATCAGAGAAAGCAGAACAAGTGCCTGCAATCAGCAATTAAGGATTATAATCAGTCAGGTTTATTATACCTAATACTCTCTAGCAATTGTATTAGAATGAAAAATCCTATGGTGATAGGTTAGCTTAACAGCTATTTCGATAAATCCTTTAACTAGGTGATGAAATCCTTTAACAGGGTAACACTTCATGTTAAGTGTTTGAAAGCCTCTAACTAGGTCACTATTGACATAGTGTAAAGCTTTTAACAGGGTAGGCCTCTAATAGGAAAAACTATTAGAAGTGATTGAACAATATTGCTGCAGTAATTTTTGTGGGTATCATCCCCACCCCATTTTTACCTTCTTACTTTTGGAGGGTTTCTAGGTTACCAAATTCCAATGTTAAGTGTCATTGATGCATGTGTTTTTTTACATGTTTATTTGATGTATTTACATGCATGCAATTTACTTTCAGTTAAGAGTTTTATTTACTAAAATATGATACATATGACTCACCCTCTCCTCTCATAAGTACTCTTTCCATATTTGAATATTCGAACAATTGGTATCAGAGATAGTTTAGGTTCTCACAAGGAAAAGCTTAACAACTTGGAGGAAAAGATCTAAAGATGGAAGCTTTCAAACTTGGAACGATCATTGAAAATTAGGTGATAGATGTGCAACCTTCTTTGCATAGCTTGGAGGAATTCAGAAACAAGTTGAGAAACTCATTAAAAAAGAGGAAGGATCTAGCCATAGCTGAAAATGATATACACTACAAGGAGACTGATACCACCAACATATTTTCCAGTGGAGACACTAAAAAGTTTGATGCAGCAATAGCAGAACTGATGGAGAAAAATAAAATTCAAGCAAATGAGATAAGATCTCTCAAGATGGAACATGAATCACAGGCCATAATGATATGTGAAATTACTGAACACAATAAAAGAGTAGTTGAAGACAAAGTGATGTTGGAAAATGATAAAAGAAATCTTGCAAACAGACTTGAAGAAAAATGTACCGAACTAACAAGGATCTCAAACATGCAGATGGATACACTTGCCCAAATGATGAACCTTCATCATGAAATCAATGTTAAAGATATTGAGATCTCCACCTTGAAGATGTAGAATGAACAAATGCAGAATGAATTGAATAGAGAAAAAGAGGTAGCAGAGAATCTCAATAAATCAAGCAAAGCCATCAAGTATTTTGAACAGTTGCTGAAATCACCAAAATCTGCCCATGATACATCAGGACTAGGATACAATAGCACTAAAGTTGGAGAATCATCAAAAAGTGTTGAACAAAGAAGTGATAAAGGTAAGAATTCAAAACCCAATTGTCATTACTATAATAAGAAGGGACATACAACTAATGTGTGTAGGAGTAGAAGATTCAATCAATCAAACATACCCAAAAGTTTCTATCACAAGTGTAACATGCAAGGACATATGACACAAAATTACAGATCCAATGTCAAAAGGACCCAAAAATTTTATGGACATTGTTATAATTGCAAAAAGTATGGACATAGGGCATTTGAATGCAGATCAAAACCTATGTGGACATCAAATCAACTAGCAAAAATAGAAGGAAATGGAAGTCATTATCATTGGGACTACAACACCAGGTATAGTTGTCACTATTGTCAAGAAAATGGACATATACCACAGAAATATATAAGAATACATTTCAAAGGAAGCTACAAAAGATGGTTGAATCAAACTACATGTTTCAGTTGTTTGAAAATTGGTCATATCAGCAGAAACTGTCCTACAAGATCAAAGGCACCCAAGACTGAAGATAACAAAGGAAAACAAAAGATTAACATTGAAAAGATAAGAGGTCAAATGAATAAGACTTGGAAAAAGAAGGAAGAGTGCAATAGATCAAGTGGAGGGATCACTTCACCCAATGGGTCAAGTGATCATACTTCATCAAACTAAGCACAAAAAGTACACAGGACCGATATACAAAGCTATATCATACATCAATCCCAAGACAAATAAGCTAAGAAAAGTATAAATCTACATGAAACAAGATGTCAAGATAAAAACTAAATGTTGATACCGAGCTGCCTTTGGATGTCGAGTTAAAATAGATGCCAAGCTCCCAATAGCGATTGAGCTGATAACTAATGTCGAGTTGGATAAATCCAATGGAAGCTGAGTAAAAGGGAAATAATGGAAGCCAAGTTAGGTCAAATTTCTTTAGAAGCTGAGTTGGCAGTTGAGCATTCAATGCAATGAAATTAGGGTATATTATCATGATTTCAATCAGTTTTTTGCATCGTGATCAAGAAGAAAAGGAGAAGAAAGAGAGCTGAGCCACTTCATAGCAAGAAAACAGTATTTCAAGTAGATTGCAACCTAATTCAACATATTTTTTCATTGATCTAAAGGTATTTTCATTTGTGCCAAGCTACGTAGTTTTATTCCCATTTGTTGTCTAAACCCTAGTTCACAAAAATGGCATCAAGTTCAAAGAAAGTCGGGGAGAAAGAGTCCTTTAAAGTCCAGTTAGTTTCAAATGAAGTGAAGTAACCTGATTGCTGCCCTATTCTTGAAGTTTCTTACAAAAATGACCCAGCCGAGGCTCTCTCCCACATTCCCCCAAAAGTTGTAATGGTTCAAGATGTGAGGAAATGTTACAATTACAAAATAGGAGCTCTACGAGATATGGAAATTAGACAAGCTTATGATAAACTATGTGTAGATGGAGCATTGAAAGAAGAATTTAAAATCATTGAAAGAAAGGGTTTGACCCAAGTTCTATGTTTCCACACCGTATTCAAAACTGAATGGATTAGACTTGTATTGAGCAGAATCCATGGTGGAAACTTGTGGTTAGAAGATATGCCTATTAAATTGACAAAGGAAATTATACATAGAGTAATAGTGTACCCAACCCTAGATCGGTACAAGACCCTAAGAAGTGAATCAAAGGAGGTCATTGAAAGGAATACTAGTGCACAATGGAACAAAAGAGGAATGACAATTCATACTATAAAGGATCTTCTAGTTGAGTTTGTTGTTAGAGTCATTGCCCATAAATTCTATCAATCCAGTAGACTCAATAGTGTACCATGCCTTGCAGTAGATGTAAGTTACAAATTGGTGAAAAAGGATCATACTTATGATCTTGCAGAACTGCAATTGCAACAGATCAATGAAAACCTAGCTGCCATAAGAAGAACAAAGGGCACACAATGCAAATTTGGAGCAATCCTAGTTTGCATATTCCTTTATGTATAGAATGAATTTCCCTCTTTTGGTAAAATAGCATGGAGGAATGACAGAACCATCATTGCACAAATTAATGAATATATAGAGCAAATGGGAGAAAATTTTGATACTTTGATGACAAGCTATTTTGAGGATTTCAAGAAATCCATGAAGCAAAGGTCAAGGATACCAGCTTCATTAGTGGAAAAGCATACTAATGACATATGTTTCTTAGGTGACATTGATTTTACTTACATTCAAGTAGTAATACCAAGAGTAAGATGGCTAAGGCCATTTGGATACGAAATCAATATTGATGAGGCATCAACAGCAATAACTGCATTATTGACAGAGGAAGTAGATAAAAATGCACCACATTTTGGCACTTATGATGTAGTAAGATCAAAAATAAATATGGAATTAAAAACTACTTCTACATTGAAGAAGAAAGATAAATTAATCAAGAAGATCAAGAAGAAGTTTGGCAAAGAAATTGAGGTTGAAGTAGAAGAAGAAGAAGATGACAGTGAGGATGAAGATGAGCAAGAACAAGGGAAAATGGAACTAACTCAAGGTCTTGGAGAAGATAAGGAGGAAGGTGCAGAGGAAGAAGAAGCCAAGGAAGCACCAACTGAAGCCAAGCCAAAGAAGAGAAAGGCAACAGAATAGCCTTCAGCCAAGCCCAAAACAAAGAAAGCCGCCACTCCATCACCTCAAAAGCCAACAACACGAGCATCAACAAGAGCCTCTACTCAAAAGGAAAGAGGAAGTTACCAAGAAGAAACAAGTAAAGGAATCATAGGAAGAGCCAAGGAAAAGAAGAAGGTATGTGGCTCAACCTGACACTGATGATGAAGAGAAAACAAAAAAGGTAAGCAATTCATCAGTTGATACCTTATGTAAAAAGATTGCAAATGGTGACTTGAATAATTTAAATAAAGATGATTTTAGTAAATTTAATAAACAAGAAAAAAATAAAATAGAAGAAATAGTGTATGGAATGATGGCACAGTTCAAGTACACTCCACTTGAACTAGATGGTCAATTGCCAAAGGAGCTATCAAAAATTGTAGAAGACAGATGGCATTTTTGTTTGAAAATGGAGAAGGAGATGAGGGAATCAACCCTAGCTAGTGTATTGCTGGATTTGGCCAGAGAACAAGTCAGCAAAGCAGTCAAAAGGCATAATAATAGGTTTACACCTAAATATAGGGCATTCTTTATACTTCAAAATAGAATGGAGGAGATTGTTCAAAGAATAATGAAATTGTGGAAGAACTTGTACAAAAAGATTGAAGATTTTCTTGGAGAAGAATAGAAGGAAGAAGCAGCTATACCAACAAAGGAGAGGAGAAAAAGGGAAGAAGAGGAAGAAAAGAGAAGAGAACAAGAGAGGAAAGAAGAAGAAGAAAAGAAAAGAGAAGAAGAAAAGGAAGATGGGAAGGAGGAAGAAACACAAAAATAGGATATAATGGCAACAGCTGATCCAGAGCAGCAACCAGAACAGAGTGTCCAAGACACATAATTGCCACCCCCTTGCTCTCCACAAGCATCCATCCCATCTGCAGATACAATAACAATAACTAATGTTCCTGATACATCTGGTCAGAATATCAATCCATTAACTATAGAAGATCTGAAAAGAATTCTTGACCAATCAACACAACAAGCAATATTATGTGCAGATCTAGTATTGGTCAGTATAGATGAGTTACAAAAACTAGTAGAAAGTACAGTTAAAGATAAGGTGAATACACAAGAACCACCTTCTATCACAACTACTAGTAGTAAATTTGAATTACCAACAAGTATAATTCATGCTGCAAGACAAAAGCAAAGTGCGGCTATAGAAAAAGGAACAGAACAAATAGGATAGACTATTACATCTGATCCTACAGCACAAACACAAAGTGCACTTCCAAAGATAACAATAATTGATCATGGTAGACAGAAGGAGGAGGAAATAGTAAAAAACCCTAAAGAATAGGAGGCAATTCAAACATTAGTAAATTTTCCTACCTCAGGAACTTCTTCACACCAGGCATTGCAGATTTCAGTACCATCATCCAGTACTACCAGAGTTGCAAGGGTACTTCATTATGGAGACCCTAAATTAGATGAAGAGATAGAGCTATGACTCAAAATCAATAACCATTGATCAAATCAATGAGGTGCAGGATGCACTAAATAAAAGGAAAAGACAAGAAATACTTAGGAAAGAGTATAAAAATAAGCAAACACTTTATGAGATCAAGGACATCTTTATGGATGCCTTTAGTTTGCAACCACCAGATGAGTCAAAGCATATCACAGAGAAACTAACAAATATTATTGACCAAGTGACAAATGAAGACCTAGAAACCAATGAAAAACTTATGGAATGGTCAAAAAGAAAATTTCAAGGGAAAGTGAATGAGAAAATATCAAGACAAATCACACTTTCACAAGTAGAATTGGCAAAACTTATTGATAAAGTGAAGAAGGTACTTGAGAATATATTCTCACTGTACAAAAAGTTGTGTGATTTTTCATACTTCACACAAGAAACAAGCCAAAAAATACTAATCTTGGAAAGAAATTTAAACATTTCAAGCATCCAACTACGAAGTGATCCAGCTCAAAGTGAGAATCATTTTTCTCAATTGCTTCACACTCACAAAGAAATAGCTGTCTTAATAGTAGATAAGGCTAATATTAAGGACAAAGTAATACAGCTCCAGTCCTCCATAACCCCACATTTAGAGATACTCCATAAAGAGCAAGTATATTCTGAAAATGTACTCAAGAAAGATCCAAATATTTCTACATTAGATGGATTATTCAACTTGCTACTGAGACTGCTATCCAGCATAAGTCACTAGAAATCGCTTTGAATAATTGGGATGCAACTCTCAGAATGATTATGGAGGTAAATAGCACATTTTTGGCTAAATATGGTCTTAACCCTTAAACATTCTTTGACATAAGTGTCAAAAAGGAGGAGTTATAGATTGTATAGGGGGAGATACAAATTAATAAGGGGAGAACAGATACAAAGGAGGAGCATTGATATACAGTTAAGGCACAATCAACTTAGGGGGAGTTACAAAATTTTTGAGGTATATATTGTAAGTCACAAATTTTGATCAAATTTTTCAATATGTACATACCAATCAAATTAGTAAATGTATTTATAATCTCAGTTAAGTGTTTTTGTCACTCATGTCAAAGGGGGAGATTGTTAACATCATAATTTTTTTGACACTTGAGTGCCACCACACTTAATCATATTCCACATTGGATGCCGAGTACATCATGCATGCTAAGTAATCTCCATATACCAAGTGAAGATCAGATGCCGAGTGAAGATCAGATACCAAGTGAAGATTAGATGGCGAGCGAAGATCAGATACAGAGTGAAGATTAGATACCGAGTGAAGATCAAATACCAAGTGAAGATCAGTGCCGAGTGTTAATAAGTGCTAAGTAACATAAAGTGCCGAGCTACTTAAGGTGCCGAGTAATATAATTTTGTTAAGGTTCTGAGCTATCCAAGAAACATCATGTGTTGAGTATTTGCAATACTTTAGGAGCTGAGTAACTCAGTACATCAGAATAAGAGTTTGTAATTGCAAAAACTATGATGCAAATAGTTTTTACAACCAACATAAGGTAAATCTCAAAGGATTTAATGATGAGATCGAATCTTTTATTTTCCCTATGAAATTTGCATGCAACCAATAAGAAAAATGCTAAAGGCATGCAACCAATCAGCAAAAGATAAGTATTGAGCAGAAAATGAAGATTGAATATGGATCGTAGATCCATACCTAACCCTAAATCTTCAAATGTCTTTATAAGGAAGATGAAACTTCATTATAAAGAGTAAGAGACAAGAGGTGTGAGAAGACATACAAGGGTTCGTAAGGAATTTTATTTTTAGAAGTGAGGATTATCAGATCACAAAAGGATTCAAATCAGGGAAAGCAGAACAAGTGCCTGCAATCAGCAAGTAATCAGTCAGGTTTATTGTACCTAATACTCTCTAGCGATTGTATTAGAATGAAAAATCCTATGGTGATAGGTTAGCTTAACAACTATTTTGATAAATCCTTTAACTAGGTGATGAAATCTTTTAACAAGGTAACACTTCATGTTAAGTGTTTGAAAGCCTCTAACAAGGTCACTATTGACATAGTGTAAAGCCTTTAACAGGGCAAACCATTAGAAGTGGTTGAACAATATTGCTGCAGTAAGTTTTTTGGGTATCATCCCCACCCCAGTTTTACCTTCTTATTTTTGAAGGGTTTCTGGGTTACCAAATTCCAGTGTTAAGTGTCATTGATGCATGTGTTTTGTTACATGTTTATTTTATGTATTTACATGCATGCAATTTACTTTCAGTTAATAGTTTTATTGACTAAAATATGATACTTCTGATTCACCCCCCAACACCCCCCCCCCCCCTCTCTCATAAGTACTCTTTCCATATTTGAATATTCCAACAGCTAACCTTAGTAAGATAACTCAACTGATCTGGTAACTTTTTTGATTTGTAGAGTGAACCAAGGGAAAAGTAATTGGTTTCATACATGATTTGATCTCCATGATGAATCCCAACCACTTAGAGTTATGATTATGCTAAAAAGACATGAAATACCTGTTGCCTACAACTTGGTTATCCATTTGATGTAAGTTTTGCATTAATGGCACCATTTCATGTCATGATAAAGGTTCTTGTAGTTAGGGTTGATGATTTCCATGACTTTGAAGGCTTACCTAATTTGATCTATCACCTACATTTTATCCAATTGCCATCTGATAGTCTTAAATACATGAATAAAATTGTGAATCAATCGAGAGTTATGCTTGAACTATAAAAGAAAGTTTTGTTGTTTTCTTGAAGGTTCTCTCTTTTCTTATTTACAGATCTCTTTTGTAATTTTTCTTATGCTTAATAGAGATCTTCCTTGTTGTATCCATTCTCTCTCAGCCAAGTGTGTGCACATTCATGTGGCCTCTCTTCCTAAATGTATTTGATAATTGAATTATTATTTGATCATGTTCATACTTGGCAACTGATTAGATCAAGTGAATCTATTGTATTCCTTCTTTGATTGTGTTATCTTTGACTTATTTATGATATAGAGGTTAAAAAGGTATAGATAATGGTATATTTTGAGAAAATCTATTAAGTTCAAGTGCATTCAATAGAAAATAGTAGACCCACATACTATTTAGTGCATTTCCCTCTAGATTAGATTGGTTAGTTTTTTCTACATGCATCCCTTCTACCTTTTCCTCTCAAGAATTAGTTAGGTGAAGCCTAATAGGAAATGAATCCAACCTTCTCCAAAGACTCAATCTCAAGTTGCAAAGTTCAACACTTTTGAGATTGTTTCCACGTTACAAGAGGTTTATGAGAAGTATCCCCTCAGGCTAGGGTGCAAGCTTTTGTGTCAATAGTTTTTGGCATGCCTAGTGGGACTATCATATTATAAGATTTTATGTATTGGTGTCAAAAGGGAAGAATTTCAAGCTGATGCTAAGAAGACAATGCTACTCTAAGTATTTCAAGCCTTCAAGAAGCTCTTTTCCACAAAGCACTTGGAAACTCAACATCATTCACATCCGGTTTCTAGACCAAAGTTGTTGTGATTCATGCCCAAAGCTGAAACAAGGGCATCTTCTAGAGGTAATTTCCAATACCAAGAGCTTTCATTTTCCAATTCTAGAAGAAGGAAGACTATATTGTCTCTATCACCAATTAGGAGAATAGAAGAAATCCATACACCTACAAGATCTATCTCCAATCCTCCTATAGTTAGCTCTCAAACTAGAATACCATCTCTCCATATCAATAGCTCACTTTCTTAGATGACTAAAGCTCATGCTTTTGCAAAATTTAATGGTGGAAGTCTTGTGTTGCTAGCTCAAAGACATGATATTGCAGTGTCAGCTCTCAAAAGTATACCTAATTTCACTGGTGAAACATCTATCTCTCCTATAGAAAACATTCAATAAATATCAAATGTTTGTAACATTTATGGTATATCTAAGGATTATATTGCAATTAGTTTTCTAGCCTCATCCTTAAAATAGAAAGCACTTCAATGGTATACAGGATTGCCTCCTAACTCTATAACAAATTGGCATGATTTAGGAGTAGCTCTACAAAAGCAATTTGAAGATAAATGTGATTATATTTCACATTCAGAGTAGTTAACCACTATAAAGAGGGCATCCCTACATGACTTTCTTCAACTATAGATTCCAATAAACATTGGATAGAATACAAACTTTAGTGAAGCCTACCCCAAATAATACCTTCTTGCATTATCTAAGAGCCCTATATAGTGATATTGTCACTACAATCCAAATTATGGGAGGGCATATTTTATTAGATGCTTATGAAATTGTCATAAGGGTAGAGAATATTTTGATCCATGGAGGTAAGCTAGCTCTAAGGCCTCATATGCCTTTTTTCCCTGACATGCAAAACCACCATTAAGCAGTAGCCCATATTCACACATCTTCCACATCACAACCCCTTGCTCTAACTCCTCAATCTTCCACGTCATCTAGTGAGCTAGGAGAATTGAAGGCCTTAATGTAAGATATTAGACAAAAGTTGCAAATTTAAGATAAGAAATTGGAGGATAGTTTCTTTTTTATTCAAAAGGTGAGCAATAAAGTTGTGACTTTGGAGAGACAAAAAGCTCAAGCGAATAAGGCTTCTCAACTACAATATCAAGCCCTTATGAATAATAGGCCCTTAAACTAGAATCAAAATAGATATAATAGTCATGCTTTTACTGCCAATACAAACTAAGATAGAACCTTGGTTCCACAAAACAATTCTTCTCAAGAGAAAGATTTCTTCCCTCCTTGCAACTATTCCTATGCCTATTGTATGTGTGAAAAGGAAGGATCTTATTTGGAATTGACTAACCAAAAGCTTGTGCTAGGTAACCATATAGTTTTAGTCAGCCTAGTAATGTTTCTTATTTAGAGAAACAAAATTATTGTTCTTTTATGAACCATCAACCAGATGAATATTGTCATGCCAGTTATGATGTTACAGCTCATAATACCAAAAGTAAA
Source organism: Cupressus sempervirens (assembly GCA_028749045.1). Lineage (NCBI taxonomy): Eukaryota > Viridiplantae > Streptophyta > Pinopsida > Cupressales > Cupressaceae > Cupressus > Cupressus sempervirens. The sequence goes on from CM053789.1 coordinate 248,558,779, forward strand.
AGGAGAGCTATCAAAGATGATATGCCCTTATTGCCCAATCAAGCTTCAACTTCAAATGTTAATCTTCATGTTCTAGTAATGAATTTCTAATACAATGCTACTCCTTAGTAGAAGAAGAACACAACTAACAAGGACCTTGTTGAACATCAGGTTACTCAACCTCAGCCACCTACCTATACAACCCCCAAAATTATAACCAGGGTGGTCAACATTCCTTATAATGTGTTGGGTCAAATAAAAAGGAATAATGTAAATATCTCCATGTCGGATATTTTTGCCATCATATATTGTAGAAGGAATTATAGTAGAGGGAGTTAGAGAAAATAGAGGCCAAGGAACAACTACCTATTAAAGAGAATGCAACAAGCTTGGTGTAGCCAAGAAAGGGAGGAGAAACAATTCAAAAAAAAGGCCTTCACCATTTTATGTTTCCTTGATCATAGTAGATAAACTAGTCCACAATTGTATAATAGATTTAGGGTCTAGTAATTCTGTAATGCCTAAAAGTGTGCTGATCTCCTTGGCATCAAGTATAAGCCCATGATCAGGGATGTCCTTTAGTTGGATGATAGTTCTATCAAGACTGCAAGGGTTGTAAAAAATGTGGAGATATATCAATACCAGAGGTACAACCTTGTTTTGCTACCTATATTTCCAAAGACTTCATTGCAGAGATAGGGGGTCATATTGTAGTAGATTGGTCATGTATGTTATTTTGTACTAGATATAGGGCAAGAGCTTCCTTAAGGGAAGAACCTGTATCCCTTAACCACATAGTTACTTATGCCCTAATCACTATAAACATGAATTGTACAATTAGGTAGGAGGAAGAAGTGTACATATTCCATGAGCCTACTACTTCATTACTAGAGGTCATTGATTTTCTTTTGGATGAATGGACCACTACCTATCAGTTTGATGCAATACAAGAAGCTAAAGAGATAGGTCTTGGAACCTATTGTATATATGAATAAGGTGTTCCCATCCCCAATCTCATGAAAGTGAAAGTAGATACAAATGGATTGTGGGATTTTTTATTTGATCATTCAAGAAACAAAAATGGTTTAGGGGCTAGTTTTATGTTGGTCTCTACTGAATTGGAGAAGTATTATTTTTCTTATATGCTCCAATTTAGCTGCCCAAATAATGTAGTAGGATATGAAGCCTTGATCCAAGATCTCCATCTAACATAGAAGGGAGGTGTTAAACACTTAAAGGTATATGGGGTTAGTGATTTGATTTTAATTCAAGATAGGAACTAGAATGTCACAAAGAACAACCTCCTCAAAACATATAAACACATAGTATGGGATCTGCTTGAAGAATTTTAGGTATTCAATATTTAGGGTATTCCAAGGAACAAGAACAAACTTGCTGATAGGCTTATAGCCATTAGTCCTCACTATGACATACAAAAGTAGGCTGTTGATGACAAGGAGCAAAAAATCAATTTTTTTGGTAAGATCTGCTCTTGATAATTTCACAAATTGGAAGGTGTTTGATTTTGATGTGCAAATGGTAAATTTCTTGCAAAATAAGGTAGAATTCTCTACTAAAAATCAGTCCAAACTCCAAATTCAATATGTGGATGAGATCATGAATTTAAACTCTAAAAAATTACCTAAGAGTCTCATTACCTTGGAGGGGATTTTAAATTCTCATGATCAAATAAGGAGCAAGGGATCAAATCTGACTACAAGTAAGGATGACAACATAGCCATCACTATTGTTGATTGAAAGATTCTCAATGTAGGAGAGGCATGTAAGTAAGCTAAAGAAGACATTTTCATCAAATTATGTCAAGATTTTAATGATGCCATTGCATGGATATATGAAGACTAAAATGGTTTTGAACCAAGCTTATTTTAGCACACTATATATTTGAATCAAGATGCCAAACCAATTAACCCCAAGATTTAGCCATTAGTGAAAAAAGAGTTGTCAAAACTCATTGTTGCTAATATAATTTTTCCTATTAAATATTCCTCATGGGTAGCTAATATTATCTCTATTAGGAAGAGGAATGGAGAAATTAGGTTTTGTGTAGACTTTAGAGACCTTAATAGGGCTTCTCTTAAAGACCATCACCCTCTTGCTTCTATGGAACAAATCCTATCCAAGGTGAGTGGCTTAGAAAGATTTTCTTTCTTGGATGGATTTTCAGGCTATAATTAGGTACTTTTCCAAGAGTTAGACTGACATATAACAATCCTTTCTAGTAAATGGGATACCTGTACCTATTGTAAGATGCCTTTTGGACTAACTAATTTAGGTGCCACATTTTAGAATGCAATGGAGATGGATTTCAAAGGTTTGATGGATAATTTTGTGTTAGTGTATCTTGATGATATAATTGTCTTTTCCAAAATGGAATAGATTACTTTGATTATTTGAGGTAAGTGTTTGTTAGATGCTAAGAATATGGTGTGTCCCTAAATCCCAATAAATATGTGTTTGCCACTAAGTAGGGGAAGCTTCTAAGACACATTATGTCAAGAAATGGGTTAGCAACAGATCTAGAGAGAGTAGAAGCAAATTCTTGCTCTCCCACTTCTCACTCATAAAAATGGACTACAAAGTTTGGTAGGATTAATTTTTTAAGAAGATTTATTCCAAGTGTTGTTTCCATGGTCAAACCTCTTATTACCATGTTAAAAATAATTTTACCTTCACCTAGACTAAGGAGGGGAAAGCTATTTTTGAAGAAATCAAGAAATCAATTTCCTTAGCCCACATTCTTGTTAACCCCAAGTTTGATAGAGATTTCATCCTTTACTCCTTTGGAGGAGAATCAAGTATATCAATGGTTTTGACAAGCTGAATGATGAGAATTTTTAATAACCCATTTCTTTTTTCAATGAGGGGCTTAATGATTATGAGGATAGATATAGTTATGTAGAGAAGAAATTCCTTGTTGTTGTAAGAGCTCTCAAAAAATTTAGATGTCTCTTGTCTCATAAAACAATCAAATTTTTAGTTCCATATGTAGGTGTGAAGGACTTCCTCCTAAACAGAGATATTAATTAGAAAAGGGCTAGATCAATTACTAAGGTCATGGGATATGACATTGATATCAAGAACACCAAGATAATAAGAGGTAAAGGACTTTGTGATAAGATGGCTTCATCTTTTGAGATACCTAAGGAGATTGTGCTCTTGATTCAAGGTGAGAAACTAGTAGGGAATGATGACCAGCCCAATTTGTCGCATGACATGACAACATTTCTTCTATAAGGTATCCTAAAGACTTAAATAGAATAAAGAGGAGAAAATTCTAGATACAATCTATTTGCTATATCTTGGTGAATAGAATATTATTCAGGAAAGATTTTGATTGAGCCCTTTTAAGATGCATCTAGACCAATTACATTAGTAGGTTGCTGAAAGATTTTCATGATTGTCTTGGTGCTGGCCATTTCTCAGCTAGAGTTTCTACAATAAAGATAATGATGGCTAGCTATTATTGGCCAACCTTGTTTAGTTATTATTGTATGTGGGTAAGGAAATGTGAGAAATGTGCTTTCTTTTCTATGAAGCAAAGATTGGTTGTCTTTCCCCTCCATCACATTCATGTTAATCAGCCTTTTACTCAAGGGTTTCAATTTTATTGGTCTAATAAATCCACCCTCTAGTGTAGTTCACAAGTGGATCCTAAGAGGCATATATTATTTCACAAGATGGATAGAAGAAGTGGCTCTTTAGGATGAAATAGAAGCTTTTGTGGTTGATTTCCTTAGTGGAATTGTAACCAAATTTGGTGTCCCTTCCACAATTATATCAGATAATGCCAAATATTTTATTGGAGATCATATCCTCTATGCTCTAGAACATGGAATATATTTGAGCACCTCCTCAAATTATTATCCCCAAGGTAATGTCTTGGCCTAGCCCTCTAACAAGAACTTCATCAAAATCATGAAGAGGACAATTAAAGATAATTAGAGGTGTTGGCATGTCTAGTTAAAGACAACCCTTTGGACTTACATAATTACACCTAAGAGGGGCATTGGGAAATCTCCATTCATGCTAGTATATGGAAAGGAAGCCAAGCTTCCTATCTCATTAGAGTTCCCCTCACTTGAGTTAGCTAATCAATTGGAGCTAGAAGAATATGACCCCATGATAATCAAGTTGGAAAAACTGATTGAGTTAGAGGAAAAGAGAAAACAAGCTATTCAAACCTTGGAAACACATAGGGAACATATGAAAAAGTATTTTGACAAGAAGGTCAAGGCTAGGGTTTTCAAAGAAGGGGATCTTGTTCTCAAGTGGAATACAAATAGGGAAGAGCCAAGGAGGCATTCAAAATTTGATGCTTTATGGAGTTGACCCTATGTGATCACCAATTGCAAATACGAAAATGCCTTTTAGTTATCCATAACCAATATTGATGTCCTACCAATACTAGTCAATGGGATCTATCTCAAGCCCTACTTCTAAAGAGAGTTAGGGTTTTCCATGTATATACTAGAGTTAGTTTCCTTTTAGTTATTTTTTGTTTCTCAAGAAGTGTCAAGCACAGGTTGTCTCTTTGTGAGATAGTCAAGTTTCAAATTTTTGAAGTCTTACAAAAGTTGCAGAGGATTTTTGAGTTTTTCTAGTTACAGAGAGTAGTTTTAAGGTTCACTAGGCATGTCTTTCAATGATTTTAGGGTTCTACAATGGGTAGATCTTCATGATTGTTATGACTCTATAGCCCAATAGATGTTTTAGGTCACTAGTCAATGCATAGTAGGCTAGTGTCCCCTCTGAGTCACCAAAAATTGTTAGTTATTTTTCCCTCCCCAAAAATTTCATATTCAAATTTTTTTTGAATAGTTATTCAAATATTGTAAATTGAAATATTAAAGAATGCAAATAAATATTTCAAGACCTTAGTTTATATGTTTTCCTAATTTTTTTTGCATTTTAAATATTCCTTTGTGGGCCCATGTTTTATCCACCATCAGATCAAGAAGGATTGAGATTCATCACTTTTTCATTTTCTCAAGGTGCAAGCATTTTAAATTATGCAAGAAAGAGCATGTGCAACACATGGATTGTGGGTTGTATTTTCATTATGGGTCATCAGTGAGGTGGATTAATGTTAGAGAGGTTGGCATATACATGAGTTCTAATTGGTTTAGGTTCTTGCATAGTCAATAAGTTGGTTGCATGTTTCTAGGACATTAAATGGAGGATGATCAACATCTCTCATTATGGGGTAAAATCACAAACCTATGTCACCCTTTTGTAAAGGAAAAGGCTAACAAACGTATAATTGTTCACCTCAATAACCTTTAAACTTGTATTATTATTTATAATTTGAAACTAAAGTAAACTAATGAAATGCATAGAAATGGATGAAGTTTAGGATTTAAATTTTTGGAATAAGAAATGGTATATTTTCATAATTTTTATAGATAATTTTTTAATTGATGAAAAATGCTAAAAATTAAGGGTATAGTTCCCACCATAAAACTATATGGAAATAAAATTATTTTAATTTGAACTCAGACTATGTTATAGATAACATAGCTAGAACAGATAAAAATAAAAATTGGCTTTGGAACTATATTTTTTCTTTTATAATGATTTAAATTTTAACAATGTGAAATCAATAGTTTTCATTTCCCACCACATTTTTCAAAATAAATCTATTCTAATTAGAATAAAAATTATACAATTTGGAAGAGGACTCTCTCCTCTAGAATATCATATAATAATTATTTTTTTTGATATGATTTAATATTTTTTCTCTCTCAAAATTGACATGTTTTTGAGTGTTAAAATATGTGCTTGTAGAATTTTTTAATGACAATCTACTATTATCTAATCAAACCACTATAAACTCTATATGAGAATTTTCTTGACTTTGATCTCTATTAAATGGTGTTTTTATTTAGTAAAATAATATCATTAAAAATAGTAAGAGTTATCGAAACTTTCATTTTCTAAAATAATTTTATTTCTTTACTAATTGGATACAAACTAGTATAAAAAATGCATTTAATATAAATTTCCAATTGGAAATGTATGAGACCATATATAACTTATCTATAATTAATTTATCTAGATTATATGTTTGAATAATAGTGAGTTTTAGATAGAAATACTCAAATTTAATCATTCTAATAAGTCATCCTGAAAGGTGACACAACTTTTTAGTTTTATCCTATGTCACTATGCGAAAATGATCAATCTTTACTTATAGTTACATAGAAAGGTTCTACCATGTGTCTAGGTGGGTCCATTTACTTTTATTCCTATTTATCATGAGATTGTAAGGGTGAAAAGTCAAAGCTATGATGTCACAACTAATAATCTATGCTATGACCTTACAATTTGGCATATGATCATGAAGTTAATTTTGGGAGTTGTTGATATTATGATATTCAATTATCATAGCATCACAGAAGTGTATGGTCATAAAAGATGATAAGAGGGCTTACAATCTTATCATATGTGATGATCATAAGATTGTAGCAGCCAACACTTGAAGACTCGATGAGGTGGAAAAAATATATAAAACCGTTGGTCCACATGGCTCACCTTAGTTGCATGACTCAATTGACCTACTAACATTGCTGATTTGTTGAGCCAACTAGGGGAGAAGTAATGGCTTTCCTGCGTGATCTGATTTCCATGATTAATACCAACCACTCAAAATTTATTACCATGCTAAAAAGACATGAAAGACATGTTTCCTACCACCTAGTTATCCTTTTGCATTAACGACACCATTTCATGTCAAGATCATGGTTTTTAAAGTTAGGGTTGATGATTTTGATGACTCTGAAGGTGTAACAAATCTGATTTATCACCTAGATTTTATCTACTTCTCCTCTAATAGTCTTAAATGCAAGAATTAAATTGTGAAGCAATCAAGAGTTATGCTTGAATTATATAATAAAGTTTTGTTTTTTTCTCGAGGATTCTCTTTCTTTTTTGATTTTTTGATCTCTTCTATAATTTTTCCTATGCTCAATAGAGATCTTCTCTACTCTATCCATTCTTTGTTAGCCAAGTGTGTGCACATTCTTGTGGGCTCACTTGATAAGTGTATTTAACAATTGAAATATAATATGATCATGTTCATACTTGGTTACTAATTAGATCAATTCAATCCATTGTATTCCTTCTCTTATTGTGTTATCTTTGGCCTATTTATGATATAGAGATTGAAAAGGTGTAGATACTAGTATATTTTGAGAAATCTATTAAGTTCTAGTGTATTCATTAGAAAACAAGTAGATCCACACACTATTTGGTACATCACCCTCTATATTAGATTAGGTAGTTTTATTTACAGGCATTCCTTCTCCCTTTTCATTTCAAGGTTCAGATAGCTACATCCTAATAGCAAAGGAAGCCAACCTTCTATAGTGACTCAATTTCAATTTGCAATCTTCCACACTTTCAAGATTGTTTCAAAGTTAAATGAGGTTGTCTAAGAAGCATTCCCTTAGGCTAGGGTGCAAGTTTTTGTGTCAATAGGTTACGCTAGTACTGAAGAAGGAGAATCATCCAAAACTAGTGAAGAAAGAATTAACAAAGGTAAGAATTCCAAACCTACTTGTCATAATTGTGGTAAGATAGGTCATACTGCTAATGTTTGCAGGAGAAAAACTAGAAATTAGAATCCTAAGAAGAAGTTCATGAGTCATTGCCACAAATGTAACAAACAAGGACATCAATAACATGAATGAAGAAGCAAGACCATAGGCACACAAAGATTTGAAGGATACTACTATAACTATCAGATGTATGGAAATAGAGTATATGAGTGTAGATCTAAGCCAAAATTGTCATCAAACAAGTAGGAAAAGGTAAAGAATAATGGAAACTATTATAATTGGGATTATAATACCAGACATAGTTGTTACTAATATCAAGAGTATTGAGATGTTGTAGAAAATTTCATAAGAACACATTTCAAAAGTGACTACAATAGATGGTTGAGTCAAACCACATGTTTATTTTATTTGAAGACTAGTCATAGAAGGAGGAATTGTAAAACAAGGTCAAATACATTGATTAGTGAGTTGAAAAAAGGGAAAGGAAATGTAGATGTTGAGAATTTTAGATATGAGATGAACAAGACATGGAAGAAAAAGGAAGAATGTAACACATCAAGTGTAAATGGGATCACTTCACCCAAAGGGTCAGGTGATCAAACCTCTTCCAATTAAAGTAATCAAGAGATATGTGGGGCTGATAATTAAAATGATATAATATACATCAGCTCCAAGGATTTAGTTATGAAAATATTACTTATGCATGAATAAAGATTCAAGGTGTTGATTATAATCTAGATGAAATATTTAAGTTTTGTTATTTTTCATGTTACTACCGAGCATGAAAAGTTTCACTACGGTTGATGAGTGAAATGTTAGTTGATTCTAAGCTATCAAAGTTGATAGTGTTGACTAAGCTCATAGTGGTTTCCGAGTTGAAAAGGAAACTTCATTGGATTGAAGTGAGTCAAAATTGTTATTGAAGCTAAGCTTACAACTATGCAACCACTAAGCATTAATTGAAAGGTTTTAAGGTCTATATGATAGATTTATACTAATTTGATCTCAGTCAAATTTGAAGGAGACCATAGAGAGGAAAAGGAAAATTGAAAGAGATCATACCAGTATTTGTAAGCTAGTTTCAATAGTCACTTGACACCATCATCACAAATTCAAAAAGGTATTTATCATATGTTAAGCTATGCAATTTGAATTTTTGTAAACCCTAGTTTACATAATGGCATCTAGTTATTCAACTTATAAGCCTAAAGAGGGTAAAAAAAATTTTAATGTACAATTGATAAGAAATGAGATCAGAAAACCAAACATTAGAGCAATACCTGATATTACTTACAAGCAAGATCCATCTGGTATGTTGGTGATGATACCACCTAAAGTTTTGATGATTCAAGATGTAAGAAGTTGTTACACATTCAAAATGGGTAGTATAGAAGACATAAATTTTAGGGAAACCTATAAAAAATTATGTGAAGATTGAGCATTAAAGAATGCATTCAAAATCATAGAGAGAAAATGGTTGACCAATTTCCTAGATTTCCCAAACATTTTCAAAACTAAATGGATGAAGATAAAATTGAGTATAATTCTTGATAATTCTATATGGTTGGATAATGGACCACTAAAGATCTAAAAGAAAATTGTTCATGGATTAATAGGGTATCGAATAGTTCACCGACCTAAAATAATGAGAAGTGAATCTAAAGAGGTCATTGAAAAGAATACAAGGGTAGTGTGGATGAAATGAGGGATGATAATTGATCATATCTTAGATCCCCTAATTGTATTCAAAGTGAACAAAATAGCACATAAATGCAATCAATATAGCAGGATCAATAGTTTACCATGTATTGTTGTTGTCATGGGCTATGAGATAGTAAAGAGTATTCATACCTATGATCTTGTTGAGTTGCATATGTAATAATTATCATAAAATTTGGGAGCTATAAGGAAGACCAAAAGTGCATAATGTAAATTTGGTTCAATTTTTATATGTATGTTCTTTTATGTACATAATAAATTCACCACATTTGATAAAGTCTCCTAGGAAATAAATAGATCTATTGAAGTATAGATAGATGAGTTCATTGACCAACTTGGGAACTATTTTGAGGACTTCAAACTATTAATGAAGAAGAGATTGAGGATACCAGTTTCACTAGTGTAGAAACATTTAAATGATTTTTTCTTTCTAATTGACACTGATTATAGTTATGTTCTATAATCAATTATGAAATCAATATTGATGAATCCTCTACAGCAATAATGACACTATTTTTAGAAGATGTAGATGCTAAGGCTACTTCCCTTGGAAACTATGACATTGCTCAATCAAAGAAAACTATGGATTTGAAGACTACCTTAGTCATTAGAATGAAGAAAAGAATTGTTAAGAAGATAAAGAAAAAGTTTGGTTAAGGAGAAAATGAAGAAGAAGAAGAAAAAGATGATGATGAGGAAGAAACAAATATACTCACTCAAGAACCACTGGCCTTGACTCAAGTACAAGGAGAAGACAAGCAAAAGAAGTAGAAATTGAAAAAGGTATTGAAAGAGAAGAAGACAATGAAGCACCTAAGAAAAAGAAGAGGAAATTTAAGACACCAACTTCTAGCAAACCAAGGAAGGTTGCAATACCTAAGCCTACAATTCCCTCTACAATAGAAAGAATAAGGGATACTACAAAGATGGCTCAAGAAGAAGTCATGAAAAAAGAGAAAAGGGCTAGACTAGATAGAAATGAAGAGGAGCCTAAAAAGAAAATAGGGAAAAAATACATAGCTCTAGATGAATCTAATGACAATAGCCGATTTCAAGTGGTAGGTTACCATCCTTTAGATTTGGAAAATATATGTGAGAACATTAGGAATAATGTTGATTTATCTAGTCTCACACATATTAAATTTGATACACTTGGAAAAAGTTGAGATGAACCACATAGAGGAATCAATTTATGCCACGATGGTAACATTTAAACAAACTCCAATTAAGATTACCAACTTTCTACCAAAGGAATTATCTGATAGAGTTGAGAAAAAGAGGCAATATAGTCTAAACATAGAAAGACAAATAAGAGAGACTAAACTTGCCAGAGTGATGCCAGAATTAAATAGGGAAACAATGGCCAGGGCATTAAAGAAGCATATTGGAAAATTAGCACCAACTATGAGAAACTTAACATATTGCAGAAGAAAGTTGAGAATGTTGTACAAAATACCACTTTGATTTGGAAATAACTATATGGTTTGGAACACCCAAGACAATAATGCAAGCACCTATTGAGGTAAGTGAGGAAAAAGAATAGAAACAATAGGTAACTAAGGTAATCATAGTTGACACTAAGATAGTTACACAAAAGGAAGACACATAAATAAATAAAGATACAACAACACAAGCTAAAGATGAGAAACATATAGAAAAGAGTGTACTATATGTAATAATGTCGAGTGCTGGTCCTCCACATGAGGTAAACATAGAAAGTGATATAATAAAGATTAAAGATGTTTCTGATATTGTTACTTAGAACATCAATCCCCTCATAGAGGATGACTTGAAGAAGATACTAGTGGAATCCACAACTAAGGCCAAACTTTGTAAAAATCCTACACTGGCGAGTGTTGATGAAATTGAGAAGGAAGACAAGGTATTTGCAGGAGAGGAAATATGGAAACAAGTGACATCTATAGCCCCTCCTCAGTTCTCCATGATACAACCTACATTACCCCTTATGGTATACCAAAGGAGGGAGATAGCTTCTGAGAATATTAAATTGTCACAAAGAATTCTAGTCTCAATCACTATTGTGGAGATTGAATATGACAAGGGTGAGATAATTAGAGAGAAGAATGATGAGAAATAAAAGACTAAAGGAACACATGTTCAAAATGGTCAAGTAGATACTCCTACACCTAAAACACAAGAACAAGATGCATCTATGAATGTAGAGAAGGAAAAGGATAAAACTAAAGAGCTAGGTATGAATACCAAACTTGAGGAACAATTAACAATACAAACATTGGTAACTTTACTAGAAACTGCTACTCCTCATAGTCAAGCTCTTCAGAGGCCAAGTATAGAAGCCATACCTATACAATCATCATAGTCAAGTCCAAACCCATCTAAGATAGATGAAGTCACATCATTAGCTAATGTGAACTTGGTTGAAGTGATTGATTTGCCCAAGTTTGATTATACTACTATCACAATTGAGTAGCTGGGTATACTATAGGAAGCTCTAGCAAAGAAGAAGAATCAAGAACTACTCAGATAGGAGCATATGTATAAACAAGAATTGATAGATATCAAGGATATTTTTCTTGATTCAATTAGCCTACTAACACTTGAAGCTACAAATCAAATCTTAGAGTTGCTAACCAACATAGTGGAGAAGCTAAATGACAAATACTTAGATTCAAATATTAAATTACTTGAATGGTCAAAGAGAAAGTTCAAACATAAGGCTAATTAAAAAATATCAAGTGCTATTCCATTATTATAGGTCAAGTTAGTAACCAAAAATTATATTTTGAAGGAGGTACTAGAGAGCATTCTCTCTTTGTACACCAAACTATGTAATCCAATACTCTTCACACAAGAAATAAGGATTCATATTTGAGTTTGTAAAGTCATATACAATCATCTATTATAACTTTGTGAAAGTATATATCTTAGAGTGAGAAACATTTCATGACTCCCCTCAAATTCCAGAGTTGGTTAGTAGTATTATACATAGATGAAGAAAACATCAAGGCTAAATTTATTAGCATCCAATCAATTCTAACTCTACATATGGAGATATTTCAGAAGGAACTAGCCTTTTCTAAAACACTCATGAAGAAAGATCCACATCTTTCTACTCATGAAGGCTTAGCTCGCCTTGCTACCAAGTTGGCCATCTATATCAAGTCATTAAAGGTAGTTTATGATAATTGGTATGTTGCATAAAAAACTATGCTTGAGGTCCACAAATCATTTTGTGACAAACACATTATTAGTGTATAACCCTTTGACATTAGTGTCAAAATGGGGGAGAAATAAGAAATAGGAGAAAAATTAAAGAGGTGTAGGGGAGATAATATTTTTTAAAGTTTAGATACATAGAAACACAATCAACTCAAGGGGAGTTATTGAATTTTGAGGTATAACTAATGAGTCATAAGCTTTGCAAAATTTTGAAGTTTTGAAATCTTGTATGCATGTGGATATTATCTAAGTTATGCTTGAACTGCTAAAGGTTATTTATAGATGATCAAGTATTTTTCTACTCATATCAAAGGAGGAGATTATTAATCTTAGACAATATGCTTAAGTCATTTACTTAGTTCATGTCAAACAAGTAATACATGTTGAGCATAAAGTTATTAGATAGTATATGCTGAGTGATAGATATTTAGTGTGAGCCAATTCACTAGTAAGTGTCGAGTCACTCAAGTGGTGAGTAGATGGTATGTGTTGAGCTATTTAGATTCCAAGTGATTAGTGGATGTTGAGTCATTCAAAGGTTGAGTTATTACATTGAAATTGTAGTTGACAATGAGTGAATCCCCTCACAATAGGTGTTCCATAGTCATGCGCTAGGCTTGGCTTAGGAATAATCTATTCAAGCTAAGGACTACTTTTCCCCTGCCATGAGGTGCATTTAGATTGTCAACCCAAGGACGTATACTTGAAATGGTTGGCACAGTATGTGCCCTAGGTACCTTGATGAGTCATTATGCTTATGCTGCAAGAAAGTAAAAATGCAAAGGAAGGAAACTACTAAATCTATGAATGTTGAAAACACAATGACAAGATAACAAAGATTCCATCTTGACTCATCCACTAGACTGTTCTTGCAGATGTTGCAGGAATGTTTATGAAGTGTGATGCTACAGGAAGGAATTAACTAGCTACGTCTTACTTAAAATACTGCTAATGCTAGTAAAATGAATCTATTCTATCCTAATATAATCCACCTTCCAAGTGGGCCCCTTGGTTGGCTTCTCTAATCTACCAACACAGGATATAAGCTAAAGAGAACTAATTCATTTCATTAATCAATCATTACATGATTCAGAATTGTAAAACACAACTGCAACAAACTGTAAATCAGTGTTCTCTCTTACTCGATAAAACTTATCAAAAACCAAAAACTAAAAACTTCACACACAGGAGTTGATCCTGACATATATAGGGAATCTACTCTTTATTACATAACAAAAAAGTAACTATCCTAAGTTAAGTTCACAAGAGAGAATATAGGAGAACAACTTAAAGCGAAAAGGAAGGATAATGAAATTGAGGAGGGAGCAATGAAGTCTTAGCATCTGCTTGTTACAACGTACATGCAGAGAAGGTAATGGCTCATAAAAGCTCCTCCTTATTCACTGCCATGTTTCCTGGAGTGGTTATAACTTCCTTTTCATGGTTGTTCCTTGATGCTCGTTTCTCCTTGACTGCTGTCGGCAACCAACTTTTGGATTCTTTCGCTCATCCTTTAATCCTTATCATCAAGTTAGTTATGATATAAGACATATTTGCAAATAAACATCCATCAAACTAAATTCAAGCATAATAATGCACATTTGGATATTTATATGAAATAATGCACATTAGATATAATTTAGGCAAAAGATGACATCATTTTTCTACCCCATAAATTATCAAAGGTTTATCAAACATAGGCTTATATGTGTTAAAACAAGGATAAATAGAGTATCACAAAGTATCTTAAACATAACAAAATAAAGGCATTTTCTAGACTCATCATCTGCCCCCTACTAAACTAATGCTTGTCCTCAAGCATTACACTTCTTTGTCAAAGATCTGAGCTCTCCAACTTCTGTCTTTCCCTTTCTACTACTTTGAAGGTGTTATAGAATCCTCTGGTCCTTTCCCATACTTCTCGCCTATGGTCTTCCTACAACTTATCAAGTTTGTCAACATCAATATCATACAGGGGCCATAAAAGCATTAGAGGTTGCATGGTTAAAGGACACCATAGCTTTGGCCTTAGTTTCTTTCCCAGTTCTAAATATTTTGGAGCTCTATATAGTGTTGCTTCCAAATTAATAGGACTGTGCAGCTCTAATTTCTTGAGAGAATTAGGTAACCGTGCCCATCTACCTCTTACTCTAGTCATAGCTCTCTGGAATGCAAAGTAGAGAAAGTTTTCATATTCGGCATACACTTTGGCTCTAGTAGAAAATACCTTCTTTCTAACTTATGGATTACTCTTCCCATAGGTTAATGTAAACCAATCTTGAAGCATTTCTTCTACTTGTTTACTTTCTGCCCTCAAGGATAAAGGTTTTGTTCTCTCCTCATCTCTATAATTAACCAGTTGTCTGTCATAATTCGCCTCATTAGACATCCATGACATTAAAGCTTTCAAATTCACATCTCCTATATAGAGCAAAGGATTCCACTCAGTTTCTACATGAATGAAAAAATTATGAATATACAACTCACACAATAGATTTTGCTGCCATGGTGGTAAGGTTTGATATAACCCATAAAACTCTTGTGTGGTTTTGAATTCTTCATTTACATTTTTGAGGGTTAACATCAACTGAAATAAAAGATATTGTTCTTCCAAAAAAAAAGTATATACTTGAGGAGGTGGTCTACAAGCAAGAGCTTGATTAGCCAATTTAAGTGCATGTTCCATGCATTGTTTCTATCTTTCTAGTTGTTCTTTCAATTCTTCAATCTCCTCATTTTGTGATGTTATGATCTTGCTCATTCTTTTCTTCTCCTCTTTCCATAGTGCTTCAACAAATAAATGCTATCCATATAATTGGAAAAGGAGTTTTTGCAAGGTGATGGCACTATTATCTTCTTCATAATCCTTTTTCTTTTTCTGTTCTTGCCATAGATGTTCCACCAAACTATTGATCCATGTTGACTTATATGGGACTAAGGCAGTATTCAAATCATGACTTTCAGGAACTACTTCATTCTCATGGCTTGAAACACCTGGTAAATCGATTAAACTTTCATTAATTTCTTGCTCACATGTTGCAGAAGGATTACCAAAAGCTTCTGTCATCTTAGTGTGAAGGGGAGAATGGTCAGAAATTATCTGCACATGAGACTCTAGAGCAGGTTCTTTAGACAATAGGATTTTTAAAAACTGCCCATTCATTCTAGGGCTTCTCCGCAAAGGAGTCTCTTCTTGTACTACTGTCTTTCACCTACTTTTTTGTTTCAGTATCACTGTTGCAGGATCAGTTGTTGCAGGAACCTTCTTTGTTTTCTTTTGTTGCTTAATTGTAGGACTAAGTTTTTGTTGAGTAGCGGTTTCATTTGGTGACTTCCATTTCCTTTTAGCTTGAGTAGTAGTAGGTTTAGGGATGTCCTGTTCAGGTGGAGGCACATTCTCTTGAATGGAAGCAAATTCTGGTTCAATCCCTTGTGCATTTTCTGTTTTAGCTCCCTCAATATTTTGTTCTATAGGCTCACTAGTGGGAACTACATTTTTCTCACCCTGCCATTCACTACGGTCAACTTGGGGTTGTAGGGTTTTAAATTTCACAAAGTCATCCCATGTCAAATGGGATACATCCCTAACAGACCTTTCTATTAACAACTTAATCAAGGCATGGTGAGTGATAGAATTATCTTTCCCTTTTTGAGTCTCTTTCGCACTAATATAGAGCATACTATATAGAAAATTTGGAAGATTCATGACAATATTGTGCCTTATACAACTAAGCAACTTAAAATGGTGTGCATATAAGTGAGAAAATCTACCTTTGCAAGTAAAATACCTGATGACATGCATTGCTAGGTCAGGGTATGGAGGCAACAAAGACAATCTCTTGCACCCTTGCTTTGTAACATCCAATGGAGGGTCATGTGTGGTAGTGAACTGGGCCCTTGCTGACCTAGCATCATGCGAGCTCAGATAATGCTCTCCAACAGAAGGTAACCCTGTTACTTTTGCAATTCATTCTTCTATTATAATTACTGTCAAACACCACACAGAAGCTTCACCTTCATCAAATTTCCTAGTGAATTCTATAGCTGCTTCTTCATCATATGTTGTTAAATTCAAGCAATAACTTAACCACCCACATGCATTGAATCTTCTTACTGCTTCTACGTCAAAGAGCAACAAAATGTGCTCAATCGGCTATTTTCTTTGTAAACCTCCTCCCATTTCTTGATACTTCTTCTACTACTCCATTTCCCTCTCCCTTTCCAAATGCAAACTTCAAAACTCTACATTATTTTTTAGATGCTTCACCGCTTCTTTTTGGGAACATTAATTGCCATAACCAATTGTTATGTGCCATAATTAAACTTTAGGTAAAAGTAAATCTTGAATTTGCATGGAAATCATCTGGAAACATGGTTCAAATGTCAAATTTTTTTAAAAATAGGTCACATCATGGCTTAGCACAAAAAATTTGGGACGAACAAGGAAAAAAAATTCATTCAGAAAGTGGGAGTACAACACTTGACATGGCATACTTATGGCAAAAAGTTCTCATTAATAAAGAGTAATGCCAAGATTTTAGAAAATCATCATAGTTAATCAGGCATGTCATTGGATAGTATGACACTCCCTAGCCCCCTACTAATTTGATGAAAAGTGTCCTCACTTGTCAGACTAGTATGGGTGAGGGACTGGAATACGTCGTAGTTATAAAGAGTATGCAGTATTATATATAATTAACAAAATCTGCAAACTTATAAATGAATAATAGTTTGAAAATGTTTATAACTGCCAAGTGGATTTTCACATGCTCCAAAAAAAAGGTGGCAAAAATAATGTAAATGGAAACATCCATCAGCATGTGCAGATTTGATTGAAAATACAAAAACATAATTATGTAGAAAGTGAGTGGATGGAAGATTAAGAAATGGAGTGGGGTGGGTGGATGGAAGATTAAGATATGAATGGAAAGAAATATCATGAAAAGAAAATAGACTTTATGTTCACATAAAGTTATTATTATGGACATGCAAATTAGAATTAATGTTTAAGAGGATTAGGCAGAAGGTTTTCACCTTCTGCTGCAAGAAGAGATACTTGAGTTGTTGGATCCGGTTGTTTGATCTATTGCATGAATTCAGCTTTTGTTTGAGGCTATTTGTAAAGTTTAAGTCAATGACCATTGATCATCATTTTGAAAGGCACATCATCAATTGTGGTTAGTTGAACTATTCCATTGTCAAAGACATGGATGATTTGATATGATCCTAACCATCGCATCTGCAGCTTCCCTGGCATATCCTTAAAGCGAGAATCATACAATAATGTCCAATCACCAGCTTTGAACTATTTGTTGAGGATATGAGAATCATGCTAGTGTTTTCTCTATTTTTGCACCAGTTTAGTGTGTTCTAAAGCTGTCTTGCACATTTCATTCAAAGAATTAAGATGCAGGAGGCATTCTCTTTGTGCTGCAGAAAGATCAATATCTAAGGTCAAGGCTATTCTTAAAGTCTTTTGTTCAAATTCAATTGGAATCATTGCCACTTTCCCATACAAAAGCTCAAATGGTGTGAATCCAGTAGTGGTTTTCCAAGTTGTTCTATAAGCCCAAACAACTTCTTGGAACTGGATGGTCCAATCCCAATAATGCAAATGGACTATTTTAGTTAGAATATTTTTCATCTCACGGTTGGTAACTTTTTCTTTTCCATTGGCTTGTGGATGATAAGGACTGGATCTATGATGCCTAATTTTATATTGTTTCATCAATTCTGAAATCAGGTTGGAAATAAACTATGTGCCTTGATCAATAACCAATTCTTTAGGAACTCCATAGCTTGTAAAAATCTCTTCATATAGGAATTCGGCAACTTTTTCATCACGAGCATGCTTCATAGCCTTAACCTCAACCCATTTGGTTAGTTAGTCAGTACAAACCAAAATATAAGACTTCCCATTGGATGGAGGATCAATAGGACCGATAAAGTCCATTCCCCATTTGTCAAATGGTGTTAACACCACTAGAGGATTCAGAGGCATTTCATATATTTTGGTTGGGCGACCCATTCTTTGGCATTGGTCACACTTCCTTGTATAATTGATTGCATCTTTATGAAGGGTAGGCCAATAGTAACCAGTGGCTAAGATTTTGAAAGCTATTCTTTTGGCTACAAAATGTCCTCTGTAGGGCTCATTATGACATGCATGCAAAATATCATATGCCTCATCTTCTCTTACACATCTACGCATAACTTGATCAGGTCTAGTATAGAACAAAAAATTATCTATCCATGAGAAATGGAAGCTTTTCTCTATGAGCAGCTTTCTCTCCTTATAAGAAAAATGCACTAGTGTCTTATTAGCTACAATGTAGTTAGCAATATCTGCATACCATGGAACTTTAACAGCAATATGAAACAAATGTACATTTGGAAATGCATCATCTACCAAAGTAGTGTCAGTATCATGATGATTGATTCTTGACAAATAATCAGCTATGACATTTACTTTTCTAGGTTTATTCACTATGGTTATGTCAAATTCTTGTAGCAATAGTAACCATCTTGCTAACCTACCAGTTATAGCAAGTTTGTTCATGAGATATTTGATTGCTGCATGATCAGTATGGACATAGATAGGATAACCTGTGATGTAATGCTGAAATTTATTTAGAGCATAGACTACTGCTAACAATTATTTTTTAGTCACTCTTTAATTCAATTTTGGACCATGAAGACTCTTATTGATATAATAAATGGCATTCTCAAGATTTGAGTGTTTCTGTGCTAAAACTACACCTATACCATAATTGGAAGCACCTGTATATATGTGAAAAGGTAGGTTCCAATCAGGGCCTTGTAAAATTGGGGTTGTGGTCAAAAGTTTCTTAAGTTGCAAGAAAGCTTTATCACACTCAGGTGTCCAATTGATTTCAACTTCTTTTGTGAGCAACTTGTACATGGGACTGGCTATTTTACTGAAGTCTTTTATAAAACACCTGTAATATCCAGCATGTCCCAGAAAAGATCTGATATCTTTTAATTTAGTGGGTATGGGTAATGTTTGAATTACCTCAATTTTAGCTGGGTCTACTTGTATACCTGCAATAGATATGAAATGACTAAGTACCACACCCTCTTGCATGAGCATGAAACACTTTTCACTATTTAGTGCCAAATTATGTTCTTGACATCTTAGCAAAACTTTTTCAAGATTTATCATTGCTTCTTCAAAAGTAACTCCAAATTTTTTAAAGTCATCCATATAGATTTCCATACAATCATGTGATATATCAGCAAAAATACTAATTACAGCCCGTTGAAATGTTGCAGGAGCATTACAAAGACCAAATGGTAAAACAAAGTATGCAAAAGTACCCCATGGATAGGTAAATGTAGTTTTGTATTGGTCTTCAGGAGCAATACTAATTTGATTATAGCCATTGTATCGATCTAAAAAGGAGAAGTACTTCTTTCTAGCTAGTGTATCCAAAACTTGATCTATGAAGGGTAAAGGAAAATGATCCTTTTTAGTAGTCTTATTCAACTCCCTATAATCTACACAAATTCTCCATTTTCCTCCTTTCTTAGGTACTATAACCAACGATGATACCCATTTACTATTAGATATAGGTTAGATAAAGCCAACATCAAGCAATTTATGCAATTCTGTTTTGACTATTTATCTGAGGCTTGGATTTATCCTCCTCTGAGGTTTACAAAGTGGTAGACAACCTTCATTAATGTATATCCTATGGGTACATAGTGTAGGGCTTAATCCTTTCATATCACCATAATCCCAAGAAAAAGTCTTCTCATGCTTCTAAAGCAATTCTTTTAATTGTTCCATCTGTACAGATGTCAATTGGGGGTTATCATGCAATTTATGGCCTTTACTCAGTTCAATAGGAATAGTGGATTCTACCATAGCAATTTCAGAGATTGAGCTTCCTTCTAATTCATAGGGAAGTATTGAACAAAGATTATCAGGTTCCTTAAGTAAAGTACAACTTGTATCACAGTCCTCATATGTAATCAATTCTAATACAGAGCTTTTAGACACTTTTTTTTCTACCACACAATTGTTGGTAAGGATGTTCTAGATTACTGAATCTTCTTCTTGTAACTTTAGAAAAGATTGCCTATGTAACATCATAAGTTGTACTATGGAATTTATCTCTTCTTCTTCATCTCCTAAATCTGGCCAAAAAGATGTACTCAAATCTGGTAATGGTTGTGTAGGAGGATATAGATCAAATTACTTGGTTGCTTGGTCATTTGATATGGTCATATTCCTTGATCTGCAATTTATGTTTGCATTAGTTGTGGCCAACCATGGTCTACCTAGAATGACAAGATAGCCAGATAGGTTTACTTTAGGGGACAAAATCATGAAGTCTGGAGGATATTCTAGGGAATCTAAGGTCACAACAATATTTTCTATCATTCCATCAGGAATGACAGTGGAACTATTTGCAAGCTATAGAATAGTTTGTATGGGCCTTAATCCTTCTATTTGTAACTTCTTCATGGTTTCTTTAGTTATCACATTTATAGTAGCTCCCAAATCTATTAAGGAATTTTTAACGAATTGACCATTTATGCTGATACTTACTACTGGACTCCTTGGGTCAGAATATTTTGGTGAAATTTCTCTTCGTAACATGATATCAGCTAAGTGTCCAACAACATGGACTATGGTAGGATCCTTCTTCTTCCTTCTAGGTTTCTTTAGACAAGCTTCCCTTATAGCTTTTCCATAAGTAGGAATGTCCTTAATAGCTTCAAAAAAAGGCATTTGGACATGCATATTCTTCAACTAATTAACAATGTTAAAGGGTTGTTCCTTGCTTTGTTCAGGTTCCTTTTGTATTAGTTGGTCTGGAAAGGAGGCTCTACTACTAATTGAACTGGTATTGGTATGGTAACATTAGTTGGGTCAACAGGTTCATCAACCAAAGGTTCTGATGCTATAGGAGAGTCTGATACTTCAGTTATAAGAGGTGGCTTTGGTGCTGGTAAGGTTGTTCCCGATCTCAAATGTATATCTGTGACATCTAGGGCATAAGCAGGGTACTGCCAGGTATGAGCACTATACATAGGCTACTGTGGTTTGCTATTTTGATTTGGCTGAGGCTGTATAGGTAGCTGTGTTTTCTTTCGAGATCCACTATTTGTAGGTGATGGCATTAAAGCAGGTTGTTGAGCTGGAGGGGGTAATTGTGGAGAACTAGTATTTTGGTTAGGCCATTGTTGAGATCCCTTCCATTAGTTTGGAGATTGCCAATTCCATTGGTTTGGAGATTTCCAATTCCCTTGGGGTGGTTGCCATTGGTTCTACTGGTTCTGGGACCATTGGTTATTCTGCTGGTTAGGCCAAGGTTGTTGGAAATTTTGAGGCCATTGAGACTGTTGTGGGTTATTTTTCCCAACATTATTCCAATTGGGTTCGTTTTGTGGAGGACCTTGGGTATTGTGATTTTTCCATTGATTACCATATGAATTTGAATTTTGCAAGGGGTCTTGAGGCATACCTTGACGTTGATCCCATGGTTGGCATTGAGCAACAAAGAATACTTGCTCATCATCTCCATCTATCTTTACATATTTAGTTGGAAGATGCTGGTTCTCCATGCTTGCGACCAATTTATAGTGGCAATCCTTCTTTTGCTTTCGGTAATGAGGACAGTACTTAGCTAGTTGTAACTTAGCCTCTTCTTGCTTCTTCTTTGCAATCATTGTATCCAACTATGCAGCGACATCATTACTGATGTCTTGTTTGAAATCTAAGAACAAATTGGATATTTCAAGTTTTGAAATGCCTTGACTAATTCCTTTTGTAACTGTAGAATGGGGTCCTTGAGCTTTCTTCATGGTTGACCTTGAGTAGTTTTGCCATATCTTTTTGAGGTCATCCCATTGAGCTTGATATACATCTCCACTAGCCATTAGGTCCAATGCTTCCAAACAGTCTTCATTCACTCCTCTTAGAAAAACTAGTTTTTGGGAATCTTCAGACAATGTGTGCTGAGGATTCTTTTTTAGTGTATATAAAAATTGAGAAACATAGTCTTCTAATGTCTCTTCCTCCTTTTGTGATATCTTAAAGATATCATCTCCTCTTGTGCCAGATTCTTTGCAATATTCTTTATATTTTTCCAAAAACAAGGCTTGCATTTCATCCCAATTCACAGCTGCATTGGCTCCTAAGCCCATGAACCATCGTAAAGTTGATTCTTTTAATGTGACTAGAAATAATTTAAGCTTATGGGCATCAGTGTTGTAGTAGAAACTATGACAAAGGATGTTGAACTCAAACAAGAAGGTATCAGGGTCTTCAGTTGCAAGGCCATAGAACTTTGGAAGAGCAATGGGAGGTATATTCTTGAGATTGGCATTGGTTATGAGACTTGGAAGTGGAAATGGAAAAGTGGGTTGTGCCATGACTGATGGGACTGGATTATGAGGTTGCTACTAAAAAGGAATGTTAGGCACTGGATGATTAACAACTGGTGGATTCAAGGTAGTGTTATCAAGAAGACTAGTCAATATTTCAGTGAAAGGTTGGAGACCAGATATATCTAGGGATTCAACTCTTGATGATGATACTGTGGGGAAAATAGGACTTGCATCTTCAAAGGGAAACTCAACTTCTTCTTCAACTTCTTCATTCAAATTAACAGATCCTTGTGGAAGGAATCTGCCATATTCATCTCATCGTCTTCCTCTTGGATGCATGCAACTAAAATTTTCACACTGGTAAAAAGAACTTAATCTAAAAACTATGACTAAAAAATGCTCCTAGCTTGACACCATCCCCGGCAATGGCACAAAAAATGAACTGCCTCACAATAGGTGTTCCATAGTCATGCACTAGGCCTGGCTTAGGAATAATCTATTCAAGCTAAGGACTACTTTTCCCCTACCATGAGGTGCATTTAGATTGTCAACCCAAGGACGTATACTTGAAATGGTCAGCATAGTATGTGCACTAGGTAACTTGTTGAGTCGTTATGCTTATGCTGTAGGAAAGTAAAAATGCAAAGGAAGGAAACTACTAAATCTATGAATGTTGAAAACACAATGACAAGATAACAGAGATTCCATCTTGAATCATCCACTAGATTGTTCTCACAGATGTTGTAGGAACATTTATGAAGTGTGATGCTATAGGATGGAATTAACTAGCTACGTCTTACTTAAAATATTGCTAATGCTAGTAAAATGAAACTATTCTATCCTAATCTAATCCACCTTCCAAGTGGGCCCCCTTGGTTGGCTTCTCTAATCTACCAACGTAGGATAGAAGCTAAAGAGAACTAATTCATTTCATTAATCAATCATTACATGATTCAGAATTGTAAAACACAACTACAACAAACTGTGAATCAATGTTCTCTCTTACTCGATAAAACTTATCAAAAACCAAAAACTAAAAACTTCACACATAGGAGTCAATCTCGACATATATAGGGAATCTACTCTTTATTACGTAACAGAAAAGTAACTATCCTATGTTAAGTCTGCAGGAGAGAATATAGTAGAACAACTGAAAGCAGAAAGGAAGGATAATAGAATTGAGGAGGGAGCAATGAAGTCTCAGCATCTGCTTGTTACAACCTAAATGCAGAGAAGGTAATGGCTCGTAAAAGCTCCTCCTTATTCGCTACCATGTTTCCTAGAGTGGCTGTAACCTCCTTTTCATGGTTGTTCCTTGATGCTAATTTCTCCTTGAATGTTGTCGGCAACGAACTTCTGGATTCTTCCATCATCCTTTAATCCTTATCGTCAGGTTAGTTATGATATAAGACATATTTGCAAATAAACATCCATCAAACTAAATTCAAGCATAATAACATACATTTGAATATTTGTATGAAATATTGCATATTAGATATAATTTAGGCAAAAAGATGACATAGTTTTTCTACCCCATAAATCATCAAAATTTTATCAAACATAGGCTTATAAGTGTTAAAACAAGGATAAACAGAGTATCACAAAGTATCTTAAACATAACAAAATAAAGGCATTTTCTAGACTCATCAATGAGCATTAGAGACTTCAAATTCCAAGTTACATACTTTCAACATAGATATTTGTAAGAGAAAAAACTTCTATGTAAACCATTTTTGGTATGACTTATGTATTATTTTACAATCTTTAATGATAAGAATGGGTCTTAATTGTGAATCTCTATGCATTACATGCATCCAATTAGAAATAGGGAATGTTTGAGTGGTAATATGGATAAATCATTATCATTTAAGTGACTTAGGTATTCCTAAGGAAGACAAATCCTAAACTTTTAAGAAATGCTTAAGGAGAATTTAAGAGAAATTACATGTGCAAATAGAGCATTCATGGTGACTATGGTGTTATGATTGAGTTACATTGCAAAATTAGTTAAACAAGAATAGAGGAAAGGAATTAGAGGACAACATAAATACATCTAATTAGAAAGGATCAAGTATGCATCAAGATAGAGGTGATCTAACATAAGGCAATAGAGTATGTTGAGACATTCTAATAGGTGAATCAATAAAATATCTTAATAAAGTAGTTTTTACAAGCTATTGTAAATCCTTTAAGAGGGTGCTTACTTCATTGTAAGTTCAAGCTTTTTTACTAGGCACACTTGTAGCAAGGCATTTTAATCTTTTAACATAGTAAGATCTAACAATCTTGTAAGCCTTTAATAGGATAGACCTTTCACAGTGTATATCACGTTTCATGATCAAACATTGTAACCCTCATTAGATACACTTTATTACTATAGTAGCAAAGATTTGTGGGTGTCATCCCCACCCTAGTTTTACATCATCCTTGGAGGATTTTTGGATAACCAAATATCTTGTGTCATACATGTGTTGAATATTTTACTTTCATGTTATAGATGTATATGTTCAATTTGGTATTTCAGTTTATATTCATAGATTATGAGATGGATGTGTGGTAAATAATTTTAGATGTGGAAAGTTTTAAGTGTTGATTCACTTAAGATTAGATTGGTTTTAAATTCTAAGAGGTAAGCTAGGGGTCCTATCTTAACTATGTTGAGCAGAGATGCAATATTGCATCAATTTTTATGATTACTATATATCACACATTGATGCAAGAGGTCACACTTTAAGAGACACCTTGATTTATAAAAATATGAACAAATGTATGTGTAGATGAAGCCATAAGTCGAAGACAAAAGAGGGGGTGATATGACAAGATAATTTAGAGAGTGTCATAGTGAGGATGATATGTATAGAGTGGATAACTTCTTTGGAATTGTTGTCAAAGAGGGAGAGTATGTACATAGTTACAACTAAATACCTATCAATATAAGAGGGATAAATGTTAAATATAAAAATAAGTGTGGGAGAAGTATGTGCTAAGTCACTATCTAGTGAAATAGGGAGAAGTTGAATTACAAAGAGAAATGTCATAGAGGGATCCAATACATGAATCAATACCAAACACTTGTTCCCCTATGGATGAGAATTATAATAAATCTAAGGATACTAGTGAAGATTTGATATAGATTAAAGCAGGAGTCGTTAATGATAAGTCATGTGAAAGTCTTTTAAATTTGTATGGTAATTAGAGGTGTTTAGTGACTCGATGGGTGACTATGAGGTAGCTCATGAGAATGTGAACATGAAATTATTTGTTCAAACCTTAGAAGGTGATGCTAGTGACTAGTTTTTGTTTTTACCAACATATTTTATTTCATCTTGGAGTGAGTTTCATTCAGCCTTCATGGAGCAATTTCGAGAAAGGGTAAGCATATCTAATTCTTATAATAAATTTTTAAGGATTCACAATGAGAATGGTGAACTTATTCCTCAATTTAATATCATATTTGCAAGAGTTTCAAACGAGATCCCTAAGAGTTATAGACTGGATGATAAAATGTGTTTAGCTGTTTACTATGATGAATTTAGCAATAAAATGAATTATCTACTAATGGATAAAGAACCTTGGACATTATATCAGACTTTTATGACTACTAGGGATATTGAAAAAAATTTAAAATATGGATTGATTACAGGTCATCTTTCTATGAATGATTGCTGGTATAGTAGTTATGAAAGAAAAGTTGAACATAATGTTGACACTTTAATTCCAAATGAGAATATCAATACCCATGTTGTAGTGTATAATCAGATTGAAATTTCAAATCAAAATGTGTGTGTAGAGAAGAATGACTCTATTGAAAATGAAGACACATATGCTCATGATGTTGGAGTAGTGAGACATATTTCAAACTTTGATAGAAATGAGCAATGTGATAATATTATAGATCAAGGATTACCTACAATAGTGAGTTCTTGTAATACTAATTATGTACATGATGACATTATTGATGTTTCTAGACATGAAGTTGTTGCATCTATATCTTAGTCTTGTGCAAGTGAGGAGGTTGAGAGTTATGTCTATGATTATGAAGTTGATGTTGCTGACCCAACATTCCATGGAGAGGTAGCACAAGATGAAGAATGTGAATCACATTTATCTTAGTCACAATTAGAAGAACAGAGTGATAAAAGTGATCATGCAAGTGAGAATGATGATGGAAGTGAAAATTTATATGAAGGTAAAAATTTGAATTCTTTTTCTCAATCTAAAAGAGAAAATGCATCTTAGTTTTTGCACTATAAAAATTAGTTAGTCAGTGAAGAATTTGAGATTGAATTTTCCTCAAGGTTTGAATATAAAGAAATGGTGAATCCAATTGGTGCTAATGAATTTCAATATGAAGATTTCAAGGAAGAATTGTCAAGTGTTCTTACATTAGATAGTAAACTTGCAACATGCACTGACGGGTTTAGGAGTGAAACATGGTCAATCCATAATGGTTATCCTAAACAAGCTAATGAAGAGAATGTAATTATGGATACTATATTCTTTTTAGAAGAAATAGAAAGTGAGTCTTCATATAGCTCTAATTTTTCTTCATATGCTGAGAGTCTCCATGAAGATGAAATTGGTAGTGAGTTTAAGGTGTATACAAATGCTTTATATGATGAATATTGTGATGATGATTAGCCCATCCTTTTGTCCAAATGTTAAAAGAGGATCCTTGCATGGGGTTATCAATCCAATGTTTGAAGAAGACATTGAATTTTTAGATTTAGTTGAGTTAGATGCAAATGGTGATAAACTATCATACTACTATAACAAATAAGAATGTTATTCTTCCATATGTGATAGTGAATATTCTAATGATGCTGCATTTTGTGAGCTTGAAGATGAGGTGTTTAATCGAGTTGTCTCTGAAGAGAATCTAACACTTCATAATAAGTTTTATGATGATTCATGTGAGGTAAAAAATAATCAGTATTTCAAGTGTGAAGATATATCAAGAGGTTATGGAGTGATTTCACATTTTGATGATGATGTTATGCATGAATATAATTCTGATTGGTCATTTGAAATCCAGCTGGCAATATTTGAGGAGATGTAAAGTAAAGGTATGAATGATATATATAACTCATTTGATGAAGTTGAACATAAGGCCTTTGTATTTCCATTTGATGATGTTCATAAATTAGTTTATAAGGATTGGTTTAATTTTGATGTTGGCATTCATGAGCATGCTAATGTTCTTTTTCATAGTGAGCAAGACGTTGATTGTTATGCAAAGTTTTTACATGCACTTATATGAAAGTAATGGTAATGGTTTTCTATTTACAATTGAAGAAATTGAAGATTTGTATCTAATTGGTGAGAGTGATATGAATAATATTTCCATCTTAACTCATACATGTTCAAATGAAAATTAGATCTATGATAGAGCTAAAATATTTTGTTAAAGTTTGGTGGCCTGGTGCCATTGTTTGTACAGTTTAGGAGCATTATTTTTTGCTTTCAATAAAGTTTTTCAAGAGAGAATTTTTTGCTAACAATGTGTGGTCTGCTTCTTTCAAAGCTCTGAATGCTTGACATGTCTATAAGGGACATGCAACCCTAGAAAGAGCCACTATTTGGGCTCAAAATTGAAGCCCCAATTTTGAGTACCATTAAAAAATCAAGTCCTTTAAGTGCTTTTAATGCATGTGTACCTAGCTTTTCATTCGATGTCTAAGAGGTGTTCAATGTTTCTAACACCTTACATTCAATACACCTATGAGTTCGATGAAGATAAATTTCCATTTTGAGAAATTCAATGAGGTCTTGTTTTGAGCAATGTCCAATTCTACATATTTTACATAAGTGTCAAACAAGGACAAGAGGCTATATTTGCATTTAAATATCTTGCACCTAGTAATGTTTCATGACTCACCACTTAGGGAGTATTTTTGTCTCTGATACCACAACATAGAGCATCACATGTTTAATGTTGTCAAGTTCTAAAGAAAATTTTCAAAAGGAGCCCTCTAAATTGGAGAATGTACCACTAAAATTTTTTGCTCCCATTGCGGCCCCAAAATGGTTTGGAAAATCATAACTCCCACTTCGCTTTCCAAGCAGAAGAAAAGATAGAGATAAAAAATATATTCAGACTGAACATAGAAGGAAAACAAAACACTATTGGCTTTCAGTTTACAAGAATGAGCTATACAAGCCATTTTGAATATGAACAATAAACCCCATGTTGTCCAATGACACAATTAAGTGATCATGAACAAACTACACAAGATGAAACTAATCCCTTAAATGAGAGTATTGTTCTAGCAAAGAAGGCATTTTCAACTTCAAATAAAGTCACAAATGGGGCTTTAGGAAACACAAATGTAAAGGTTGGTAGTTGGTAGCTTTGGAGAAGGTAGTGTCAAAAGCCAACAATGTGGAAGCCATGAAGAACTCGGTCTTAAAGTGCAGAGAAAAGAAAAAAACAATGAGAAAACATTAATTCCACATTGAGTAGGCTGGGAAAATTTTAAATGTATAAGTACCATTCCATTGATAATGTAAGTTTTCTATAAGAAAATGGATTTTGGAAGCTATGGCTTGCATGGAGGGACGCATTGTGGATGGTCAGCTAGCACAGAAGTCAAGTAAATTTTGATCAATAGAGTAAAGGAAAAGTGCAAAAAAATGGCCAAATTTTGGTGGTCACCATGTTGCTACCAAAAAATGGGATGGGTCTCACTAGAAGCAACATGATGACCTCTTGAAAAATTTA
The DNA here is from genome assembly GCA_028749045.1 of Cupressus sempervirens. Lineage (NCBI taxonomy): Eukaryota > Viridiplantae > Streptophyta > Pinopsida > Cupressales > Cupressaceae > Cupressus > Cupressus sempervirens. Next base: position 248,588,335 of record CM053789.1, read on the forward strand.
AAACTAGCAAAGCTCATGGTACCTGACACCAGTGTTAAGGAAAAATGAGAGAATGAAAAGTGGCATCATATGAATGATTAGAGGAGGAGCTACTAGAAAAGTGCTAGAAAATGGTTGAATTTTAGTGGTTTCCATGTTGCCACCAAAAAATGGAAGGTTCCACTGGTAAGCAACCTGGAAATCTCGTAGAAAGTTGAGAAATCTAACAGGAATTTGGGGGTTGTTTGGAAGATGTTAACCATTAAAAATTTGACATGTGGCATTGGTTGGGTGGCCAAGTTAGTGGTTATTTTCATCCAACATATAAAATATCATATAATATTTGAAAGGTCTCAAGATGAGGAATCCATATATGGAATCAGATTTTGAGTAGGTTTTACTTGGTTCAACTAATAGGAAGAAATGTAAAATTTGGTTCTTCTTGGTGAAATTGGTGAAAATTGAAAATACAGTTATAGGCCTAGTAAAAACACATGGTAAAAGGTTTTTTGGGTTAATTTTGAGAATACTATTTCATTATGGTATAATTTGGCTCCAATTTTTAGTTATGAGGAATTTTTTTTTTTCCAACTATGAAAGTTAGGAGTTGGAAATTGGAAAGCAAATTCTAGAATTGATGAAGTTTGAATGGAAAGTATCTGGGATGTGTTGGTTCTAGACCATGAAGCTATGCTTGGGCTATGATACCCCCTTCCCATCCCATTGGTTTCTCATTCACACCATTTTCTTTCTTGTGTGACAACATATGTATATTGTATAGTCTAGTTTATTTGGTATTTTGTCAGTCAATTTCATGCATTTTCATGTATTATTTCAAGGAAATCGATATAAAGAATAGCAGGTGTTGATTTTCATTTCAAATCTTGTCTCCTTTCTCAATGATTTGTAATGTTTTATGATCTTTGAACAAAGAGCCTTGATTATAATTGTAGTCCCTTAAGGTTGTATGTTGTTTCACTATTGCTTATAATTCAAGGAATTATGTAAATTCTTTAGGGAAATCAATAGGGTTGCAGGTTTATTGAGGAGGATATCAGGTAAGAATGAGACTTAGATTGAACATTCATATCCAATTTACAAGGTAAATGGATAGATCTAGAGTCTTGTCATATGATATGTGTCTTAGATATCTAAAATTCATGAGAGAGATTTTTGAATTGCATAATAGATGAGGCACTGATCAGTTACAGGATCTTTAGTTTATTGTCCATACTTGGTTTTTATCCACTTTCCCCACCCACATAAAATCAAGTCAAATTAAAATCATCTTTATATTTTATGTTTGAAGAGCTAAAACATGATGCCCTCACTCATTTTATGAATTGCATTGTATTGCATTTAGCTATTGCAGATCTATGTTATTGCATGAGTTAATAGGAGAAATAAGGGTTTAATCTACTTTGTTCAAATTCTAGACTGTTGTTTCTTGCATTGGTTACATAATAAGATCTCCAGGTACTCCTACCTTGGTTTCATAGAGCCAAAAGAGAAGGAAGCATTGTGCTTTGTTATGTTGGTCAAGGTCCATTTGGGTAGTGTTGAAGATAGGGAAGTAGCTAAACCCTAGACATTCCCATTTATGTTGCCCTCTAGAAAGTTTTATCATTGTCCATTTTAAAACACAAACAAAATTGTGACTCTACTAGAGACTTTTTTGAACCAGAATGGTACACAAACCTTGAGAATTTGAAAAGGGAAGATTCAATATAGTGGAAGAAGTGTATGAAAACATTGTAGTAGTAAGTTCTCTAATGTTTTTTCTAGTTTTCTTACTCAAAAATCATGCACCCTAGTGATGCTTTGTTCAAGACAACAATATTTTTCAAGGTTGAATGCAAATTGTATTGTTACTAAGTTCTATTTTCAATCAGTTCAGCCAATTTTGGTTTTCAAAGTACTACTGTAAATTTAGACTTAGAATTATTTAAAAGTGGTTTCTCTCTTCTAAGTGTTTGATGATTTGCAAGTCTCATAAGTTGAAAATATATAGTTCAAATTTATCATGCTATGAATCATGTTCTAAACTTTTTCTCACAATTGTGAGTGGTGAAAATTGGTTTTATATAACTACTTTCAAAAAGTTTTCAGCTTGGTTATGCAGATCTAAAATTTATGCTAAGTGTAAGCAAGAAGTCAGAATATATAAGTTCTTGACTGATAAGTTTTGAAGTGTTCTGTTTGATTTTCTATCAGATGAAATTTGAAGGTTAAGAATAAATCACTATTGTGATTTAATTTTCCTCTTCAAAGAGGTGGCAACTCTATAAGGGTTTCATACATGGTGTGAGGAAGTTCATGTCAGCATTAGTGCCAAACAATTAGATCATTGGTTTCAGCATCAACACTTGAGGTATTTTATTTTTCACAATATTGTTCACGTCATGAAAGAAAGTTTTATACATATGTTTTCTCCATCAAGTGATTTCAGAACTAGGAGGAGGAGAATAGTATGATAACTTTGATACACTTCATTGTAATAAGTTTTAGCTTGTAAATTTTTGTGAAGTATTTGGAGAGATTCATTTGGTAAAAGATTATAAGCATACTAAAAATTACAAATCAAAATTATTATTGATGAGTGTCAACACTTTTAAGAATGACAAGTCTCTTTTCATCAAATATGTAGCTAGTTAGTGATGTTTTTAGATTTTTTTCTACCAAGAGATACATGCCATTATGCTTTGATGGTATCTATGGCTTCCCAAATGTCATTGCTAATGATATTCAAAAAATTTTGCCTAAATTTAATGAGAACCATATTGTCTGAGCTAGTCATCATGTTCAAGTTTTAAGTGACTTGATGGATGACTATAAGGTTGCTCATGAGGATGTGCACATGAAATTATTTGTTCAAACCTTAGAAGGTGATCCTGGAGATTGATTTTCCTTTTAACTAGAATGTTTTATTTCATCTTTGAGTGAGTTGGATTCAACCTTCATGAAGCAATTTGGAGAAAGGGTAAGCATATTTGATTCTTATAATAAATGTTTAAGGATTCACATTTAGAATAGTGAACTTGTTCCTCAATTTAATATCAAATTTGCAAGAGTTTTGAATGAGATCCCTAAGAGTTATAGACCAGATGATCAAATGTGTTTAGCTATTTACTTTGATGCATTTAGCAAGAAAATGAGTTATCTACTAAGGGATAAAGAACCTTAGACATTATATCAAGCTTTTATGACCACTAGCGATATTGAAAACAAGTTGAAATATGGATTGATTAGAGGTCAATTTTCTATGAATGATTGTCGATATAATGGTTATGAAAGAAAAGTTGAACATAGTATTGACATTTTAATTACAAATGAGAATATTAATACCTATGTTGTAATGTATAATCAATATGCCATTTAAAATCAAAATGTGTGTGTAGAGAAGAATGAGTCTATTACAAATGAAGACACATATGTTCATGATGTTACAATAGTAAGATCTATTTAAGAATTTGATAGAAATGAGAAATGTGATGAAATTATAGATCAAGTATTAGCTACAATAGAGAGTTCTTTTAATATTTATTATGTACATGATGACATTGTTGATGTTTCAAGACATGAAGTTGTTGCATCTACATCTCAGTCTTGTGCAAGTGATAAGGTTGAGAGTTATGTCTTTGATGATGAATTTGATGTTGTTGAATCGACATTCCATGAAGAGGTAACACAAGATGAGGAATGTGAATTAAATCTATCTTAGTCATATTTAGAAGAACAGAGTGCTAAAATTGATCATGTAAGTGAGAATGATGATGGAAGTGAACATTCATACAAAGGTGAAGGTATGAATTATTTTTCTAAATCTAAAAGAGAAAATGCATCTCAATTTTTGCACTATACTAATTAGTTAGTCAGTGAAGAATTTGAGAGTGATTTTTCCTCAAGGTGTGAATACAAAGAAATGGTGAATCCAATTGATGCTAATGAATTTCAATATGAATATTTCAAGGAAGGGTTGTTAAGTATTTTTACATTAGATAGTAAAGTTGTAGCATGTAGTGAAGGGTTTAGGAGTGAATCATGGTCTATCCATAATGGTTATCCTAAACAAGATAATGAAGAGAATGTAATTATGGATATTATATACTTGGTAGGAGAAATAGAAAGTGAGTCTCCATATAGTTCTGATTTTTCTTCATATACTTAGAGTCTCCATTAAGATGAAATAGGTAGTGAGTTTAAAGTGTATACTAATGTTTTATATGATGAAGATTGTGACGATGATCAGCCCATATTTTGTCCAAATGTTTGAAGAGGATCCTTGCATGGAGTTATTAATCTATTGTTTGAAGAAGAAATGGAAGTTTTACATTTAGTTGAGCTAGATGCAAATGGGGACACACTGTCATACAACTGTAATAAATTAGAATGTTGTTATTCCACATGTGATAGTGAATATTCTAATGATGTTGCATTTTGTGACCTTGAAGATGAGGTATTTGATGGAGTTGTCTTTGAAGAGTAGTTGACACTTCATAGTAATTTTTATGATAATTCATACAAGGTAAAAATTAATCAACATTTTAGTTGTGAAGATTACTCATTTGAAATCCTACCAACAATAGTTGAGGAGATGTAAAGTCAAGGTATGATTGATATATATAACTCATTTGATGAAGTTGAATATAAAACCTTTGTATTTCCATTTGATGTTCATGAATTGGTTTATAAGGATCAGTCTCATTTTAATGTTGGTGTCCATGAGCATGCTAATGTGCTTTTTCATAGTGACCAAGAGGTTGAAGTTACGCCAAGTTTTTGCATGCACTATGAACATAATGGTGATGATTTTGTTTTTCCAATTGAAGAAATTAAAGATGTGTATTTAATTGGTGAGACTAATATGAATAATATTTCTATCTTACCTCATGCACATTTAGATCCAAATAAGATCTATGATAGAGGTGAAAGATTTTGTTGATGTTTGGTGGCCTGGGGCCATTGTTTTGTACAATTTAGGAGTAGTTATTTTTGCTTTCAATAAAGTTGTTCAAGAGAGAAGTTTTTTCTATCAGTGTGTAGTCTTCTTCTTCCAAAGATCTAAATCCTTGCCATGCCCACAAGGGACATGCATCCCTAGATAGAGCCACTATTGGGACTCAAAATTGAAGCTTGTATTTTGCACACTATTGAAAAATAAGCCCTTTAAATGCTTTTAATGCATGTGTACCTAACTATCCATTTGAGGCGTAATAGGTGTTCAATGTTTCTAACCCTTGCATTCAGTACACCTATGTGTTCCATGAAGATAAATTTCTATTCTAAGCCATTCCTTGAAGTCCCATTTTGAGCAATGTCTAATTCTACATTTTTTGCCCAAGTGTCAAACAGTGACAGGAGTTTGTGTTTCCAATTGAATATCTTGCATGCAGTAATGTTTCATGACCTGCTACTTAGGGAGTATTTGTGTCTCTTATACTACAACATAAAGTATAAGATCTTTAATGTTCTCAAGTTTTGAAGAAAATTTTCAAAAGGAGCCCTCTGAATTGGGGAATGTCATGTCAAAGTTTTTTTTCTTTTGTCAGGGCCCAAAATAGTTTGAAAAATCACAACTCCCACATCAAATTCAAAGTGGAAGAAAAAATAGATATAAAAAAATACATTTAGATTGAGCATAGTAGGCAAACAAACCGCTGTTGGATTTTAGTTTAAAAGAATGAGCTATACAGGCCATTATGAACATGAACAATAAACCCCATGGTGTCCAATGACACAATTAAATGATCATGAACAACCCACACAAGATGAAGTTGGTCTGTTAAATGAGAGTACTATTCTAGAAAAGAAGGTATAGATAGATTTAAAAAATGTCACAGATGGGGCTCTAGGAAAAAGAATGTAAAGGATGGCAGTGGGCAGCTTTGGAGAAGATAATGACAGAGGCCAAAAATGTGGAAGCCATGAAGAACTAGGTCTTAAAATGTAGCGAAAATAATAATAATAATGAGAAAATATTAATCCCACATTGAGTAGGCTGGGTGAATTTTAAATGCATAAGTACCTTTTGACTCACAATGTAATTTGTCTATAAGATAATGACTTTTGGAAGCCATGGCCTGTGTGGAGAGGCCCATTATGGATAGTCAACTGGCATGGAAGTTAAGTAGATTTTTGACTAGTAGAGAAAAAAAAAAAAAGGTGCCATAAAATGCCAAATTCTAGTGATCACTATGTCACCATCAAAAGACTGAATAGTCTAACCAAAAGCGACATGGTGACCTCTCAGAGAACATGAAATTTGACAAAGGTCATGTGACTTGGTAGTAGTGGTGATGATGAATGAAATAATGGAAAAGTGGCATTGTGTGAATGATCAGAGGAGGAGCTATCATAAAAGTGCAAAAAAATTACCAGATTCTAGTGGTCACCATGTTACTGCTGAAAAATGGAAGTTTCTGTTGGAAAGCAACATGGTAACATCCTAGAAAGTTGAGAAATCTAGTAGGAATTTGAGGACTATTTGGAAGTTGTGGACCATTAAAAATATTACACATGGCATTGTTTGGGTGGCCAAGGTAGGGGTTATTTTCATCTAAAATATCAAGTATCATATTCTATTGGAAAGGATTAATCCAAATGAATCTGATTTTGAGCAGGTTTTGATTGGTTCAAGTTATAAGCATAAATGTAAAATATGGGCCTTCTCAATGAAATTGGTGAAAATTGAAAATAAAATTAAAAGCCTAGTAAAAAAACATGATATAAGGTCTATTGGGTTAATTTTGAGAATATTATGTCATTCTAGTATAATTTGACTCCAATTTTTAGTTATGAGTTATATTTGTTTTCCAACTGTGATGAATTTCAGGATTAAAGTTGGAGTCATCATTAAAGAATCAAATCTTTTTGGAATGAAAGAGGAAATGGAAATATCTCTTGGTTAGGATTCAATTCTTTCATCCTATATATGTATTTTTTCTCTTTCATTTTAGCGGTTGGGAAAAAAGTGGAAAGATTTAGGAGTTGGAAATTCAAAAGGAAATTCTGGAATTGGTGAAGTCTAAATGGACAGTATCTGGGATGTGTTGGTTCCAGAACATGAAGCTATGTTTGGCTATGACACCCCCTTCCCTTCCCATTAGTTTATTATTCTCACCATTTTCTCTCTTGTATGATAGCATATGTATATTGTACAGTCTAGTTTATTTGGTATTTTATGAGTCAATTTCATGCATTTTCATGTATTATTTCAAGCAAATCAATACAAAGAATGACAAGTGTTGAGTTTCATTTTAAATCTTGTTTCCTTTCTCAATGATTTATAATGTTTTATGATCTTTGAGAAAAGATCCTAGATCATAGTTGTAGTCCCTTAAGGTTGTATGTTGCTTCATTGTTGCTTCTAATTCAAGGAATTATGTCAATTATTCAAGTAAATCAATAGGGTTACAAGTTTATTGAGGAGAATATTAGGTGAGAATAAGATTCAAATTGAACATTGATATCAATTTTACAAGGTAAATGGATAGATCTGGAGTCTTGGCATAAGATATGTGTCTTAGATATCTAAAATGCATGAGAGAGATTTGTGAATTTCCCAATGGATGAGGCACTGATCAGCTACAAGATCATTAGTTTGTTGTCCATACATAGATTTCATCCACTTTCCCCACCCACATAAAATCAAATCAAATTCAAATAATCTTTATATTTCATGTTTGAAGAGCTAAAATATGATTCCATCACTCAACTTATGAATTGCATTGTCTTGCATTTAACTATTGCAAATCTATGTTATTGCATGAATCAATAGGACAAATACGGGTTTAATATGATTTGTTTAGATTCTAGACTATGGTTCCTTGCACTAGTTACACAGTAGGATCTCTAGGGACTCCCACCTTGGTTTTGTAGAGCCAAAAGTCAACAAATCATTGTGCTTCATTATGTTTTTCCAAATCTATTTGGGTAGTGTTGAAGATTGGGAAGTATCTAACCACTAGACATTCCCATTTATGTTGCCCTCTGGAAGATTTTATTACTATGCATTTTAAAAAATCAATAGACCCAAAGGAAAACTTTGGAAAAGGAGACATCAGGTGACATGAGCAATCTTTGGCTTAGTTATAGCATGGAAGATAGTGGGAAATCTAGGATTCAAAGTCTTATGCAAAGAATGCAAATGACAACACTGATTGAGGGTATCAACCATTGGAAGATGGGGCACTAGCCAAAGATACCCCAACCTGTGTTTATAACTAGTCATTGGAGTGGTAGGATACCACTTCTAATCTTTCCACCAAGGTTGAGATGATGGAATTCCAACCTTTTGTAACAAATTAGGAGGAACCATAGAAACTAGAAGATCAATTGTTTGTTGATCTGGATGGATAAGACAATACTGCACCTATAAGTCCTCCCATAAGGAAAGGCTCATTGTAACCCTAAAGAATAAATCTTTAGGTGTCCTGATACCCCTATGAAGTAAATGTAAAGCACTGGCTCCTTGAATCTTGGCTAGAGGCACCCGTTGAGTGGCAAACAAGGGCAATCATCGAATATTTTATCGATTCATCAAGAGCCCATCTTTGAATCCATTACCAACCTAATGAATCGAAGGCTTAATAGCTTCCCAAGACTTCCAAAATCTCTTATCAACAAAGGTACCCTATATCTAAAAAGTTTTAGAAGTCACAAGAAGGGTTTGAAAACTAATCTCTTTCTAGGCTGAGTGGTTAACCTAGAAGCCTAAAGAAGTGTAGTGATGTAATAAAATTTTCTAGGTCTCATTATAGTGAAAGCCTATATGAACCATTTTGCATAGAGGGAGATCCCTTATTTGTGAGTGAAAAGTAAGTGAAGACCACCGTAATACCTTGGTAAAAAATAAAAATCCTAGGCCACTCTATGAAAGCCATGATGCAAAGCATCAAAGGCCCAAATGAAGTCCCTGAGAAGACATTCAAGCTTAACATATGAGGCTTTGGAGGGAGCCCAACAAGAGGAATAATATACATAAGTAGTAGTAATCACTTTGGAGCATATTTTGGACTTTTTTGGCAAGTCAAAGGGGCTTAGTATTCCAATACTCCAGCTTCTTCTCAATTCTAGCAACCACAACATTTCGCAACTCCATAGGAGATGCTTGGAAAGCAAAGGGAATGCCCAAGAATTAAAAAATTTCACCATGTTGGGCCCACTTCTATCCATACCATTGTAATCAATGTGGGCTCAGAGGAAAATATTTTTGATAGCACAAGGTTTTATGCCATTGGATAGCTGACCTTGAAGCAAGACAAAGAGTATATAAACACTACAAGGCATTGGTAATATTTTCCTCATCTTTAATCAAAGTTAGGAAAGAATCATTAGAAAAATGGACTTTAACTAGCTAGGTGGTCAACTTTGGTAGAGAAATGTCACACATCTACCCTTGAGAGATGACATTGGCCAGCAAGTAACCAAAGCCCTTGGCAGCCAAAACATAGAGAGAAGGTGCAAGAGGATAGCCTTGACAAATAGATCTAAAGAGCTGAAAAGCTTTAGACTGGCAACCATTAATAATGATGCAAGTAGAAGCATACCCAAAAAGAATCTCCACTGATTAAGAAAATACTAGTTTGAAACCTAGAGCTTGAAGCATACCAAGAATAAAAGGCCATTCAATATGGTCATATGGATGAAAGCACAAACCTGTGTCACCCATTTATAAAGGAAAAGGCTAAGAAAACTATAATTGTTCACCTTCAATGACATAAAATTGGTATTATTATTTTGAATTCAAAAATGAAGTAAACTATTAAATATGTAGAAATTGATGAAGTTTAGGATTATATTTTTTAATAATTATTTGGGATAAGAAATTATATATTTTTCTAATTTGTAAACACAATTTCATAGCTCCTGAAAAGTGCTAAAAATTGGGGGTCTAGTTCCCACCACAAAGCTAAAGGGAAGTAAATTTATTTTCTTTTGATCTTGGACTATGTTATAGATAACATATATAACTAGTACAATAAAAAATAAAAATCATCTTTAAACCTATATTTTCACTTCTATAATGTTTCAAATTTCAACTCAACTAAAATTGATAGTTTTCATCTCCCACCACATTTTTTAAAACTAATATATTCTAACAAAGAGAAAAATTATACATTCTAGAACATGACTTTCTCCTATAGAACATCATATAATTTTTAGATTTTCGTGATATGATTTAATAGTTTTTTCTTTCTCAAAACTGACATCTTTCTGAGTGTTAAAATTTGTGCTCGTAGAATTGTTTAATTATAATATACTATATCTAATTAAAACACTATAAACTCTATATGAGAATAGACCTTAAGGTCTATAAAATGGTGTTTATATGTTATTCAAAATATATCATAAAAAATAGTAATAGTTATTGAAAGATGACTTTTCTAAAATAATTTTATTTCTTTAGTAATTAGATACAAACTAGTATAAAACATGCATTTATTAGCCATTTCCAATTGAAAAATTGTGAGACCATATATAACTTAGATAGAATAAATTTATCTAGATAATATATTTTAAAAAAATTGACATTTAGATATAAATACTCCATTTCAGTCATTCTAATAAGTCAACCTGAAAGGTGACACAACTTTATACTTTTACCCATATGCTTTGGTGAAGTCAATCTTTAGAAAAAGGGCTTGACGTTTAGATTTCTTGGCCCATTCTATTCCCTCCTAGATAGAAATGATGGTGTGCAAGATATAATGAACTTGGTGAAGCAAGATTGTTTAGGTCAAACAATCTGAGATAGCAAGTGCCAAATTTTAAGAGAAAGGGCCTTGGTGATTATCTTGTATGAGACATTCAACAAGGTGATGGGCCTCCAATTGAAAATCTCTTCAGGGTCTCAATCTTTAGGTATGAATTTATTATTCCCTTTTTTTATAATGTCACCTAACATTTTAGAATTGTAGGCTTCAAGATAAACCTAAGACAAGTCAAGGCCAATGTCATCCCAAAGCATCTTATAGAACTCACAAGGGAAGTCATCATAGCCAGGGGCTTTCTCATTATCCATGGATACTATAGCTTCCTTTAATTCTATAAGAGACAACTTTTATTCACAAGAAGCATGTTGCTCTAGAGCAAGCCTATTGAGAGTAACATCAAGGTAGACTTGCAATGCTTCATCATGCATAGTAGATTGCCCTTGACCCATAAAAAATTTCTCATAATGACACACAAAATCCTAGAGAATATGAGGTAGGTTAGTGAGAGCCTACTAATCTTCCTAGTTGTGCTTAATGCCCATAGTAGAATGACGAGCCCTCAAGGAATTAAAAAATTTCTTTGAAACCTGATCACCAACCTCTAACCATTGGAGATGAGCTTTAATTTGAGCTCCCCTAGTAGCATAACTATCAACAACCTAATTCTAGTGCTGAAGGTTAGCGAGCCAAACCTAGAGATATGTATCAAAAAAATTCATGGAAAGAGCCTCTGAGGCCATATGCAGATTGAGAGTAGTAGCTTCATAAGATCACCTATGGTACATAGCTAGTTCTCTACCATAAATGTGAAGAAATCTCACAATAAAAAGGATAGTAGCATTCCATCATTTAATCCATCCAAGATAATTGTAGGGTCAAGGCTCAAGATTCCAGACATGTAGGAGTGAGCAATAATTGGAGGATGAGACAACAAAGAAGTGTTGAGGTAAAATTGGGTTTTATTCAAGTGAGGCTAAACTATCCACCAAGTGATGGAAAAGAGGATGGGGGAGTGTTTTGACAATGTCACATCAGGAAGAGGAATGACAGGAAAGGTATTCTTTTGAGGAAAAGAGAAAAAGGACTACATAGAACTCATATCCCTATCAAGCCTTTCAAAAATTCTATCAAATCCAACTCAAAAATTGGAACAAGTGTGCCAAATCCCATCAGGGTGATGATGAGAACATTAGGATCAAGAAAACCTAATCTATTTAACATGTAAAACTAGGCCTCTAATTCAACAACAACCCATCTAAATGTAGGAGGCCATCCTTGTTAGAGGCCAACTCAACCATATTGAAGTCCCCACAAAAAACCCATGTCATAGGTGGAAAATGATCTACCAACCAAAGCTATAGGTGTGAACACTCAACATCATCATTGGGAGCATAAATGTTAATAATACCAAAAGAATGATTCTTAAACGATAGTAAAATCCAAACTGCCATGTGCAAAGGGTTAGTACCATGTGAAACAACATAGGATATTAAATGAGGGGAGAGAAGAGTAACAACACCACCTTGACCAACTTCATGCTAAGAAGCAAAAGTGACACTATTTAGCCAAATGACATGACAAGTTGAGGTAAGAATAAACCCAACAACTTTAATTTCTTGGAGGCACATCACATCAAGATCAAACTAACATTTGGTATCATGGATAGAATATTTTCTAGGGAGGTCTATCAACCCCCAACCATTACATGACATGCAATTCATGGTAACCCATCTTGCATGTCATCCTTGTCTCCAAGAGAGAAGAATCTATTGTACAAAAAAGTGGGAGGCTCAAAAGAGGAGTCATCAATAGCTGTAACCCTTCAAAGCTTCTACTTATTGTCAAAAAATTCATTGCGATCATCTAGGCTACAAGACTAATGTAGCTTTTGTTGGGAAATCATCGACACCACTTTTGGCACTTGATTCCAAATTGGATGCAAATTTGAGGTATGAACAACCATAGTCTCATGGCCTCTAGGGTTTGAAACAAGAGGTAGAGGGAGCACTAAAACTAGCTCTTCATGGTGAATCTAGCTTGAGCTATGTTTACCATGATCCATAGACATAGAGCCCAACTTAGCTGTAGCTACAACGTTCTCTTTCTTCACCACCATATTACATTCATCTTTCTTGGTAGCTAGAGTATGCTTAGTTTCTAAAGAAGAGGGACAATTATGGTCCAACAAGGGACAATTCCTAATCTTATACTCAAGTGACCAACACTAGTAGTAGGTATTCAGAAGATTAAGGTAAAGCACCTTTTGAGTAAAGGTGGTACCACCTATCTATATGTCCACTATATCTTTTGAGGTCCTTGGATAGGTTGACGTCAACACAAACCCTACATTGGGGAAAAGCATTGAAAAAATTGTCCAATTCAAGGCAAACAACCTTGCCAATAGTTTGCACAATAATGGGTAAAAAGGACTAGCAAGGAATGGGAAGCCCAAGGAACTCTACCCAAATGGGTACCTTAAGTTTTTGATAATAAAAAATAGCAAAATCTCATGACCAATGCTAAAAAAACTAGAAGGGAGGACCTTATCATCTATAAGCCTCTCACAAAAATATGTTCAGCTTGGCCAGCATTGCACAAGTGAAAAAGAAAAAAGCCTTTGGTAAGGCTTTGAATGCGTTCAAGGTGAACACCATGAGGTGTCCAAACCTTGGAAACCCATTCCCTTGTTGTGCTTTTAGAAGGAGTATAACACACATAATACCCAATAAGGGTTTGTTTCTCTAAATTTGTGCATGCACTATCAAACTACTTAGTATTCAAAATAATATTAGGAGAGGAATTACCTGATGTAACACTTTAGGAAAAAGCTTGCATATATGTTTGGTTGGTGGAGCCATTAACTCTAGTAGTAGTAGCAACTGTAGCACTAGCATCAACTGTTGGGGTAGAGAAGGTTGAATTCATTATAAATGAAAATAGACCCACAGTAAATGAGGTATGATAAATAATGGAAACTAGCAAGGATTCAAAAGAAGTATGTACAAACCCTAGCAAAGCTCATTTTCCTATTTCCCGATCTAGTCCACAAAAATTTAGTGTTATTTAGTTACTATTAATTAGTATATATTGAAAAGAAATCTAGTGAAGAATGAATAATTTAATTTGTTTGTGAGTTGCTATATTGGCTGTGTGATTTTATGAGATTCAATAATTTTTTTGTGGTTGTTAAAAGTTGAATAGGTATATTTTGACCTGAGGATAAATAAATCACCCTTCCATCTTAGTTATTTTGAATACTCTAATAGTTTAGAGAATTTTTGTGTGATAAATGCAAGTCTATAATGTAAACTATTGTAAGGAAGGAACATGTGTTGGTTTTCATATTATAATTATATAATTCTAGATTTATGACAATAATATGAAGCCCATATCTTGTTCTCTCAATTTATTTTGTTTCCCTTTTTCTATTGTGTGTTTTATTATTAAAGGGAGAACTCTTAATCAAGTGGTATCAGAGTGGAAGTTCTTGAGTGTTTAAATAGATGGACAATTTGGATGGAATTTGTATCAAGATGATGATTTAGGCTAAGGATGTTGGTAGATTATTGATTACAACATAGTTTGTACCATAATTTTAGTGGAAGCACAAAAATTCCTCCACAAAGAGAGGGTGGGGAAAGAGATGCATGTGTTATACCTAAGGCTTTTAGAACCATCTATAGGACAATGCAAGAATTTGAAGAAAGAATGTGCATATGAATGAATCTTATCATAAGAGATGAAAGTGAGGATGAAGGTGACGAAGAATAAAATGTTGAAGAAGAGGTGATTTTGATTCTTGCTAAAGAAATAATTTTTAGGGTCATCTCCAAGATTGGAAAAAGACCTAAGTTTGAGGTTCCAACAGTTTTTGGACATTTTAACACAAAGTAGTTGATTGATTGGATAGGATCAAAAATTTGAAGGCTAATCTGAAGGATTATGTGAAGATATGGTGGGAGGAGACACAGTTGGAGAGAATGAGAAGAGGAAATGATAGAATTACTAGGTAAGATTAGATGATAGCCAAATTAAAGAAAATATTCATTCGAGTGGATTATGAGTTTGATCTACTAATGAAAAAGAAAGGATTAAAACATGAAGGAAGATTAGTTTAAGAGTATACCAAGAAGTCCTACTTAGTTCTCATAAGAACATGTCATCCAAAAGTTGTCGAGGAAAAATTTGCCCCTTACCTTCATGGGTTGAGGAAAAGTATTCAAGAGTAATTGAGTTTAGTCCAAATGAACAGGATATAAGAGGCATACTAGTTCTACCTAAGAGTTGAGGAAAAGATGAAAACTAAGGTTGATAACAAAAATAGTCTGAGAAGTCATAGGGAAAGATTGGAAAATGGTTCTATGGAGATGGAAATGATGGTCAAAAGAAGAAGGATGAGGCTACCAGTCGAAAAAAAATTAGAGAAGAAAAAATCATTTTCATGGTTATAATAATAGAGATAAGTGAGGAAGAGGAGATAATAGAACTTGTAGAGGACATTTTTGTTGAACCTATTTTCATTGTGGAGAACAAGGGCATATGGAATTTAAGTTTCCTTGACACAAAGAAGGGGCTAATACAAAAAAAAAAAGGATTAGACAAAGTTGCACATATTGATGAGTATTCCAAACCCTCACACTCTAAAGATTCTTAAAGAGGATAAGTCTTAGTTAATAGAAGAGTCTTGCTCAATGGTGAGAATGAACCTAATCAAAGGAGGATCTTGTTTCACACTAGGTAAAAATGTGAAGATAAGTGTTATGATGTGATTAGTGATGGTGGAAGCACTAACAATATTGTGTCAAAAAAGAAAACCACAAAGCTAAATCTCAAGAGATAGAAACACTCAAATCCATACCATATTGCATTGTTGTAGAATGACCACAAGGTCATGGTCAATTAACAATGCCTAGTGAAGTTCAAGATTGCAAGCTACCTTGGGGTGAGGTAGTTTGTGATATCATATATATGGATATATGTGACATGCTATTGGGTAGGTCATTGATGTTTGACAAGCATGTTGTACATGATGGGTGTGAAAATACCTACACTCTCACAAAGGATGGAGTGAAACATTAGTTGAAGTTATTGAAGGAGAAAGAAGAAAATATTTGTATTGTTTCCAAAATGTATTTTTTAATAAAAAGAAGTTTCTAAAGAATGTGAGAGGAAAGCATATGTATTGTACTGTAATTCCAAAAGAGGGTAAATAAGGAGTAGAAGAAGTGTTGGAATTCTTTAGAATAACTGAGAGGGGGGTTGAATCAGTTATCCAAGGTCTAGATGTACAAATAAAACTTTTCATAACTTAGTGAACCCATATCTATAAAACACTTTCATCATGAATGCATCCATTAGATTATGCAATCACTTAAATTGGTAGGTTACTATCAAATAAATTTGTAGAAATCTAAGCATGAAACATAAAAAATTCAATAACACATTTGACATAATGATTTAATGAGAAAACCTAATTTGGGGAAAACCACTAGTAACATGCTACTCTTTCTCACTCTTCTAAAGTGATGACTTGTGATAGGTCAACCCTGTTAAAGGTTATAATGCACACTATTAAATGTGACCCAATTAAAGGATTTCAATCACCTTCTTAGGAGTGAGCCTTGTTAGAGGACTTTAGATTATTTACATGGAATGTCACATAGTTAAATGATTTGGGTAAAAGTACAAAGCTACATCACTTTTCAAGCTGACTTATTAGAATGACTAAATCTAAATATTTCTATCTAAAAGTCAATTTTCTTCAAACATGTGATCTAGATAAATTCATTTTAGCTAAGCTATATATGGTGTCATACTTTTCCAATTGGAGATTTCTATTAGATGCATGCTTTATACTAGTTTGCATCCAATTACTAAAGAAATAAAATTATTTTAGAAAACTAATGTTTCAATAATTCGTACTATTTTTTATGATATTATTTTACTAACAAACAAACACCATTTTATAGAGCTCAAAGTCAAGATTATTCTCATATAGAGTTTATGGTGTTTTAATTAGATATAGTATATTGTAATTACAAAATTCTACAAGCATGTATTTTAACACTTTAAAATATTTTGATTTCAAGAGAAAAAAAATTATTAAAGCATATCAAAAAAATTTAAAAATTATATGGTGTTCTTGATGCGAGAGTCCTCTTCTAGAATGTATAAGTTTTCTTCTATTTAAAATAAATTTGTTTTCAAAAATGTTGTGGGAGATGAAAACTATCAATTTCAGGTGTGTTAAAATTTGAATCATTATAAAATATAAAATAAAGGCCTAAAGTCAATTTGTAGTTTTGTTTTTTCTATCTATATATGTTATATATAACACAGTCTAATTTCAATTTGGAAATAAGTGTATTTCCATATAGTTTTGCAGTGGGAACTAAACCCCTATTTTTTAGCACCTTTTAGCAATTAAAAAATTATCTATAAAAATTAGGAAAATTTATCAATTCTTATTCCAAAAAATTATTAAAAATCATAATCCTAAACTTCATCCATTTCTACACATTTCATTATTTTACTTCATTTCCAAATTCTAAATAATAACACCATTTTTATGTCATTGAAGGTGAAAAGTTATACTTTTGTTAGTCTTTTTATTTACAAAAGGGTGACCCAAGTTTGTGCTTTTACCCATTTACAAATGAATATTATGTAAAACTTAATCCAAAGAACTAATGCTAGATAAAATGACTATAGATTAATGGTAAGGATTGATCTGATAACAACTTACAACTCCATTTACAGATTACAAGTTTTTTTTTTTGTCCTCTATTCTACTTTCCTTTCACACTCCTTAGCTTGGATAGCTTGACCACCTTTCAAGCATCCATACTCTTAATCTTTCTCACTTTTTTTTCCAATACATTCTCTTCTCTTAGTGATTGAATAAATCAAAACCCTAGATTCCTTGTCTTCCTTAGATTCTCACACATGACAACACTTGCTTCTAACCAGGCATCTCTTTAAATAGAGAATTAATACATTTTATTGTTCATCATCCATCATCCATTTTAGGGTTAGGTTAGATTTGGTAGGATTTAATGAACCTAGCCCTCATTTCATTGCATTCCCTTCTAAAAAAATTTACTTCAATCCTCTTTTAATTTGCCTCAAAATCATTTACCATGGATTCTCTACCACTAACTTGTCAACCTTATTTTTCACACAATTCACACAATTCAAGAAATAAAGCTTATCGGCTTAGATTTATCAAATTAATTTTCCTTCTCATAATTCTGACACTCACAATTAACTATCTCCTAATGCTCAGAACATATTATATTAGTTGAAATCCTCTATTAAATCACTCAGCAAAAACTAAATTTTATCAATACTCAACATCAACTAAACTTTAGTCAACTTACAATGTTTCACTTAGCTTACACTAAAATTGACTTTTCTCAGCTCCAATTGATTTTCTAGTTGGCTTGGACTAACTTTCATTGGCACACACTATATATAATTTTAAGCTTTGGAAAAAAGACTTTGTTTAACTTGTTCTTCTAAGCTTAATTAGTGTAACCAACCATCTCAACCTTAAGTAGATTATCAATGCACTATAATATGACTATCTAACTAATTCTTGTACTCCTTTTTATATCATACCTCAATCTTTCCTCTAGGTGCTATTGTCCCCTCATTTGATCAAATCTTCTTTATTAATCAAATAAATGATAGTACTTAAATCATATAAGCAATTGTATTACCAGTAACTAGTAGGTTTAACATTAGTGACAAAACAATGATTGAAACATATTTATCATACTTGTATCAATCTATTCTCAACAGTCTCTCTCTCTTTGGCACTAATGGTAAACCAAACTAACTAGACTTAATCAGTAAGACCAATAGAATACCAAAAAGAAAATTATTCCTTGTATTGAAATCTCTCCCTCTATCAATGACATTCACCTTTTGAATAGGTCACAAAATAATGTTATGACTAAAAAACAATCAACTAACTCATCCTTATGGCTCCCTTTTGATTACTTCTAATATCTCCCTAAACATTATCTCCCTCTTTCTAGGTAGATGTAATCAATAGGTACACTTTCTCCCTCAGTACACTTTCTCCCACTTTGACAACAATTCTAAAGACTTGTCATCTTCATATTAAGATATGAACATTTTTACTTTCTCCCTATATCACCTTTCTTATGATTGATTTATCACTCTAGCTCTTTGATTACTTTAGGTAACTCCTAAAGTAAGATCCACTAGATCAATGTGCAACATATGTCAATCAACTTGTTTGATGCATGGTACTTTTCATGCTTCTTAGATAGCCTATGATAGGGGTGTCATCCCTCTTTTACCACTTAGATACTCATGAGCATCCTTAGATAATGCTTTTATAAAGATATTAGCTATTTTATCTTTTGTGTTAGCATACTCCATCTTCACCACTTTACCTTGAACTAATTCTCTCAAGTAATGATACTTGATTGCAATGTGCTTAGTCTCTGGATGCATCACAAGATTCCTTGATATATTTATAAAACTTTTATTATCACAATAAAGTATAACATGTTCAATGTTTTCTCCTTTATACCTTTCAGAAATGTAGACTTAACATCCATTTGATAAACTTTAAAACCTTTGTATGAAAGGTAAGCAAGTAGAGTTCTTACTCTTTCTAGTCTTGTAATGGGGGAAAATATTTCTCCATAGTCAATCCCTTCTTTCTATACATATCATTTACAAAAAAATCTTGCCTTTTTCCTTGTGACTTCACCATTTTTATCTAACTTATTTCTGTAAATCCACTTTGTACCAATCATAAGATTGTCTTCTGGTCTAGGAACTAGAGTCCATATCTTATTTTTTTTGATTTGTTGAATCTCTACTTCCATGGTTTTACTCTATTCCACATCTTTTGAGGAATATTTCACTATTTTAGGTTCTTTCATTCTTAGCAAACATGTATCATTTCTCAAATTTTTCCTTCTCATTGGTCTAGTATCTTTATTTGCAATTCAATTTATGTAGTAGGATGATGTCTCTGGACATACTTCAATAATCTTGGTTCAACTCTAGCTTCTATATTTGGTCTCTCAAGTTATGGATCACTGTGTACCTCTCTGTCAGGTAGTTTAGCATCTCTTTCATGTATACTAATCTAAAAATTAGAATATACCTTAACTTTATTCTATAACTCAACATGTAAATGTAGCTCAGTTCTTAACTGCAACTTGACATTCATAGTATTTAACTCGATAGTCATTGAAATGTGTTGATCATTTGTAACTTGACTTACAATATCATCATCAACATGCATACCTTCATAAAAGTATCCAAATGATTTGTATTCTTCTAGTTCCTTCATAGGTTCAACCTCAAAAACTTTTATATATTCATCAAATTTCACATTTTCACTTTCTACAACTTTGTTAGTGTTCATATTTAAACACTTGTAA
Organism: Cupressus sempervirens; assembly: GCA_028749045.1. Taxonomy (NCBI): domain Eukaryota; kingdom Viridiplantae; phylum Streptophyta; class Pinopsida; order Cupressales; family Cupressaceae; genus Cupressus; species Cupressus sempervirens. Next base: position 248,608,460 of record CM053789.1, read on the forward strand.
GATTTACTTCTTGTCGAATAACCAAGAAATATACCTTCTTCACTTTTTTCATCTAGATTACCATTCCTAAAATCCATGAGAATGTAACACTTGCCTCCAAATACCTTAGAATATTTTACATTGGATGAGTATCCATACCATAGTTCAAACAATGTTGAATGAGTACCTTTCTTGACTTGTAGATGGTTCATGGTATAAACAATTGTATTTATAGCTTCTCTTCATTATTTCAAAGCAACATTTTTCTCCATCATGAGTGTCCTAGTAAAGTCCATTATAGATTTGTTCCTCCTTTTGGAAATTCCATTTTGTGGAGGGGTTCTAGGGGCAAATGTTTATCTTTTGATTCCTCTGTCATTAGAAAACATCTCAAACTCATTTGATGTAAATTCTAAATCTACCAGATCTCAAATATTTCAAACTTTTACCTGTTTCCTTCTCAATTCTTTCTAAGTATCACTTGAATATTTGTAAAGCATCAAATTTCTATTTCATAAATATAACTGTCATCATTCTAGAATTTAAAAAAAAAGCAACATAATGAACACATCTCCTTTGTAGCTTTGCACCTCAATTAGTCCATAGAATTTATTATTAAAAATCTCTAATATTTCTTTAGAGGTATGAGTCTTACTCTTAGAACTTGACTTTGTCATTTTTCCTAACTAACATTGTTTATAAATTATATTTCCAGGCTTCTTCAACTTAGGAATACCTCTGATTCTTCACATGTTACTGATACTAACCAAGTTATCAAAATTAACATGACATAACCTCTTGTACCATAGCCACACATCACTATATTCTAAAACTAAATAAGTAGCATCCTCTATATCAAGGTAGAATACATTACGTCTTGTTTGATCACCTTTTCAAATTAGTTTTCTATCAGTATCATATATGTCAACAATCTTATTTTCAAACTCAACCTTACATCCTAAATTATTTGGTTGTGACACACTTAAAAATTTATAGATAAGACCTTTAACATAGTAAGCATTGCCACATAAGATCTTTTCTATGAGCTTGATAGAACCCTTTCCTTTTATCAGACATGGTGCATCATTACCAAGCCTTACACTATTTTCAAAATAATATTTTACGGTATTGAACTTACTTTTATCTCTAGTCATGTGATGTGAACACCCACTATCAATGATCTATCTATCATTCTTGTTTGTACAAGACACTAGTTTGGTTGGCTCATCCTCATCAAATTCATCCTTCATTGCAATTTACACCACATCATTATCATGATTGTAAAATCTATCTTTTGTTTCCTCTTTAACAATATAGCAAGACTTCTTCGCTTTGTCTTTGTAGTATTTGTTGTCTTCATCTCTTCTACTTTTGTACTTGTCACCACCTCTATAATTCTTCTTCTCTAAACATCTAGAAGCAATATGACCAACCTCATTGCAATCGAAACACATGATAGGTCACTTACCTTTAAAATTTCCTTTACCTTTGTGAAATCTCTTTTCTAATAGTTCTTCAAGTTGATCTACATCTTCCACATCTATATCACTATCACTGGACACTTTTTTTCTTTTTTTCTTCTTCTTTTCATTAGGTTTCTTCAATGATAGCTTACCTTTGAAAGAAGATTCAATATTTTCAAGTCTATAATTATCAATGTTAGATAGCTCAAATGTAGTGGCCCTACCTACTAAACCTTCAAGATTTAGATCATTCCCATGCATACATCTAATTTCTTGTATTGCAAAAACTCTAATATCATAAATTAGAAATAGTTTTTTGAAAACTTTAGTTAGTACAATATCATCATCTATAATATTAGTAGCTCCTCTTATTGTGTTACCAACATCTTTTATCCTAGAGTAATATTGAGAAATATTCTCACCTTCTTGCATTATCATATCATCTAACTTACCTTTAAGACTTTTAGCTTTAGCTCTTAAAAAATTCTTGGCACCTCCATAGATGGTGTGTAGAGCATCCCACATTTTCTTTGTACTATCACAACATTTGATGTAATCAAATTTGGCATAGCTTAGGGTAGAGGCAATCTTTAGCATTTCCTGGTCATGTTCCTTCTTCTTTTTCACATCTTCAGTAGTTAAAGCTCGAATAGGATCAACATGGTCAACAACAGTGGTATATAGTGAATGATATCCAAGAGCTCCTAGGTGTAGGTTCATTAGAATTTTCCATGCACTTTAAAGTTATCTATATTAAGATTGGATACTTCTCTTTTTGACATCTTTTTTCACTTCTAATACCTTCAAACTAGTCCTCTTATGTACATGGCTCTGATACCAATTGTTGGAATTCTTTATATTAAATGAGAGTGGGGGGGCGAGGGCTGGTGAATTACTTATCCAAGGTCCAAATGTACAAATAAAATATTTAACAACTTAGTTGACCTATTGGTCTTAGATTGGTTTTTACAATTGAGTGTCAACACACTTAAGAAAATTATAAGGTTGATGCTGAGTATAATATAGATGCATACCTACAGTATGTGTCGAGATAGAAGTTCAATAGGTGCTGAGTCATTCAAGTGCTGAGAAAGTTTCAAGAGATGAGTGACAATTGATGTCGAACAAGTATATGTGTCGAGCAAAGTATAGGAGCCGAGCAAGAAAAAGTTACTATAGGATCTAAGTAAGACAAAAATCCTATATGTGACGAGCATTGGCAATCAGAAAGTACTAAGTACATCAAATCAACATATGAGTTTGTGCCTTCACAAACTCAGATGTAAACCATTTTTATGTTGGCTCAAGATGAATCTCAAAGGATCTAAAAGATAAGATCAAATATATTACATTTCCTATGTAATCGACATGCAACCAATCAAAAAAATGGAGAAAGCATGCAACCAATCAAGAAATATGGAAAGACTTCAGTAGGAAAGATGGATGAATCTTGATCATAGATCCATACCTAACCCTCAGTCTCAAAAATCTTTAAAAGGACGTTTAAACCCCATAATTCAATAGTGTAAGAGGTCATGTGGGAATACATGAGTGAATGCTAGTGAATTTTTCAAAGGGGTGAGAAGACTTAGAGGAAGAACGACATTACAAAATCAGTTGGTCAAGAATAGAGTATCAACACTATAAACATAGTTATATCATATCAAGAAGGATTAGATCAGGTTGAATAGAACAAGGATATGGAATTAGCAATTGAAAAATATAAGTCATTAGGTCAATACATTCTATAATACCTTCTAGCCATTGTATTAGGAGAATGAAAATCCTATGATAATAGGTTGGTTTAGTAACCATATTGTAAATCCTTAACAGGGTGACATTCCAAGTGAATGTTTGTAAATTCTTTAGACAGTTCACTTTTAATAGGGTGTAAAGCCTTTAATAGGACAAGCCTTTCACATGGTAGACCATTGATGCTGGTCAAACTTTGTGACCTTAAATAGTTACATATTGTTGTAGTGATAAGTTGTGGGTGTCATCCTCACCCTAGTTTTACCTTCTCATTTTGGAGGGTTTCTAGGTGATCAAATCTTGTGTTATCTATTTTCATGCATGTCTTTACTTTCATGTTGATTAGATATTTTAAATGCATCTGGTTGATCTAAGACAAAAGTTTTAGAGGTTAAAGTTTGTTACTTCTAATTCACCCACCCCCCCTACACCAAAAGTAAATATTTCCACTTGTAAAATCCTACAATTAGTATTAGAGACAAGTTCTTCTGAGGAGAAGTCTTATAGCTTGAAGAAAAGATCTAGAAATGGAAGTCTACAAACTTGGGAAGATCATAGAGGACCAAGAAATTGAGATACATCTCATTCTGCATTCTTTGGAAGAAGACAGGGAAGAACTGGGGAAATCCTTAAAGAGAAGAAGAGAGATTGCCATAGCTAAGAATTATACCTAGTAAAAGGAGACTGACACCTCAAAAGTGTTTACAAATGGAGATTCCAAAGAATTTGATGCAGAAATAGTAGACTTGATGTAAAATAATAGAGCTCAAGTAGAGGAAATTAGAACTCTCAAGACTTAACAAGAATGGAAAGCCATGATGCTTTGGGAAGTGATTAAACAAAAGAAAAGAGCCATTGAAGATAAGGCTATGATATAATATGATAAGAGAAAATTTGCCAATAGATTGGAGGAAAAGTCAATTGAGCTTGCAAGAATTTCCAACATGTAGTTAGACATCCTAGGCTAGATGATGAATGCACATCATGAGCTAAATGTCAAGGAAATTGAGATCTCCACGTTGAAGATTCAAAATGAACAACTACAAAATGACCTGAAAAGAGAAAATAAAATTGCATAGAGCTTCAAAAATCCCAATAATGCCATCAAGTATTTTGAACAGCTACTAAAATCACCAAGTTCTAGTAATGACACTTCAGGATTAGGATACACTAGCACTAAAAAGGGAGAATCATCCAAGACTATAGAGGATTTAGAAGTGACAAAGGTAAGAATACTAAACCTACTTGTCATTTTTGTGGTAAAAAGGACATACCTCTAATGTGTGTAGGAGTAAGAACACCCATAAGCATAAGAAACCTAAGAATATGGGTCACTGTCACAAGTACACCAAGCAAGGACATCATACACATGACTACAAGACTAGAACCATCAGAACACCAAGACTTGAAGTTCACTGCTACAATTGCAAGAAGTATGGACATAGAGCTTTTAAGTGTAGATCAAAGACTATGTGGACACCTAATCCATGAGTAAGGTCAAATAATTATGAACATCACTACAATGGGGACTACAACACTAGGAAAAGCTGGCACTACTATCAGGAGTGTGGACATATTCCTAAAAATTGCATAAGAACACATTTCAATGGAAACTACACTAGATGGATGAGCCAAACTACATGCTTTAGTTGTTTCAAGATTAGTTATATCAGCTGAAATCATCCAACAAGGTCAAAGCAACCCAACTCAAACTTTAATAAAGAAAAATGGAAGGTAGATGTTGAACACATCAAAAGAGAGATGAATAAAACTTGGAAGAAGAAAGATGGAGGCAACACATCCAATGAAGTGATCACTTCACGCAAAAGGTCAAGTGATCACACTTCATCCAACTAAGAAAAAGAAGGTATATGGAACTAATATACAATGTTTTATCATACATCAGTTCCAAGACAAGTACTAAAAAGGAGGGATCAACATAAATAAAGATGCAAAGTTAAAAATTCAAGTTTTCACAAGTGCTAGTGAGTAAGGAAAAGTTTCCTTTAGATGCCATATAAAATCATAGTACATGCCAAGTTGTCTGCCAAAGTCAATAGAAGTTGAGTGGTTAGTAATAGTTGAGTTAGTAGAGGATGTTGAGTGAAGGGAAATTTTAGCTGAAGTCAAGTAAAGGAAAGTCTAATATATGTCGAGTGTTTGAAAGCCAATGTAAGATGAGTAAAGTAGAATTGCTTAAGGAGCCAGGTGGATAGCTATAAATGAACTAAGCATTAAATGTTATGAAACAAGGGTATATGATCATATTTTGAATCATTTTTCACCATCATGAATAAAAGAGAAAAGATGAGAAGTGTGCAGAATGATTTCCAAGCAGAATTTTAAGCATTTGAGCAGATTTCAATAGAGATTTGGAAAACTTTCATCAATGTCAAGGTATTTATACTTGCGTCAAGCTACACAGTTTCAAAATATCTTTGTGTTGAAACCTTAGATTGATCAAATGGTCTCTAGTTCTAGAAAACCCTAGGAAAAAGAGCTGTTTGAAGTTTAGTTAGGGTCAAATGAAGTTAAATAGCCTAATTTTTGAGCTATCCTTGAAGTTGCATACAAGAATGACCCAGTCAGAGCCCTATTTATAATTCCTCCTAAGGTTGTAATGGTCCAAGATGTTAGGAGATATTATAACTTCAAAATAGGTACTATTGGAGACATCAAAATTAGAGAGGCATATGATAGATTGTGTGAGAATGGAGTCTTGAAAGAAGAACATCAAATCATTGATAAGAAGGGCTTAACTCATGACCTAGAGTTCCCTACTATCTTTAAGACCAAATGGATTAGAATTGTACTTAGTAGGATTCATGATGGCAATTTGTTGTTAGAAGATGGGCCACTTAATATATCAAAAAGTATTATTCATAGGGTAATATGGTATCCAACTCTAGATTGGCCTAAAACCCTAAGGAGTGACTCCAAAGAAGCTATTGAAAGGAATACTAGAGCCAAGTGGAATAAGAGAGGCATGACCATAGATACCATTAAGGATCCTCATGTTGATTTTTCTATTAGAGTCATTTCTCACAAATTTTACAAATCTAGTAGACTCAATAGTGTTCCATGTATTATAGTGGATGTTGGTAATAAACTTTTAAAAAAGGATCATACTTATGATCTAGCAAAATTGCAACTACAATAGATCAATGAGAACTTAAGAGCTATAAGAAGAACAAGTGGAGGTCAATGTGAATTTAGAGCAATTTTGATATGTATATTCTTTTATGCATAGAATGAGTTTCCTTCTTTTGGAAAGGCTAGCTAGAAGACAAATAGGTCCATAGTAGCCCAAGTGAATGAATACATTGAACAAATGGGAGCCAATTTTGAGACACTCATGACCAGCTACTTTGAAGATTTCAAGTATTCAACAAAATAGAGACTTAGGATTCCAGTCTCACTTGTGGAATAGCATACAAATAATTTTTCTTTTCTTGTTGATATTGACTACACTTACATTCAAGTAGCCATACCAAGGATAATATGGCTTAGACAACTTGGGTATGAGATAAATATTGATGAAGCATTTACAACAATTACAACATTGTTAGCAGGGGAAGTAAATAAGAGTGCCCCACACTTTGGCACATATGATTTTGTCAAGTCCAAAGTAGATATGAAATTGAAGACTACTTCTACACTAAAGAAAAATGATAAACTAGTAAAGAAACTCAAGGCCAAATTTGGACAAGGCATACTAGAAGCAGAGGCAGAAGAAGAAGATGAAGAGAAACAGGGACAAAACCCATTAGCACTAACCCAAGGCATGGGTGAAGATGATAAAGAGGAAAAAGGTTTTGAGAAGGAAGAGGATGCACCTAAAGTAGAACCCAAGAAGAGGAAAGTATAGAAATAACCTATTGCATAGCCTAAAGGCAACAAGAAAGCCAAGCCAAGCACAACAAAACCCACCATAAAGGAAGATACAAGGGCTGCAAAAAAGGTGACCAAGGAAAAAGAAAAGGAGAAAGCCATAGAGCAAGGAGGGCTAGTAGAGAAAAAGAGGAGAAAATATGTGGCACCTCCAAAGTCAGATGAGGAGAAAACTGAGTCCAATGATAATAGCCAGTTCAGAGTGATAAGTCACATGACAAAATCAAATTTGGAAAATACTTGTGACAATATTAGGGACAATGTAGATTTTTCAAGACTTGAAGAAATTGATTTTAATAAGCTGACAAGATAGGGGCAAAACATAGTGGAAGAATTAGTCTACACTATCATCGCCAAGTTTAAGAACACTCCACTTGAATTGGATAATACTATGCCTAAGGAGCTATATTCAATTGTATAGAATAAATGGCATTACTACCTAAATATGGAGAAAGAAATAAGAGAGTCAACATTGGCTTGTGTGATGCCTAACCTTAAAAAAGGTCAAATAAGAAAGGAAAGTAAGAAGCATGGGAGAAAATTTGCATCCAAATATAGAGCATTCAATATTTTACAAAATAAAATTGAAGATGTTGTGAATAAGTCCACTCTCATGTGGAAATTAATTTATGGCCTCTAGATAGTTAAGGAAGGACAACAAGATCCCATTGAGGGAAGGAATTATGATGAGGAAGAAGAAGAAAATGAAAAGGGGGAAGAAGGAGAGAAAGAAAAGGAATAAGTTACAGTGGAGAAGGAAATAGAAAAGGGTGATATAGCAATGGCTAAGGAGTAGCAATATGAATAGAATTTGCAAGACACATAGATGCCAACACCTAGCCCTCCACATGTAACACACACACACACACACCTGTAGAGGCAATAATTATGAACAATGTTCCTAACACCTTTGGTCAAGAATATCAACCTACTAACTATAGAGGATCTTAGAAAGATCCTTCACCAAACTACTTTGCAATCACAACTATGTACCAATTCAGTATTGGTGAGCATAGAGGAACTATAGAAGATAGTAGCTGAGATAAGAAAGGAGAAGGTGAATCCATAAGAATCACCTTCACAAACTCCAATAGCTACAAATGGACAACCAAAAGAGTAACCAACACAAGATGCATTTCCTAAGGTTGACACCATAGTCATAGTGACTTCAACTATAGTGGAGCGAGCAAAGGAGCATATAGGATAGAAGGATATCTCTAATCCTATAACACAAATTCAAGGTGCACCTCCTTAGATTATGATCATTGATCAAGATAGAGTTGAAGAAGACAAGGAGGAGAGCCCTAAGGAGAAGGAACAAGAGGCAATACAAACATTATTCAATTTTCCTACTACAGAGACTCACATTGGAATAGCACAATATCTAAGCACTAATGTAGTACCACTACACTAAAAATATCAACACCAAGCTTGAGGTCTACCAAGGTAGCAAGGGTACTTCACTATGGAGACCCTGCACTTGATGAGGAGATAGTCATACCAAGCTTTGATTGTAAAAAAATGAACATAGAGCAGATCAATGAAGTGCAAGAGGCACCAGAGGAGAAGAAGAAGCAAGAGATACTCATGAATAAGTATAGGAAAAGGCAAGCATTGATAGGAATTAAGGACATCTTTTTAGATGCTTTAACCTTGCAAGTACTTGATGAGACAAAGCCCACCATGGAGAAATTATCCAACATAGTGGACTAGGTATCAAATGAAGACCTAGACACAAATGCTAAATTTATTGAATGGTCTAAAAAAAAATTCTAGATGAAGGTAAATAAGAAAACATGTGTTGAAATAGCACTTTCTCAAGTAGAACCAGCAAAGAAGGTTGAGAAGGTGAAAGTAGTACTTGAGAATATATTCTCACTTTACTCCAAACTATGTGATTCCTCATAATTCACACAAAAAACCAGCCAAAGGATATTGAGCTTTGAAAGGAACCTTAAAGTATTTAGCATACAACTACCAAAGGATTTAGCTCAAAGTTAGAAGCATTTTTCTACAACACTTCACAAACAAAAGGAATTAGTTGTACTCACAGTAGATATAGCAAACATGAAGGCTAAGCTAATACAAATACAATCTACCATAACCCCTCTCATGGAAGTTTTGCAAAAAGAAATGACCTATGTAGAGAAAGTCTTGAAGAGAGATCCAAATCCTTCTACATTGGAAGGCCTAGTACACCTTGTAGAGATAGCCACCTAGCTTAAAGCACTAGAAATTGCATTAGATAATTAGGATGCTACTCTAAAGATCATTATGGAGGTAAACAAATCCTTTTTGGCTAAGTATTCAATTCATTCATAGAACCCTTTGAAATAAATATCAAAAAGGGGGAGATTTAATAAATTAGGGGAGATAATACATTATGGAGATCATAAATGAGACCCAAAGGGGGAGATACCTAATGCATAGAAGCCAAAAAATCAAGCAATAAATGGGATACATGCTGATCACATCAAGATCCATTAAATAATTTCATTATTAGGGGCATCTTACAAGGCAAAAAAGAGCATTTTCCAACCCAAAAATATCAACCTTTTCTCCATTCTCATATCCTGATTTCTATATCTGATTCCATTGTTCATGAATTTTAAATATTATTATTAATTTCCAAACCCTTTGTAGGAGTTGTTCCCAAATATGAATAATAAAACATATCCAAATATTATCAAAAAAGAATAAGTCCATTGCAAGTTATAGTCACTATACTTAGACCCAGTTTCTCTTTCATAAACCTGAAATAATACTGGTAACCCTTCCTAGGGAGTCAAATAACTTTCTCAAAAAAAATTCAAATAATCTCAAACCAATTCAAAATTACCTATTTTTAGTCTAGTTTCCAAATTTTTAAGCCCTTAGTTTATCCAATAAATAAATCATTGTACAAGCACAAATTTTTGCCCATAACACCATTAAAGACATTTAAAAACTAGTTTTCATTCAAATATTTATAAATTTCACAAATCTTGATAAAAATGTCTCAAATGAAAAATAAATGGAATTTATTCACATATATTTACAATTAATACATTTAGACTTCTTGACATATCATTATTTGTTCATACCAAATGCTGCAACATGACTGTTTAGAAGAATTCTCAAATCCAAAAATAGTAACTTTCACCAAAATGATCATAACTTCCAAAAAAAAAATGAAATTACTCCAAAAAAAAGAGAGAAGAAAGATAACTTATACCACTATACAAATATACATATTATATAGGGTTTCAAGATCGTACATGGCCATACAAGGCTTGGAAAGAACACAAATCCAAAAAAATCAATCAAAATAAAAAATATTTGAAGACACGAAAATTCTCCAAAATGATTATTTCTTCTACTTTTTATCATTAAATTAATTTTTAATGACCATTAAAAATATTTTATAGTACTTCTAATAGTTGAGAAATTCCCAATTGACTTTTGAACCAACGTGTTACATTCTTTAACCCTTTTGGCACTTTTTGCAAAGTTTTAATGTTGCAACATTTAAGCAATTTTTAAATTTTAGAAATTTTGACCTCACAAATTTTTTCTAACCTTATAAATATGTCATGATGGAATATTAATCACCATTTACAATATTTAAACCCTTCGTTGGGTTTACAAACATATTTTGACCTCTTGACCAATTCATGACATTATTAGGACAACTAGGGCAAATTGACAACTTTTACAATTTATGACAAAATGGCTTCGTAGCCTTTACATCTTGACTCAAATACAACATAAATGACTCAAATGGATTTAAATATCTCAAATAAGGAATCTTATCTTTCTCATGTTCTTGTACTTTATGTGCTCCTGTACCATACGCCCTATAGTGCCTCTCGTGTTTGCAGTCTATACCTTGTCTACTTTTTATTCGAGAGATACTTGATACTCTTTTGATATTTGTACCTTGAGATGACCTGAGGGTCGAATGTTATATTTTGATTTCCATACCATAGATTCTTTGTTGCTATGCTATTCAGTTTATCATATTTGCATGTTGATGTTATTTTGAGATGACAGTAGATCTATGATAACTGATTATCTGGTTATATGATGTATTGGACCTATTTGTTGACTATGTTATGAGATGGATTCTATGCTATGGTTATTTACTTCATTCTTGTACCTTCACACTTTCTATGAATGTGAGTGATGTAAATGGATTAAATAGGTATTTTAATACATGTTGCTTCGGCTATGATATTATTTTTCCATTGCACTTGTTCGTGTGTTTTAGTGTGCAGGAATTATATCCCTAGCAGTGGCCTATGGAGTTAGTGATCCAACTGTTCATATTTTGCCAATGTCGCTCGTATATGGTCGACGTATCCTTATTTAGTTGTTTTATATTAAAACCTTTCGGTGACTAGAAAATCTAAACTCAGTTGCATTATGTGATTAGACCAGTGAACATAACCTATTTTCATTTGGGTTGATTCAGAGTTTAACTACTCCAGCTAGCTATTTTCCATTATCAACTATTCATATTAAAACCTTTCGGTGACTAGAAAATCTGAACTCAGTTGCATTATGTGATTAGACCAGTGAACATAACCTATTTTCATTTGGGTTGATTCAGAGTTTAACTACTCCAGCTAGCTATTTTCCATTATCAACTATTCACTCAAAATGAATAAATATTGGAAAAGTGAATTGATTATTCACTTCTCACATTTTGGAAAATTGAGTTTGGAGAGAAAACTTGGAAATCCTCTTCTGAAGGATTATTTTTTTGCTCATTGCAAGATCTGTGAGTGTGGGATCTTTTTTAGGTTGGTCTCGTTGGATTCAGCTCAAGGAGTTCTCGCTTTGCCAATAGTTTTAGCAATTTCGGCGAAGTATTTATTTTATTCTACAGGTTTGAATTTTAGCCCTTTTTGCTGTCAGGTAGGGCCTTCCCATTTTAATGTTTTTTCTCTGTTTCTGCTTTTGTTTCTTGTAGCAATATGTTAAGAGGCTATGAACTAGTATTCCCCTCCGTTTCTGTTTGCTAGTTCTGCCCGGTTGGTCAGGTATGACCATTTTACCTATTTTTGAAATGGGGGTTTGGGTTTTTGGGCCGTTATGCTGGCTGTTTTTGCATACTATGTTCATTTTTGATTATTTTTTGATTTTTGGGGTTTTTGAACCCAAAGGCCAAATGGGTTTTAATTTTGGAATTTTTCAAAAATTTGGGATTTTTACCTCATTTTGTGTGCCGCCCTATTTTCTTGAGTTTTCTTGGCACACTGTGGTTCGTGGACCTGGATGATCCATTTGGATACCAGTCAGAACACTTTTGGATCTTTTGTTGTATTGGGATGCATGTAGCATCCGTCACCCCGATTATGTTTTTGGTCGATTGACTTTTGTTTGCATTCTCATCCTGTCCTTGTGTATGATCTCTGTGATGGTGGTGCGCCACACACACGTATATTATCAGGTGACCTGGGGGGCTTGATCTTTCATGGTACTTCCAAAAGTTGTGATCATTGGGGTTGGGTTGGGAGTTTGCATGCCTTCAAGCACTCATCGCTGGATGAGCATGGGTAGGGTAGGGTAGCGTATGGAGGGGGCTTCTATCTCACAGCCTGGTGACCTTAGTCCCATAGGGTTGGCAGAGGAAGTTTTAAGTAAGTGATAATTAAATAAAACATTGGGTGGTCATAAAATTTAAGATAATAAAAAGTATATGTGGGGCCCTCCGTTGAGGAGTTGAAATGCATGATTCAAGCTTGGGCTTGTCGATGCCAAGGGACTCTCCATGATGTCATTCCCTATGTAGTAGCCCATTGAAGTGTCTGACCAAGACATGTAGTTTATGCATTGTTTATGTCTTGGATTCAGTTATCATACTACTTGGCATGTGTGTTAGCCATGGTTTTTGTTTTGTGTGTGTGTGGTTGGATCATTATCTCCATCAGCACGGTGGGTGTGGACCTGTGGGTGCCACGTGGTTGGGAGGTGTAGCTACCTTCACCACTGCTAGGGACCGGTGTATAGAGATTGGTGTTAGTTGGTACTTCGATTTGCAGAGTATGCTTTCTAGCGATTTATGCTTCCATTGGGATGTTGTGTTCCATGTTTACATTATGTTGGTTTTACGCATTCCTTGTTATGATGTTTAGCATATATTAGATGATTTTATTTGATTACAGGGTTATCTTATGTTACTACTAGCATGTTAGATTTCATTTACTTATATTCTAGCATGTTTAATAGTGATGTCCCTATCACGACAGCACCGATGATCTAATCTGTGGCTTGGGATGTTATGCGTGGGGGATGGCTAGGGCCCACGATGGTCCTATGATGCCATTGACGGTTGGGAGGAACCATGTACTTAGTTGATTATTTTTCTCATTGCAATGTTATCTATGTTATTACGATGTTATTTCAGTTGTCGTGATGGTTCCTTTCTATACTTTCCCTTCTTTGTTTGATAGATGGTTAGATTTTGTTTCTGTATTTCTGTTACTCAATTTTGGTTTGAGTGTTTTGGCCTTGAAATGTGGATCTAGTACTCCCCAGTGTGGAGGTTCTTTTGTCAAATTTTCCTCGTTTTTGAGTTATGAAAGTGTTTTTACTTTCTATGGGCGAGATTTGTTCTGCATTGTGCGACACTGATAAAGTATCGCACACCCATAGAAAGAATGTCGCACTATACTATAAAGTGTCGCATGCATTACTAGAGAAGTGTCGCATGACACTGGAAGAGTGTCACATGGCTTTATGAGAAATGTCACATGATACTTTTCCAGTATCACACGCCTTCTTGAGAAGTGTCGCATGTAGCAAGGGAGAAGTGTCGCCCTCCCTTAGTGAAAAGTGTCGCACGGCTTTTGGTTAAAACCTGCACGTGCCAATAGCGAGCACTTTTTGTAGTGTTCTGATCTTTTTGAGAGTTGATCTGGATACCCTCTTGGGTTTTCTTCAAGCCTATGTTGTTGCATTTTGAATTTAGGAGGTTTCTTTTGAAATTCAGTTTTTGAGTTTTTGTTGTAGTCCTTCGGGGTTTAAAATATATCGTTTAAGTATAAGTTGACGTATACTTAAGATATATTTTAATATATGTGATGATTCGTTTGAGATGGATTTCAGACCTCTACGGGCTAAGATAAGGATTCTAAGAAATTACAAGGCTTCAAAATTTAGACTTAGCCAGTTTTCAGGAGTCTGTTTTGATCTTTTAGCTTGGTCAATCTCTTATGTTTCCTTGTTTGTGTTTTGGTTAGTGGTGATATTTGGAGATCCGTTGAGTGTCAGGATGGTCGTTAAGTCTTCCGTTGTGATCTGAATGATCCATGTATGTTGCTGTCATGTGCAATTAGACTTGTTTTTTAAAAAAAAAAATTGTTTTGACTTGTTTTTCATCCTTGTTTCCAAGGATCTCCGAGCGGGGCATTACATCTGGTATCAGAGCCCATGTTGCTACATTGGGATCTCTGTGTTATGCTTCCACTATGGTTTTTTTTGTTATTATGTGTTTGCTTTGTTACGTATATTTATTTTTTATCTTGCTCGTTCATGATTTTTACTCTTATGCTTGTGATCCGATTGTTCTGACTTTGTCTTGTTGCTTCCTTTCAGTGATGCCTCCTGCATGTAGACCTAGTGGCCATGGTGGTACCCATAGTGATAACTATGGAAGTGAGCACCATGAAGAGGAACGTTAGGGAGGAGGGGGAGAACATGGTAATATTGGTGATCAGAATGGCGAAGGGGCGGTGATGTCTGTCCTCCAGCAGATTCTTGCTCTTTTGGGCCCTCGTGTTGAGGAGTGCCAGTAGAATCAAAATCAGGAAGAGGGATCTCATCATGGAGATTCCCATCACTCTGAGCATAGAGAGGAGGACCATGAACGTGAGCATTCTCTTACTCCACCAGGTGGTAGAGGACATCGTTGGTGTGGTAGAGACCGCAATAGTGAGGACTCCATCAGGTTGGATATCATGAAGTCCCTTCAAAGTTCCAAACCACCACCATTCGATGGTAGGGGAAGTGGCCTCAAGGCTGAGACTTGGTTGCTATATATGGAGCGTTGCTTCACCATGTATCCATATTCAACCAACATGAGGGCCCGTTGTGCAATTATGCAGTTGAGGGACCACGGATCTGTTTGGTGGAATATTGAGAGTCAGAAGCTTCATCTTAGCGTTGCAGATCTCACCTGGGAGATTTTTGAGGAGAGATTCTAAGAGATATTCTTATCTCCTCAGTATAGGGAGGCCCATGCTGATGAGTTCCATGCTATCCGTCAAGGGAACATGACTGTAGATTAGTACAAGATTCAGTTCTTTGAACTTAGGCAGTATTCATGCTACAACAATGATGATTTGCTCTTAGTGCATCATTTTATCTGAGGCTTTAAGGATTCCCTCATTGGAGAAGTCCACATGCATCAGCCTAGGACTCTTGTGCTCACAGTGGAAAAGGCACGTATTGCAGAGGAAAATCTAGCTAGAGGTTTTGGTAGCAAATCTAGTTCTCAAAACAAGGGTGCTAGGAATGCGGGGTAGGATGTGCAATATTCTCAGTCCTTAGGAAAGGGATAGACCCATCCAACACCCTCTCAAGGTGGTTCTCGTTGCAACTGACATAAGGCTTTTTGGACCAAAGGTGGTCAGTCTTTTGGTTATTCAAGGAAGAAAGGAGATAATCAGAATAGAGGACAGCAATCTTAGTAGGATCATCCTCCTCGGAGTAGTCAGCAGACTTCCAATAGGGGTAGTGCATCATATCCTAGTACTACTCAGAGCGGTCATGGGACAGGACCCAACTTTTCTAGGAATTGTTATTCTTGTGGCCATCCTGGCCATAAATCTTATGATTGCTCCATCAAACCATCTACAGGACCTAGTAAGGGCATAGTGAGATCTGAGCCTACTATAGGAGATTTCGGTCAGAATCATAGATTATTTGTGGTGGTTAACAACTGTCAAGCTGAGAATCAAGGTATGGTAGTAAAGGCTACAGGTATGTTGTATGGTATTTCAACTTCAGTTTTGTTTGACTCTGGTGCTACTAATTCTTTCATTTCACCATCTCTTGTTCAGCAATGTGGGCTAGTGGCAATGCATCAGGTTGAGTTAGCCACTGGTTCTAAGGTGGCTGTTGACTCATTGGTTAGGAGTTGTTTGGATTTGGGAACCTTCACCACCATAGTGGATCTACGCATTCTACCTCTGGGATCGTATGAAATTGTGTTGGGCATGGATTGGTTAGCCATCCATTAGGCTAATATCGATTGCCATCATAAGGTGGTACAGTGTGTGGATGACATAGGTGGGCAAGTGGAACTTTTGGGAGTTCAACAACCAGTCTCACTTCGTATGATCTCAGCTGATCAGCTGAAGCGGAGTGTGCGAAAGGGTTGTTAGTTGTTTCTTCTATCTCTCAATGATCTTGAGGAAGTCAAGAGCCATACGGTAACACTTGATGATCACCCACTCCTTCGTGAGTATGCAGATGTGTTTCCTGATGAAATTCCAGGTATGCCACCACAACGTGACATTGATTTTCAGATCGATCTTGTACCAGGAGCATAACCGATTTCATGAGCTCCTTATCACATGACTACTCAGGAGTTGAGTGAGCTCAAATTGTAGTTGGAGGAATTATTGGCCAAGGGCCATATTCATCCAAGTGTATCCCCATGGGGTGCACCAATCATCTTCTAGAAGAAGAAGGATGGTTCTTTGCATTTGGGCATTGACTACTGACAATTGAATAAGGTGACGGTGAAGAACCATTATCCTTTACCAAGGATAGATGACTTGTTTGATCAGATGAAGGGAGCACGAGTGTTCTCAAAGATTGATCTAAAGTTGGGATACCATTAGCTTCATATCCAAGAGGCTGATATTCATCAAACAACATTTTGTACACAATATGGGCATTATGAGTTTACAGTTGTACCTTTTTGGTTGACCAATGTGCCATCAATGTTCATGAGTTTGATGAATGAGGTATTTTGCATGTACCTCGACCAGTGTGTCATTGTGTTTCTGGATGAAATATTGATCTACTCAAAGACTGTGGAGGAGCACGAGTCCATTTACGTCAGGTATTGCAGTGCTTGAGAGACCATCAGCTGTATGGCAACCTGAGTAAATTTGGGTTCTTACAGTTACAGGTAAAGTATTTGGGACATATCATCATTGGTGATGGAATTGCAGTGGATCCAGAGAAGATTCGTGCTATCATGGATTGGCTGGTATCCACTAATGTCTCAGAGGTTCATAGTTTTATGGGACTGGCGGGTTACTACCATCGCTTCGTGAAGGATTTCTCACGAGTAGCTCATCCCATCACTTCTCTTCAGTGCAAAGGGAAGAAGTTTGTTTGGTCAGACCAGTGCAAGGCAGCTTTTGTTACTCTTAAGGAGTGTTTGACTAGTGCACCAATCCTTGCAGTGCCTAATCTTGTAGGTGATTTCATGGTTTGCACAAATGCTTCGTTGGAAGGTGTGGGTGCGGTGTTAATGCAGGATGCTCGAGTGATTGCTTTTGAGTCTAGAAAACTCAAGGACCATGAACTAAACTACCCCACTCATGATTTGGAACTTGCAGCCATCATGCATGCCCTTTTCCATTGGAGGAATTTTCTTTTGGGACAAAGGTTTGAGTTGCATAGCGATCATAGAAGCTTGCAGTATATCTTTACTCAACCAAACTTGAATGCACGACAATGTCGTTGGATGGAGTTCCTATGCAAGTATGACTTTGATGTTCATTACATCAAAGGGAAGGAGAATGTTGTCACAGATGCCTTGAGCAAGAGGTGACATGAGGTATCGGTGATGTCATTGGGAGTGGATTTGCAAAGCCATATTTTGGAGGCTTTTCCTAGTGACTCTTGGTATCAGGAGGTGAGGGCGGAGATCGAGTTTGGAAATATGCTTGAGGGGAGATTTTTAGGTTATATGCTTGAGTCTGATGGACTATTGTGACACTTAGGGCATATTTATGTACCCTTTTCGGGTTATCTTCATACCTTAGTTTTGTCAGAAGCGCATCGTGCACCATATTCTGCACATCCTGGAGTCAAGAAGATGCATGCTGATCTCAAACAGCTATACTTTTGGGCAAGGATGAGATGCAATGTTGCTAACTTTTTTGCTAGATGTCTTGAGTGCTAGAGAGTGAAGGCAGAGCATCAGCATCCGACGGGTCTTTTGCAGCCACATACCATTCCAGAGTGGAAGTGGGATACGATATCTATTGATTTTATCACAAGGTTGCCTATGTCATCTTGGAGACATGATTGTATGATGGTGACAGTGGACAAGTTGTCTAAGGTAGCACATTTTTCACCCATGAGAGCATCCTACACTGCTTCTTCCATAGCGCATATTTTAATGGTCGATATTGTTCATTTGCATGGGATCCCTCGTTGTATCATTTCAGATAGAGATCTAATGTTTACTTCTGCACTATGGACGTCTCTACAACATGCGTTGGGTGCTCAGCTCAATTTCAATTCAACCTATCACCCAGAGACTGATGGTCAGATTGAGAGAGTAAATCAGCTTCTAGAGGATATGCTTCACATGTATGTTATGGATAGGCAGGTGAAGTGGGAGGACTATTTATACCTTGTTGAGTTTGCATACAAAAATGGTTATCATAATTCTCTTGGCATGTCACCTTTACAAGCCTTCTATGGTAGACCATGTCATACCCCTTTGAGTTGGGATCGTTTGGAGGATCGTGTTCTTTTGGGTCCAGAGATGCTTCAGGATATGGAGCAGCAGGTTGTTCACATTAGGGAGCATTTGGTTACTGCTCAGGACAGGCAGAAGAAGTATGTAGATGCCCATAGGTTGGATCGTCACTTTTCTATTGGTGACAGGGTGTTTTTGAGAGTGCGGCCGAGGAAGAGCCCCATCCATTATGGGAAAGGCTCTAAGTTGGTGCCATGTTTTGTTGGACCTTTTGAGATCCTCAAGAGGATTGGTCCTATTGCTTATCGTCTAGCATTGCCACCTAGCCTATCGCGCATACATGATGTTTTCCATGTTTCTATTTTGTGGAAGTATATCCCTGATGTGACCCATGTTCTTGATTGGGATGCATTGCAGGTAGTGGATGGGCAGCTTACTTTGGAGCCCATTCATATCTTACAGCACCAAAGGCTGACCTTGCGAGGTCGGGACATAGAGCAGGTAAGGGTCCAATGGGACCCGAGCAATGAGGCCTCTACGACTTGGGAAGATGCTACACAACTAAGGGGATTGTACCTCTACCTTTTTTTTGGCTTCCAGGAGTAAGCCTATGCTAGTGGGGGAGGATGTAGTGCCTCTCATGTTTGCAGTCTGTACCTTGTCTATTTTTTATTCGAGAGATACTTGATACTCTTTTGATATTTGTACCTTGAGATGACCTGAGGGTCGAATGTTATATTTTGATTTTCGTACCATAGATGCTTTGTTGCTATGCTGTTCAGTTTATCATATTTGCATGTTGATGTTATTTTGAGATAACAGTAGATCTATGATAACTGATTATTTGGTTATATGATGTATTGGACCTATTTGTTGACTATGTTATGAGATGGATTCTACACTATGGTTATTTACTTCATTCTTGTACCTTCACGCTTTTTGTGAATGTGAGTGATGTAAATGGATTAAATAGGTATTTTAATACATATTGCTTTGGCTATGATATTATTTTTCCATTGCACTTGATCGTTTGTTTTAGTGTGCAGGAATTATATCCCTAGCAGTGGCCTATGGAGTTAGTGATCCAGCTGTATATATTTTGCCAATGTCGCTCCTATATGGTCAACGTATCCTTATTTAGTTGTTTTATATTAAAACCTTTCGGTTATTAGCAAATCCGAACTCAGTTGCATTATGTGATTAGACCAGTGAACATGTCTGTGCATTTAGAAGTTCGCATTCTTTGCAAAAGTGTCAAGTGTTTTTCTGTAATTTTGGGTTTTCGAGTTTTTAGTCTTTTGGATTTAATTTTTGGAATCTTTGCCTTAGGCGAATTTCCATTAAAAATAATAACCTATTTTCCTTTGGGTTGTTTTGGAGTTTAACTACTCCAGCTAGCTATTTTCCATTATCAGCTATTCACTCAAAATGAACAAATATTGGAAAAGTGAATTGATTATTCACTTCTCACATTTTGGAAAATTGAGTTTGGAGAGCAAACTTGGAAATCCTCTTCTGAAGGATTATTTTTTTGCTCGTTGTGGGAGCTGTGAGGATGGGATCTTTACGAGGTTGGTCTCATTGGATTCGGCTCGAGGAGTTCTCGATTTGCCGACAGTTTCAGTAGTTTCAATGAGGTATTTATTTAATTCTACGGGTTTCAATTTTGGCCCTTTTTGCTGTCAGGTAGGGCCTTCCCGTTTTAATGTTTTTCTCTATTTCTACTTTCATTTCTTGTAGCAATATGTTAAGAGGCTGTGAACTAGTATTCCCCTCCGTTTCTGTTTGCTAGTTCTACCCGGTTGGTCAAGTATGAACATTTTACCTATTTTTGAAATGGGGGTTTGGGTTTTTGGGCCATTATGCTAGCTGTTTTTGCATACAGTGTCCATTTTTTATTAGTTTTGGATTTTTGGGGTTTTTGAACCCAAAGGCCAAATGGGTTTTAATTTTGGAATTTTTCCAAAATTTGGAGTTTTTACCTCATTTTGCGTGCCGCCCTATTTTCTCGAGTTTTCTTGGCACATTATGGTTCGTGGACCTGGATGATCCATTTGGATACCAGTCAAAATAATTTTGCATCTTTTGTTGCATTGGGATGCGTGTAGAATCCGTCATCCTGATTATGTTTTCGGTCGATTGACTTTTGTTTGCATTCTCATCCTGTCCTTGTGTATGATCTCTGTGATGGTGATGTGCCACACACACGTATATTGTCGGGTGACCTGCGGGGCTCGATCTTCTGTGGTACTTCCAAAAGTTGTGATCATTGGGGTTGGGTTGCAAGTTTGCATGCCTTCGAGCACTCATTGCTAGATGAGCATGAGTAGGGTAGGGTAGCATATGGAGGGGGCTTCTATCTCATAGCCTGGTGACCTTAGTCCCATAGGGTTGGCAGAGGAAGTTTTAAGTAAGTGATAATTAAATAAAACATTGGGTGGTAGTAAAATTTAAGATAATAAAAAGTATATGCGGGGCCCTCCGTTGAGGAGTTGAAATGCATGATCCGAGCTTGGACTTGTCGATGCCAAGCGACTCTCCATGATGTCAGTCCCTATGTAGTAGACCATTGAGGTGTCTGACCAAGACCTGTAGTTTATGCATTGTCTATGTCTTGGATTCAGTCATCATACTGCTTGGCGTGTGTGTTAGCCATGGTTGTTGTTTTGTGTGTGTGTGGTTGGATCATTATCTCCATCAGCATGGCGGGTGTGGACTTACGAGTGCCACGTGGTTGGGAGGCGTAGCTACCTTCACCACTGCTAGGGACTGGTGTACAGAGATGGTCTATTGTTCTAGTGTGATCATTGCTGGATGTGTCACTTGGTACTTTGATTTGCGAAGTATGCTTTCTAGTGATTTATGCTTTCATTGGGATGTTGTGTTCCATGTTTACATTATGTTGGTTTTACGCATTCCTTGTTATGATGTTTAGCATATAGTAGATGATGTTATTTGATTATAGGGTTATCTTATGTTACTACTAGCATGTTAGATTTCATTTACTTATATTCTAGCATGTTTAGTAGTGATGTCCCTATCACGACAGCACCGATGATCTAATCGGTGGCTTGGGATGTTATGCACGGGGGATGGCTAGGGCCCACGATGGTCCTATGATGCCATTGACAGTTGGGAGGAACCACCTACTTAGTTGGTTATTTTTCTCATTGCAATGTTATCTATGTTATTTTGATGTTATTTCAGTTGTCATGATGGTTCCTTTCTATACTTTTCCTTCTTTTTTTGATAGATGGTTAGATTTTGTTTCTGTATTTTTGTTACTCAATTTTTGTTCAAGTGTTTTGGCCTTGAAATGTGGATCCGGTACTCCTTGGTGTGGAGGTTCTTTTGTCAGTTTTTCCTCATTTTTGAGTTATGCAAGTTTTTTTACTTTCTATGGGTGACATTTGTTCAGCATTATGCGACACTGATAAAGTATCGCATGCCCATAAAAAGAATGTTGCACGATACTGTAAAGCGTCACATGCATTACTCGAGGAGTGTCACACGACACTGGAAGAGTGTCGCACGACTTTATGAGAAATGTTGTGCAATTCTTGAGAAGTTTCGCACGCAGCAAGGGAGAAGTGTCGCACGCCTTTTGGTTAAAACTTGCATGTGCCAAAAGCAGGCACTTTTTGTAGTGTTCTGATATTTTTGAGAGTTGATCTTGATACCCTTTTGGGTTTTCTTCAAGCCTATGTTGTTGCATTTTGAATTCAGGAGGTTTGTTTTGAAATTTAGTTTTTTGGTTTTTGTTGTAGTCCTTCGGGGTTTAAAATATATCGTTTAAGTATAAGTTGACATATACTTAAGATATATTTCAATATATGCGACAATTCATTTGAGATGGGTTTCAGACCTCTATGGGCTAAGATAAGGATTCTAAGAAATTTCAGGGCTTCAAAATTCAGACTTAACCAGTTTTCAGGAGTCTGTTTTGATTTTTTAGCTTGGTCGATCTCTTATCTTTCCTTATTTGTGTTTTGGTTAGTGGTGACGTTTGGAGATCCGTTGGGTGTCAGGATGGTCATTAAGTCTTTCGTTGCGATCTGAATGATCTGTGTATGTTGTTGTCATGTGCACTTACACTTGTTTTTTTAAAAAAGAAAATTGTTCTAACTTGTTTTTCATCCTTGTTTCCAAGGACCTCCAGGCGGGGCATTACACTCCCAACCTTGAAAATTTTCCAAGTCTCTTGGAAACATGGAACCAATAACCTGCAAAAAAAAATAAAAATCAACTAAAAATCTTCACCTTTACCTTCATTTTCCTTTGCCTCTTCATTCCTTTGAAAACATCCTTGTTTCCTCTACATCATTACTAGATTTATGACTCCTTTTCTTTCTTCTCTCTTTTGATAATGACTCCCATCAACAGAGTTCTAATGGTCACCTCCATGGTGCTTCCCATTCCTCAGTCCACTACTCCATGCTACATCACAACCTCTATCCCTCACCTAGGAGTCCCATCATGCCTCTCTCCCTAATTTTTTGGTGACACACAAGACCATCTCCTATGACCTTTTGTAGACCTTCATGTCCACCCCTTGTAGCTGAGCAAAACAACACCAATCTACAACCACAATACTACCTGGTGTAGATTACCTTCCATCTACATGCTTAGAATCTTCTGAGCTCTGATACCAATTTGATACAAAGCTTCTTAAAAATCAACCAATTATTCGGATACATTCTAATCCCATCAAGATCCATTGAATAATTCCATTATTAGAGGAATCTTACAAGGTAAAACAAAGCATTTTCCAACACAAAAATATCAACCTTTTCTCCATTTTCATATCTTGATTTCTATATTTGATTCCATTATTCATAACTTCTAATTATTAATGTTTATTTGCAAAAAATTTGAAATAATTTTTCCAAATTAGGAATACTAAAACATATCCAAAGATGATACAAAAATAATAAATCCATTACAAGTTATAGTCTCTGCACTTAGACCCATTTTCTTTGTCATAAACCAGAAATAAAACCAGTAACCCTTCCTATGGCATCAAATAAGCTTCTTGAAATGAATGCAAATAACCCCAAACCAGTTCCAAATTATCCATTTGATTCTAGTTTCCAAATTTGTAAGCCATTAGTTTATCCAATACATAAATCATTTTACAAGCAAAAATCTATTCCTGGAACACCATTGAAAACATTTAAACACCAATTTTCACTCAAATATTCATAACTTGCACAAATCTTCATAAAAATGTCTCAAAAGAAATTAAAATGGAAGGTAACTCACATATATTTCCAATGAATACATGTATATTTCCTGATACATCCATATTTTCTCATACCAAATGTTGCAATATGACTATTTGCAAGAATTCTAAAATATGAAAATAGTAACTTTCACCAAAATGATCATAACTTCCTCAAAACTAAATGAAATTATTGCAAACCAAAGATAGAAGAAAGATAACTTATAACAATATTCAAATATATAGATTATATAGGGTATCAAGGCTGTACATGGCCATAAAAGGCCTGGAACAGCATAAATCCAAAAAAACCAATCCAAATAGCAATATTTGAAGACACCAAAATTCTCCAAAATGATTCTTTCTTCTCCTTTTTCTCATTAAATTGATTTTGAATGACCGTTACAAAGCTTTTATAGTACTTTTGATAGTTGAGAACTTCCCAACTGACTTTTGAACCAATTTGTTACATTCTTTAACCCTTTTTGCACTTTTTGCAAAGTTTTAAAGTTATAACATTTAAGCAACTTTTACATTTTAGAAATTTTGACCTCACAAATTTATTCCAACCTTAAAAACATGTGATGATAGAATATTAATCACCATTTACAATATTTTTACCCTTCCTTGGGTTTACAAACATATTTTGACCTCTTGACCAATTCATAACATTATTGAGAGAACTAGGGCAAATGTTCTTGTACTTTATGTGCTCTTGCACCAATACCCAATGGGGAAGTTAATATAATTTTGATTTTTTATGAGAGATAAGGAGATAAATCCAAAAGGATACAAAAACGACAAGGGAAGTTGTGTGAAAGGGGGAACAAAAATAAAGTAAAAATAGAGTAGATAGAAATAGAGTAGAGAAGGAAAGGAATGACAAGGTAGAGATAAAGAGTATCAAAATAATGAACATGAGACAAATGTAGCATAAGGTTTTTTAAATATAGAAATAACACATTAGCTTAGGAGGAGTTACAATTTTTGAGGTATATAGTCTTCTACAAAATTTGGAACAAGTTTTTGAAGTTTTATACATATGTTGAACAAGATTTATATTGTACTCATAGAGATTAGATTCATAATGTTTAGTTAAGTGTTTTCGACACTCATGCCAAAGGGGAGGATTTTTGGTCTCAGATTGGTTTTGACAATTGAGTGCCAAAACACTTAAGAAAATTCTAAGGTTGATGTTGAGTATAATATAGATGTTGAGCTATAGTATGTGCTAAGTCAGAAGTTCAACAAGTGCCAAGTCATTCAAGTCCTAAGAAAGTTTCAAGTGCCAAGTCAAAATTGATGCCGAGCCATTATATGTGCCAAGAAAAGTATAGGAGCCAAGTAAGATAGAGTTACTATATGTGCCGGCCAAGACAAAAATCCTATATGTGTTGAGCATTAGCAACCAGTGTGTGTTGACTAACATAGAATTAGCATATGAGTTTGTGCCTTCACAAACTCAAATGTAAACTACTTTCATGCTAACTCAAGATGAATCTCAAACGATCTAAAAGAAAAGATCAAATTATTATATTTCTTATATAATCAGTAAGCAACCAATCAGAAAAATGGAGAAAGCATGCAACCAATTAGGAAATATGGAAATAATTGAGCGAGAAAGATGGATGAATTTTAATTGTAGATTCATATCTAACCCTAAGTATTGAAAAGCTTTAAAAGGAGGTCAAAACCCCATATTTCAATAGTGTAAGAGATCATGTGGGAATGCATGAGTGAATGCTAGTGAATTTTTGAAAGGGGTGAGAAGACTTAGAGGAAGAACAACATTGTAGAATTGGTTGGTCAAGAATAGAGTATCAGCACTACAAACAGAGTTATATCAGATTAGGAAGGATAAGATCAGATTGAACAGAACAAGGATCTAGAATCAACAATTGAGGATTGTAAGTCATAAAGTCAATACATTCTATAATACTTTCTAGCCATTTTATTTGGAGAATGAAAATCCTATGATGATAGGTTGGTTTAGCAACCATATTGTAAATCCTTATTAGGGTTGTAATCCTTTAACAGGGTAACATTCCAAGTGAATGTTTGTAAATCCTTTAGATGGGTCACTTTTAATAGGGTGTAAAGCCTTTAATAGAGTAGGCCTTTGATAGGGAATACCATTGATAGTGGTCAAACTACCCTTAACCAGTTACATATTGAAGTAGTGATAAGTTGTGGGTGTCATCCCCACCCTAGTTTGGGTGATCAAATATTTTGTTATCTATTCTCATGCATGTCTTTATTTTCATGTTGATTAGATATGTTAAATGCATGTGATTGATCTCAGTTAAAAGTTTTAGAGGTTAAAGTTTGTTACTTCTGATTCACCCCCACTCTCATAAGTAAATCTTCCCACTTGTAAATTCCAACAAGACCCATATCCATAATACATTTTCACCATGCATGCATCCATTAGATTATGCAATCATTTAAACTTGTAGGTTATTGTCAAATCAATTTGTAGAAATGTAAACATGAAGCATAAAAACATCAATAACATATTTGACACAATCATTTAATGTGGAAACCTTTTTTCCAAAAAACCACCAATAACATGCTACTCATTCTCACTCTTTTGAAGTGATGCCCTGTGAAATTTCAACCCTATTAATGGTTACAATGCACATTGTTAAATATGACATGGTTAAAGGATTTCAATCACCATGTTAGGAGTGAGCCTTGTTAGAGGACTTCATATCATTCACTTGGTGTCATGCCCAAAATATAGGGCAAAAACACATACCAAATTATTATTTTTTAGTTAATAATTAAAAATACTCTAAGTCTGATATGCTTGTGATCATAGTTAAAGTATAGGTTCTCTACATAACATCTTAAGTTTAAAGTCTTGAGGAGAAATAAATTGTTAAATTTGGACTCTCGCTATAAGTTTGATGCTGACATTTGTTCCAATATTTCATCTGTTTAACATAAACTTGTTTTAAGCATAACAACTTATTGCTTAAAAACTTTACTCAATTTAGATATGAATTAATCAATTTGCAAATAACTACACCATTAGTACTAATTTAATAAAATAAGATAATAACTAACACAATTATACTTGAAGCCCTTTTTCAATATACTAATTTAAATTTGTTACTTAATTAAAAACTAATTTATAGATAGATTTAGCATTTCTAATTCAACTACACTATCTTTTAGACTAAGCTAACTACGCTTATCACTTTAATCAAAAATCTAACTAGCCTTTAATATACATACCATAGAGATAAACATTATTATCAATTATATTATCTACATTATAATTTCAAATTATCTCCAATGTTCTCCTAACAATGTAATTAATTAATTTATCGATTTCAATTAAAATTGAAGACTAGACTTATTTCAATTAAGTTGTTAAGTAAATCTAAACTCTATTTTAAACTATTATAGAATTTAAGTTCAACATTAAAAGTCAATATTAAGACTAATCTAATTAAATAACAATAGTATAAAACTAGTTAGGAAAATGCTAAAATTATTTTAATAAAAATATACAAATTTTAAATTTAAAACTTTTTAAATTAGAACTAATTAACAATCTAACAACTAAGTCACTATTCTATACTAACATCTACACTAACATATAAATATTATACTACTTCCTAATAATGTCAAACAACCACTAATCTAATTATAAATATAACTCTAATATATAAGCAAAATTAGAATAACATTCTACATCGATATAAGCTACATTAATATTAGTGCTAAATAAATCTACTACATTACTAACTACCAAAATAAATGAATTACAATCGAAATCATACCATACTAAAATAATTAATTAAACTACTAATAAAATATATATATATATGAAACAAACAAACTAAAATAAATTTAATATGAACTAACTACAACATGCTAATACTAATGCTAAATGATAAAACTTAAACTAACTTTCTAACTTAAAACTTCAAAAAAATCTAATCCCAACTAACTAACACATACTAAAACTAATCTAAACTTATTTAAATTAACTCAAAGATAAACCATGCCTAACACTAACTAACTAACATAGGATTAACAAGCTAAATCCTATTCTAAACTATTTACTGACAACTATACTAACATGACACAATAATCATAAATCTACAACATGCTAACTTAACATTATAATATACTAACACACACTAAATAACATACTTAACAAAGTAACATGGTATGCTAACTAATGACTAGCCTAAGATATACCCATTGTAGACACCTAAAAATCCTTTAGAAAATAAAGAATTTTTATTTTTTGAAAAAAATCCCTGATGACATCATCATTTATTAATTAATTAATTTTTATGTCATTAAATCCCTTTATCTTAATTAAAAATATTTAATTAAGGAATCCCTCCCAAAAATGTTTAAATCTTATTTAAACAATATTTCCTTATTTATTAATTATTTAATTAATAAATTCACCAAAAATCCCAAAATAAATAAAAAAATTATTTTTTGCCCAAAACTTGGCTAATTTCCTTAAGACCACTAACCTCTTCCAAAATCTTATAATCCTTCTTTGATTTTGATTAAAGGCTAATCCCATCATTTCCTACCCCTAATCCCAACTCAAAATATTTAATTAAGATTAAATATTAATCCTCATGTTTATTAAAAATATTTTAGTAAATATCTCCTCAACCCAAACCCTTGAAATAAATAAAACTTTATTTATTTCATAAAATCTTATCCTAGGAAGTTCTAGACTCTTCTAGAAAGTCTACATCCTCATCCAAAGCCTAGACTCTTCTAGAAGATGTCTTTAACCCTAATCCTAATCCCCTCCTAACCTTGTCACATTCCCTAAACATGGGTTAAGACTTGCTAACTCAAGCCAAAGTTAACAAATATCTTCAACCATAAAACTTTATGAAGTCCACTAGGCCATAAATGACTCTTACAAGCCCTTTTATTGCTCTTACAAGTCATTATGAGGGTCTTTATGAAGATTTTATCCCTTGAGCCTCCTTTGTTGACTCATCCTTCCCCTTTCCTCCATCCTCTCATCATGTGACATGTGTCACTCCTTGATTGGCTATAAGGAAGCACAATCCATGCCCTCTCTTCTCATGCAATCTGAGCCCTCCATGAGCTTTTTCCCATCCTTGCATCTTAGCCCTCAATCCCTCAAGCCTCTTGCCTATAAATTGGATCCTTCCCCTTTGCAAAATAACACAATCCATGAAGTAAAGTCATAATGCCATTTTGAGAAGCCATTTTACATCAAAACCATACACTCACACCCAAATTCCAACTCCATTTGAAGCCCTTTTTGAAGCATAAGCTTGAGCATACATCCTATCTATTTAGACAAAGCTACTCAACAAGAGAGCTTCTCATTGAGAGAGCCCATTAATGGCTCATATTCTCAATTGAGAACTCATCTTAGTCTATCTTGAAGTTTATGAATTTTTTTTAGGGATAGAAGCTTTATTTAAATTTGGTTTCTATTAGCATACTAACATTGCTCATATACATTTTGGTACGCCCGGTGGGATGCCGCATGGGTCATCTTCATTAGCTTTTTTAGTCAAGTTTTGTATGTTATTTGCTGATTTTGGCTAATTTTGCTTGTTTTTGTGATTGGTAGGATTGTATGAATTGGTTTTGGAGGTCCACATGAGCATGAAGAAGACAAAGGAACTCATAGTCTATCTCATAGTATTTACAGATTTTTCAAGCTTATAGGTGGACAAAGAACTTGGAATTCTTCTTCCTCTTCTTGTCTATATTCTTCTTATTCCATCTACTTCTTCTTCTTCTTCTTGTGGGAGATCTTGGCCATTTTTTTTTTAAGGAAGCAAAATCATACACACTTCTTTTTAGTGCTTAAAATGAACCCCCAAATCATACTTAAATCCATTTAAAAACTAAAAATTTGCAAAAAAAAAAAGCCTTTTAACAAGTGAAACTAAACCAATTCAATCATTTGCATCCTTGCAACATCAAAGTTTTAGATGCATTCATGCAAAGTTAGGAACACTTCATTTTTGAAAATTTAAAAAGAACTTCAAGTTTCCATTTCAAAAGGTTCAAAATCAACACTAAGTGCACACTAAAATCTAAAACAAACTCAAAGCATCAATCAAGGATAAAATGAACCTCATTTGCAAATATTTTAAAGTTCTTTTAAAAATCTCATGAAAACTAAGAGTCCTAAATATTTGCCAAAAATTACCCTAAAAGCTTTGTTATTTGTTCCAAAAAAATGTCTTGTTGCAAAATCTTGAATGTTTCTTAGGTTTTTCATGCATCAAAACAATCTAGGAATATCATTTTTAGGCTTAAAATATGCAAACTAGAACACAAAATCTTGAATGAAAATCGAAGTCCAAAGAGTCATTTTCACTTTTGAGTCCAAAACAATCTTGAATGATCTAAGGTTAAAACAAAGCACTTCAAAGTTCTTAAAACAACACACAAAATCTCAATCTTGAATGCTCAAAGGAAAAAACTTGAATGTTTAATCACTTTTCTTTGAATGCATGTTTCTAAAATCACTCTTGAGTGCCATGGATTAAAATCAAGTTTTTTTATTTTTATGAATGCATGATTAAAACAAAAAATCCAATTTTGAATGCCATAGATCAAATAATCATCTTTTGGAGCATAAAAAGAATCTACATTTTTGTAATCTTTTAAGTTACAAAAACAAATAAAAATGCTTTGAGTGAGTTTGTCGTTGGACTCACCCTCTTCAATCACCCATCAATTTAACCATTGGTTGCAATCTTAGTGCCATCTATGGGGGTGGGTCCACATAAGAGGGTGTTAAGTGCTCCACGCAAATCAAACTCCACTCACTTGGGTTTTTAGTGGTTTTTCTAAGTTAGAAAATTCCTTGAATGCGCATTAATCTCACTCACACTTCATTTGGGCATAAAAATTGGACAAATCTTGACGTGGAGGGCATCTAGGAGCACGCTTGAAATCAAATCTCACACACCTTTGTTTTGGGCTTAAAATAAACTCACACTCAATCTTGAATGCCTTAAAGAAAATTCAATCGATACTTGACGTGGAGGGCCTCTGGGTGTGCGAGTTTGATTTTGTTGACCCTAACTCTTCTTCTTGTTCGCATTCTTCGATCAATTTTATTTTTGTCGACGCTTCAAAGTTGGAATAAACATTGTATCTTAAAAATGAGTGCTTGCAAAGTCTAGATCAGAAAACTTAAGTGTCAGTTGGTAAAAGAACAAGCGTGTTTTTTAGCCCAAGATAATCCAAGTCTTCTCTCCCCTTGTCGTCTTTTGAGGCCATCTTGGGTGCATAAGATTAGGATCCAAAATCTTTTCTTAGCTTTTTAGGAGGCCTGCTTGGGGATTTCATCACCCCTTGGGACGACCTCAACTCCAGCGTTCCGGCGGAGTATAAAAATTGAGAGGTGAATCCAAAGACACCTCTCTTGGAATCAAGATTTTGTCACTCAGGCTTAAGCCTCAAAGAACTTTATACCCTTGAGAAGTGAAAGAGGAGAAGTGGGTTACCGCTCCTCTCGGCTGTGTGATATCTTTTTGGTTTCATCTATGGATTTGGGCCTCACGTACCTTGCGTATATCAAGGATTCCCTAGCTATAACAAATTTCATCCTTGTAGAAAGCTTCCTAGGATGTTGGTGTGTTTGACGTGCTTGCTCCCAAAAAAGCAAAAATCTCCCAGCTCAAGGCATACTTAGCGTAGTCACTGCCTCATCAGAAAATCATCCAAGCTCCCTTGCTGCAACTGAATCTATCTAGTTCCTTGCTTTAGAACAATCCCAAATCCAAAGTCTCTCCAAATCATCTGCCCCAGCCAGCTAGCAACCCAATCCAAAATCACACCCAAGCCTTTAGAGAGTTGTTGTCATTCTACTAGAATTTTCTATCCAATCAATCTGACTAATCCACCAGCCTCACCAAGGTTATCCCTTTGAAAAAGCTTTGTCTAGGGTAATCTAGCTTTGTCACTTGTTATCCCTCATCACCTTGAGCTAAAGGTTGGGATCCACAAGTGGTCAATCTCATGTCATGCCCATAGGATCATTAGTCTATCCTTAAGTTGACATAATCTCCACCAATCCAACGCATAGGAAAGTAAAACTCTCACTTTTTGATAGCATGCCCTTGAAGTCTTCCATCCATAGAAAAGCCTAAAATCCCCATCCAATCCTCCTTAGGTTTGTCATGCAGCTTTGACTTTCCCTAGGAAATCTTTGTAAACCTAATCCAAAATCTGTGCTTAACCCAAATCCAACCATGAGCTTCCGTGTTCATCCATACGCAAGACCCCATCCCCATCAAACTCATCATCAAAGCATGAAGTACCAATCCTATCATGATGTGTTTGGTCGCATTGTCCTTGCTCTCGCCACCCCCTATTCCAATGATGATGAAAATCTTGTTGACTATGATGGGTATATTGAAAGCCTTAGAAACATTCCCCCAAGCATCCCCCAAAATCCAAGAGTTATTCCAAACTATCTAGTCATGCCATCTGATATTCCAGCTTCCCCTCCATCACCCCATCAACCAAGCTTCCAATCTTCCACCCCCATCACACTAGCTATTCCTGTAAATCCACCTCCACCTTCGACACATGAGTCTCCAAGGAATCTCCTAGAGGAAATACAAGAAAAGTTGCCTCCAATAGTCAATAATCCATGTCATCTAATCCAACCATGTGAAGTTGTCAGTGATGAAGATTCCCCATCTATAATATCACCTCCATCTCCCATAGCTATCATCCCCATACCATCCATCAAATTGCTTAAAATCCTTCCACTTCCCGCAAGCATCAAAATCCCACCACGTATCAAATCCCTCCAAATCCTATCCACATCGCCTCCAAGAATTTCCCAAATCTCTCGTAATGACCCTTATGCATCCATCTTCTACTCACCCATCTCCACTACTGAATCTCCCATCTATCCATCCGCTGCCTTTGAAGAATCCATCCCTTCACCTCCTATCGCACCATCCACTCCAAACCAATCCTATCAAGATCCTTCCCAAAAGCATGTTGACATCCCCCAAAGCATAAATGAAGATATCATCATACCATGTCTTCCATCCATAGTGCAGTCACCATCTCCTCCATCTCCAAAACCTCAAGCCATATCTCCTCCACTACAAGATATCTTGTCATCCCACCAGCTACATCAAGATCCTATATTGTCATCTCCCCCGCTCCATTCTTCCATCTTACCACCTATCCAAGCTATTCCACCATCTATAATCTACCCTCTTGGTTCACTTACATTCATCCACGGTGGCCCTCTCTCAGCAGAAGAATTAAGAACAGTATCTCCCCATTGCAATACACCTAATAAATCACTTCTACCATTTTTTGCAAGCAAAAAGTTTCCTTAGCTTGTTCAAATGCTCAATCGATGGCATTATCAAGGCCAAGGTTTAGGACCACAAGAGCAAGGAATCAGAGAGCCTATTATTGCACAAAAAAATCTAGGATTTCATGGTCTTGGATATGTATCCAAAGGCTCACCATCTAAAGGTGTTGGTACACCACACCCCCAAACCAAGCCTATCTCCAAGCCCACCATGCCAGCCTCCCATCACTCCTCCAAGAAATCTTATGTCATCCCCCCTCCACCATCTTTGCAACCCAAAACAACCTACCATATCCCCCCTTCATCCGCTAAATCCATTTTGGGTCCCTATGTCCCAAAATCTACCATCCTCCATCCTCCTATTAGCCATCATAAAAATCCTATTCCATCCATTCCTATGCAAGATCAACAAAGGCACATATCAGGTCACATCATCCATCATCATCCCCCTACATGCTCTTTCATATCCTCTCCATCTCACAAAGCTTCTCATAACCATCTTCCCAAAGCTTACCACAACAATGTAAATGCCAACTTCAAAATGCATCAAGCTAAAAATCCACATCCTAGGCAATCATATGTCTATTCTAAAAGACATACTCCAAAAAGGCAAAATCCAATCAAAGAATGCAAAACAATGCAAAAGCCTATGAAATGAAAATCCAAAACCATGTGGATCCCTAAGAAATAAGTTGAAACCCAATGCATAATGGCATCCACCATTGCTAATCCCCCATCTAGTGACTCATGTCTCCCATCTCCTAACTCCATCTTGGGTGCCTATATCCCCAAGCATGCTTCCACAAATCCTCCATCACACCCACATCAACCATCTATCCCCCATATGCTCTTTTCACACCCATCCCAACATGTGCCAATGTTGCTCTTGCAAGCATCCCCATATCATGCTCCTTTCCAACCTTTTCATCCCTCCATCTCCTACCATCAATCCCATCTAATCCAATCTATTGCATAAATTACACATCCGGTGTACCAACAACTAGCAACAAAATTGAACATTCCAACAGCCAGTGAAAAATCCCAAAAAAGCCAAAATAGCTGAAGAAAGCCAAAATCATTCTAGCTAAGTCCAAAAGTCAAAAAGTCAAAAAAAAAAAAAAAAAAAACAAAAACAAAAAGAAAAAAAAAGCGTCCACTGGTGAAAACTTGGCAATTCAAGCGCCTTGGACAAGTACCATGATGAAAACTTGGCAAACAAGCATCATGTGTAATCTAGCCATCCCCAGCTTAGCCTATCATTCTCATGCTTTTGGTCACATCTTGCCATCCAGCTCCATTTTCCAATTTATCCACCTATCTTTCATCCTCCAGCTTTTATCTATCACTATCCACCTATCTTTCATCCTCCAGCTTTTATCTATCACTATCCGCCTATCTTTCATCCTCCAGCTTTTATCTATCACTATCTACTTATCTTCTGCAACCTCACCCCATCATCCTAGCTATCATCCATCTCCCTAGCACCTTCAGCTTTTCCATCCTAGCTTCAATCCTATCACATCCATTGTAAGACCTCCTTCTGCATGTCATCTTCTAACTAGGGGCACTGTATTCCTTGGAGATCTTGTCTTGTTCATCCTCCCTTGTCATTGGTATCTAGCTCTAGGCTATCCTCATTCAAACCCAATGTTAATCCACTCTATAGCTACTTGCTCTATCACCATCAATCAGCTCAGCTACCACCAACCTTAGCATTGTCCCCATCCTTGGTCACACATCTATCATCATCATTGGATGCATCCTTCCAAATCCATATCTTACACTATCACCTCATCCTTAGCTTTTGCATCTTACACAAAATCGAGCTATCCCGCTATCCTCTCATCCTGAGCTTTTATCCATCTGTATCATACATATCATTGGTCTGTTAGCTTATACCATATCTTGGTTAGCTCGCTTGTAAATATCTTGGTCTATCAGCTTGTACATCCTCTTTAGCTTAGTACCATTGTATCTATCCAACATTCATGTTTGTTCCTCCTTGATTAGCATCTTGCACACATCGCACAACCCTTGGTTAGCTATTCCAATGCATCCTCTAGCTAGATCTCCTATCACCAAAGTGTTATCCTTCTTAGTTCAGCTTGCCAGACGCATCACCCATCTAGATCCATCAGCTTAGGTGCTCTCCGATAGATCCTTGTAGGATATAACTTTCCTCATGTCTTATCTTGGTCCGTTAGTACCTCGTCCTACCCATCTAATTGGAAAATGGTTCTCTTTTGGATTTTTGCTTTCTTTTGATTTGGAATCTTCCCTTTTGGGTCTTGAAATATCTTTTCCAAGCAATCTGAGCATAAGGTCTTGATCAAGTCTTTTGTTTGTTTTTCTTTTCTGCTTGTGGGTTACCCAGTGTCGGTTCCACACTGCTTCCTCTTGGACTCATGTGTGATGCTGGGGCAATCCTTGCATGTTTGTTTTGAGTCAGTCCGTCAGTCCTCTGGATAGTTGGTGAAAAGGCCTTGATGTTCTTGGTAACCTTGGCAATTAACCAACAGTCCTATAGCAAATCTAGTGCTCAACTACGTGGTGGTACTTCTCTTTGAAGTATCCCCCCCGCTCAAAAAGCTTCAATGGTTTTCCTTCATCTTCAAAAACCATCTTCTACCAATCTGACTCTTTGAAATCCTGTTGCATCAACTTTTTAATCCCCTCATCCATCTCCCCATCCTGGATTCTTTTTATAGCACTCCGCTCCTTCATCCTCTACAATCCCTGAGATCTTAAGCTTGCTTCCTCTTATGCCTTTGATTCTCCTTTTATCATTCTCTCATAGTGAGAGTTTGAGCTAACTAAACCTCTTCCCTTAAGCCAATCTAAGTCTTCTTGATCATCTCTGATTCTTGTACTTTTCAAGAAGCCATCAAGCCTTTCTTTCTCTCCTCGCCGCCTTCTTGAGGGGGCATCTTGCAGTCCATTCTCTCATCTTCTGCTCTAGCCTTGGGCATCTTATTTTCTTATCTTTGATGCCATGCCACTTGCGGCATCACATCAAAGAGGAGCAAAATGTAGACACCTAAAAATCCTTTAGAAAATAAAGTATTTTTAATTTTTGAAAAAAATCCCTGATGACATCATTATTAATTAATTAATTAATTTTTATGCCATTAAATCCCTTTATCTTAATTAAAAATATTTAATTAAGGAATCCCTCAAAAAAATGTTTAAATCTTATTTAAACATTATTTCCTTATTTATTAATTATTTAATTAATAAATTGACCAAAAATCCCAAAATAAATAAAAATTTTATTTTTTGCCCAAAACTTGGCTAATTTCCTTAAGACCACTAACCTCTTCCAAAATCTTCTAATCCTTCTTTAATTTTGATTAAAGGCTAATCCCATCATTTCCTACCCCTAATCCCAACTCAAAATATTTAATCAAGATTAAATATTAATCCTCATGTTTATTAAAAATATTTTAATAAATATCTCCTCAACCCAAACCCTTGAAATAAATAAAACTTTATTTATTTCATAAAATCTTATCCTAGGAAGTTCTAGACTCTTCTAGAAAGTCTTCATCCTCATCCAAAGCCTAGACTCTTCTAGAAGATGTCTTTAACCCTAATCCTAATCCCCTCCTAACCTTGTCACATTCCCTAAACATGGGTTAAGACTTGCTAACTCAAGCCAAAGTTAACAAATATCTTCAACCATAAAATTTTATGAAGTCCACTAGGCCATAAATGACTCTTACAAGCCCTTTTATTGCTCTTACAAGTCATTATGAGGGTCTTTATGAAGATTTTATCAC
Source organism: Cupressus sempervirens (assembly GCA_028749045.1). NCBI lineage: Eukaryota > Viridiplantae > Streptophyta > Pinopsida > Cupressales > Cupressaceae > Cupressus > Cupressus sempervirens. The sequence goes on from CM053789.1 coordinate 248,645,538, forward strand.
TTGAGCCTCCTTTGTTGACTCATCCTTCCCCTTTCCTCCATCCTCTCACCATGTGACATGTGTCACTCCTTGATTGGCTATAAGGAAGCACAATCCATGTGCTCTCTTCTCATGCAATCTGAGCCCTCCATGAGCTTTTTCCCATCCTTGCATCTTAGCCCTCAATCCCTCAAGCCTCTTGCCTATATTTTGGATCCTTCCCCTTTGCAAAATAACACAATCCATGAAGTAAAGTCATAATGCCATTTTGAGAAGCCATTTTACATCAAAACCATACACTCACACCCAAATTCCAACTCCATTTGAAGCCCTTTTTTTAAAGCATAAGCTTGAGCATACATCCTATCTATTTAGACAAAGCTACTCAACAAGAGAGCTTCTCATTGAGAGAGCCTATTAATGGCTCATATTCTCAATTGAGAGCTCATCTTAGTCTATCTTGAAGTTTATGAATTTTTTTTAGTTTGTAGAAGCTTTATTTAAATTTGGTTTCTATTAGCATACTAACATTGCTCATATACACCCATTACCCTATTCCCTTGGCCACTTAGCCTCCTCCTTGCCCACATGCCAAGTCACTCTAAGCACAACCTAAGGCATTTGTGCATTATACAAGACTGTCATGTGTGCGCAGACCTATCCCGTCTCCCCTAGCATGCAATGAACCTCCAAATTGAATGCGCTAGGCATGGGGGAGTTTGGGTAAAATTAAAGAAACAAGTTTCCATTAATAATATTTTACACCCCAGCTTTCCCAAGTGAAATGCTTCAAACTAAGTCCCACCTAACTCCTTCTTTTCCCCATGTCACCTGCCAAAAAGGGTGGGAGCTAAATCGACCTACAGGGAGCAATAAATGTGGGGTTTTCTTTTTGAAAGGAAGTATATACTTTGCTTGCGTTTGCAAGGTGGAGTAAGAAAAGGTTTTAAGGTCTTGCCCTTAATAAATGTTGAGTCCAATACTCATTACCAGGACATGCTCGACTAGACACGTGATCCCAAGAATTTGTGGCAAGATTCTGCATTAAATAATCAATCCCTTTATATTATTATAGACCTCTTTCCCTCCTAATCACTTATGGTGCCTATGCACTTGCAAGAGAATTAATGTGTTAAAGTTTATTTGTTAAGATCATAGTAAGAGGTATATGCAAGTAACTATGTTATCTTTAGATCTAATTATATTTAATTAATTTACATGCAAAAAAATTGATAATAGAACCCTAAGAGAATATTAAGAGAGGAATAAATAAGGGAATATTCTTTGTTCCAAGGCAATGAATTAATTGTGTCTTCCATACATTTTCTAGAGGGCAGAAAGCTCTTGTTGGGGTATACGTTTTTGTTCTCACTGAATTTTCTAAGTGTAAGATTTCTTGTTTTAGGCTATATTATTATTATTATTATTTTATAATTCATGTTTTATAATTCATCATAAAAAAGGGGTATATGTGCCCTTCATTTGGAATTCAAGGAGATGTATAATTCTTAATCAAATTTGATTTGTCACTTATATAATTTAGCAAGGAGAGAGATAAATTTGTTGTTCACAATGTAGGATTTTTCATTTCATCTTAATACATATAACATTGAATTGAAAACTTTAACATATCGAATTTACTCATCCTTAACATATTTGAAAACTTGAAATTCATAATTCAATAACATTATCCATTAATATGTTTTCTCACATATATATGCATAGTTTGAAAACACAAAAAAGCAATGCAAGGGGGCAGGGGGAGGGGGGTTTCATAATCTTTTCATTCTCTATTATTCATCCTGGTTCAAGGCTCCATCGGGAAAGAACTAGTAAGAAAACTCGACATCTTTTCCAAATACATCAAAATTTAAAATACAATTTTACATAATGTTACAATTCAATTGAATTCTCTTCTAGGGATTTCACAAGAGATCTTTACCAAAGTCTTCAATGCATCAAGGGAACCATGGGAAAGACAAGAAACAACATGGAGGTAAAACAACATACTAAGATGAACAATTAAATCATGCACCACAATTTGATTTTACACCATAGGTCCAAGCATAGAACTTGACTAGGGGGGAGGTGGATTTTCCCAATGGGAGACGTCAATCACCATACCATATCATAGCCCTTTCAAGGCTAAAACTTCAATAACTTTCGTTCTTCCACGAGGCCCTTTCAAGGATATTAGCACAACGATTTTCATTCCTTTCCATATCAAGAATTCACAATATCAAACAAGGTATGTGATGACAAGTAGGGGCCCATACACTCTACCCTCTTTCCCTGCTCTCACCATGAGAGGAGACTCTACACCATTGAGGTCCAACTAAGGCCCTTCCCCCATACATAGCCCACTTCTTTCCTATCCAAGCATGAGTAATGCCAAAACAATCCCCATGAAATTCCCTCAAAATAGAACATCAAGACAAGCATGAGAATAATATCAAAAGAAAAACAAGTTAAGATCCCTCCCAATCAGCCCCAACACATAAGCAAGAAAAAAAAAAAAAAACACAATGCCTTATGCATGATTCAAGCAAGATTCAGGCGTGAACAAATGAAGAAAAAAATTCAAAGAAGTGAAGAACTCCTACCTTCAATAAAAGAGTTATGGCAAAAATGGTAGCTTGAGAAGAGCTTTTCCTTTTCTTCCTTCCATCTTCCAACTTTTCTCCAAATCTAGAGATTGGGTAACAACCCAAAAACTAATCCAAAATGCCTCTAAGTATGATCCTTAACTCAACTAGACTTCAAGAAAAATCAAGATGGATTTTGAGTCACCAACACATGGAGGAGACAATCAATTTTTGCAATCAACAAAAAATAGGGTTTTTGAGTGACCCTAAAAGTCAAACAAAGAGGCTAAGGTTGTGGAAAGTACTTCCCACGCATAACCTTACCCCTATGGCACTTAAATTTAATGTTTTAAAGCCTTAGAGACTTAATATGAACCAAACAAAAGCTAGGAAAATTTTAAGACCAATTAACAACCTTGAAAGAAAGACAATGTAAAGATAGCACAAATTAACAAGGGGTTTTAGTTCTGTCTTTCCATTAGGTTTCCTGGCTACATATCCTGCACACTCATTGCACACATCAGTAGGTTCAAGAAATCACATGCATTATGTAATTTTTGTATCAAAAAAATCATATAAATTAAAACATCCATTTTTCTAATAATCAATTGTTTATCTAATTCTACTCATATTTTCGACTGTTAAAATTGCATAATCAAAATGATAGTTTTTCATTCATTTACTTCATCATCGTACATGTTCATAAAGAATAAAATGACAAAAACAAATATTTAAAAGTAAAGCATCACACATCATGAATAGCATAATAATGTTCAGTGCATCAAATAATGTTCTGACATATCGAGTTATGAGTATCAAAATAATAATGTATCATTGATGCTAGGATGGGTTGGGGCGAGGCCTCACACTTGGAATGTCACCCAGTTAAAAGATTTATAAATGACTATTAGGTCAACCTTAATCCAAAATATTTAAGCTAGATTGATATAATGATTAGAGAGTAACAGGAAGGCTTGATTTGATAACAACTTACAATGCAATTTGCATATTATAGATCTCTATTTTAGTCCTCCATTCTACTTGAATTTCACACTCTTCATCTTTGATAGCTTGTTCACCCTTCAATCACCCATACTCTTAATCCTTTTTGCTTTGTTTACCAATAAATTCTCTTCTCTTAGGTCACTAAATGAAGCAATACCCTGTACTCCTTGTCTTCCTTAGGTTCTCACACATTACAACCCTTTCTTCTGACCAACCATCTCTATAAATAGTGAATTAAAATAATTTTTCATCCATCATCCATAATGCATTTTAGGATTAGGTTGGGTTAGGTATAATTCAATGAATCTACTGCTCATTTCATTACATTCCCTTCTAGAAACATCTCCTTCAATCATCTTTGAATTCACCTCAATAAACTTTACCATGGATTTTGTGCACCTAGCGCATCAACCTTATCTTCTACATGGTTTAGACAATTCAAGAAATTAAACTTTTTGACTCAGACTCATAAAATTATCAATCTTTCTCACAATGTTGACACTTGGCATTAAGTTAGTGTTGATTCTCGACACATAATAATTGCTCTACATCCTCTATCAAATCACTTAGCACAAACTAAAGTTTACTAGTGCTCAAAATGAACTAACCTTTACTCGACTTACATGGTTTCACTTAGCTTACATTGAAATTGACTTTGCTCAGCTCCAATTAATTTTCTGCTTGGCTTGCACTAACTTTGTTCAACACTCTTTATGCAGAATGTTAAGCATGACAAACAAACTTCATCTAAATTGTTCTTCTAAACTTAATCAGTGTAACCAACCTTTGCAACCTTAACTATATTATGGGAAAAGGCATAAACACCTGTGAAACTTTTGTAAAGGAAAAGGCTAACAAAAGTATAATTGTTCAACTTTACTGACATAATACTAGCATTATTCTTTAAAATTTGAAAATGATGTAAGCTAATGAAATGTGTAGAAATGGAAGAATCTTAGGATTATAATTTTTAATAATTATTTGGAATAAGAGTTGACATATTTTCCTAATTTTTATAGGTAATTTTTTAGTTACTAAAAATGCTGAAAATTAGGTGTCTAGTCCTTGCCACAAAATTATACAAAAATAAACTTATTTCTCTTTGATCTCAGACTATGTTCTAGATAATATATATGGCTAGAACAATTTTTTTTAAAAATGTCTTTAGACCTATATTTTCTTTTTTATAATATTTCAAATTTTAGCTCAACTAAAATCAATAGTTTTTATCTTCCACCACATTTTACAAAATAAATCTATTCTAATAAGAAGAAAAATTATACATTCTAGAAGAGGACTCTATCCTATAGAATGTAATATAATTTTTTAATTTTTTTGATAGGATTTAATTATTTTTTCTTCCTCAAAATTGACATCTTTTCGAGTGTTAAAATACATGCCCATAGGATTGTTTAATTACAATATACTATATCTAATTAAAATCTTATAAAATCTATACGATAATATTCTTGACTTTGAGATCTAAAAGATGGTGTTTATAAATTATTAAAAAAATATTATAAGAAGTAGTAAGAGTTATTGAAATGCCAATTTTTTGAAATAATTTTATTTTTTTAGTAATTGGATAAAAACTAGTATAAAAGATGGATTTAATGACATTTGCAATTGGAAAAGTATGAGACTATATATAACTTAGATAGAATGAATTTATCTAGATCATATGTTTGAACAAAATTGATTTTTAGATAGAAATAATCAAATTTAGTCATTCTGATAAGTTAGCCTAAATGGTGACATAGCTTTGTAGTTTTACCCTTGTCAATGCACTATAATATCACTAGATTAACTTATTCTTGTACTCATTTTCATATCATAACTCGACCTTTTCTCTAGGTGCTACTATTGCCTCTTTTGATCAAATCCTCTTAATTAATCAAATAAATGATAACACTTAAATCATATAAGAAATTGTCTTACTAGCAACTAGTCGGTTTGACATTAGTGACAAAATAATGATTGAAGTTACATATTTATCATACCTGTATCAATCTATTTTCAACAAGAAGTACCTTAAAAAGTTATAGATTTATTGGATGAATTTCAAAAAAATTCATTGGATAATGTACCTAATGGATTACGCTTAAGAAGGAAGATCAAACACTAGACATACTTGATTCAGAAACTAGTTCTCCAAACAAGGAAATAGAGAGAATGATACTAATAGAAAGTGAAGAGTTGAATAAACAAGTTCATGAAATGTTGTAGAAGGGATTGATTTAAGAGCTAGTAGTGATAACACCTAATAATAATGGAGAATGAAGGATGTGAATAGATTCACAAGCTTTCAACAGGGTTACACTCATTTATAGATTTACATTGTCCTAGATGGATGATATTATGTACTATTTAAGTGGACCTGAGTATTTCACAAAGATAGATTTAAAGAGTTGGTACCATAAGATTTTCATTAGAGAAGGAGATGGGTACAATATTAACTTCAAAATAAGAGAATGATTGTATGAGTGATTAGTCAAGCCTTTTTTGATAATGAATGCACTAAGCACTTTCACGAGTCTCATGAATGAGGTACTAAAGGAATTTATACATAAGTTTTTCACTATTTACCTAGATGATGTTTTGATTTTTAGTAATACATTGGCAAAGAATTTTATACACAAGTGTAAGGTTTCTAATAAGTTAATGGAGGAAAAATTATTGATAAATTTGAAGAAGTCTACTTTTATTAAGAATCTAGTGTACTTGGGGTTTGTAATATCAATGGAAGGTCTAAAAATGGATCCCAAGAAAGTGAAGGATATCTTGGAATGGACTACATGAAGGAGTGAAAGAAAGGTAAGATCTTTTCATGAATTGGCTAGTTATTATAGGAAGTTTATGAAAGGTTTTAGTAGTATTTGTGGACCTTTGAAAGAAAAAATTAGAGGGAATTTAAGAAATTATTCAAGTGGACTATAGTAGCATATAAGAGATTTAATCTATTGAAACAAAAAGCTACAAAGTAGCCTAGTTTAGCAATTTCAAATTTTAATAATGTATTTCAAGTAGACTTTGATGCTAGTTATACTACAATAGGAGCTCGTTTGAGCTAAGAAGGTATACCTATTGCTTATTTTATTGAGAAATTAAATGATGCCAAGAAAAAATGTTTTCTTTATGATTAGATTTTTTGTACTATACTTTAGGTATTGAAGAGGTGGAGAAACTATCTTCTTCTTAAGGAGTTTTTTTTGTATACTAGTCATCAATATTTGTAGCATTTTAATAGCCAAGGAAAATTAAACCAAAGAAATTTGAAAGGGATTGAGTTTTTCTAGAGTTATATATTTGTTTTGGACCATAGTAGTTAGAAGTCTAATAGAGCTGCAAACACTTTTAGTAGAATATAAGATTTGCTAATATAAATTCAAGTTGAAATGGTTGGGATCAAGGAACTCAAGAATTTGAATCTAGAGGATTCTAATTTTGGTGAAGCTTAAAAATATTGTAGAAAACCTATTAAACTTGATAGGAAATATTTGTTAGATTCCATAATCCATGATGGTATGTTATTTAAGGGAAGTTATTTGTACAATCCCAAAAGTTCTATAAGAGAGAACCACATCAAGTAGAAGCACATTGTAGAATTAGTTGGATACTTTTGTAAAGATAAAACTATTTCTTTAGTTTCTTATCATTATTATTTTCCACAATTGTAGAGAGATCCAAAGAAGTTTGTATAGTGTTATAGAGTATGCTAGATGGAAAAAAGGAGTGAAGAAGTAAATTGGGTTGTATTAGCCACTACTTGTACCTAAGAAGCCTTGAGAAGATATCAACTTGGACATATTAAATTACTTGGAAGACTACTAGTGATGATGTTAATATAGCAGAGTGATTTCTCAAAGGAGTGGTGAGACTACATGGTCTTCCAAAGAGTATAGTATCTAATTGAGATACCAAGTTTGTTGGGTATGTTTGGCCTACATTGGGGAATAAGTCAAAGATATATTTTAAGTCTAGTTCATCTCATCACAAATAGATTAGTAGAAAAAATAGAAATTGTGAATTGGGGTTCAAGGAATTTTTTGAGATGCTTGGTTAGAGAAAAGCTAAAAGAGTAGGATCAAATTTTACCATATGTAGATAATTATGTCAATTGGAGTATTGGTAATTTACCATTCTAGATTGTATATGGGTTAAGTCCTAGATATTCTTCTTTATTTATAGTATAAAAGAGAGATAAGTACTGTTCAAGCATAAAATTTTGTTGAACATTTGAATAACATCTGTGAGGAGGTGAGTAATCACATTAAAAGGATGAATAGAAAGTATAAGGCTAATGATTATGTAAGAAGGATGAATAAGGAATTTCATATTGGTGATGAAGCCATGATTCATTAAATGAATGAGAGATTTCTAGTAGGTAAATATAATAAGCTGAAAATGAAGTTTGGACCATGTAAGATAGTGAAAAGGCATGATTCTAGAATTTCCTATGAAGTAGAGTTGTCAACTAAGCAGAATATATCACTAGTATTCAAAATTTGAGATTTGACAAAATATTATGATTGAGGCATGTGAGATCAAGTTTCAAAAGCACAATGGAGTACTATGATATCTAGTTTAGCTACAAAGCTACAAAGGAGATTGAGGTTATAATTGACAATTATGCACAAGGAATACAACATATGTAGAGTATATGGTCAAATGGAAAGGAATATTAGTGGACAATTCAACATACCTACAATGGGAGGAGGTTACCCATCTTGGTTTTCTACTTACTACTTGAGATGTGACAAGGTCACTTCTCAAATCAGCCTAGGTCTCTTCTAACACCATTCTAGAGAACCCAAAATAATTTAAGCTAAAGATTCACTAAGTTTACCAAACATTTTTTTGAAATATAATAACTTAACAACAACAAATATAATATATTGGAAGCAATAACATACACAAATACATAAGAAATACATAAGAGATTACATCTGTTAAGGGTCCCATGATGTTGAATAACATTTAAGTTTAATTAATACTAAATTCAATAAAAATAAGTCCAAATCAAAGAGTAGCTACAAGTATGAATCCATTTAAATAATATACAATTACATGATACCACTTGGCAATAATTAGAATGCATAATCATCCATTGTATAAGTCACAGGGTATGAAAGGCTAAAAGATTATACATCATAAAATAGATTACATCATCTCATTAGATCTATGGAAAAAAATACAATACAATAGAGTACAACCATCCATGATAGTACACAAGAATAGAATGAAAGGCAATACATAATAGGAAACTCAAGAAATGACATTGAACTATTATATCTTAATGTTAAAAGTTAAAAGCACTACCAGTCAACCTCATGGTAACCCAAATGGCCCATTCCCACCATGCTAAGGAGATAATCTCAAGTCCCATATAAGTATCAATCCAAAATGTCAAATCCAACATCTAGGTCAAGGGAAAGCTAAAAGAAATCTATCTCTAAGGTATGAAGACACAAATGACATCTAAAACTAGACGAAACAATAAACTACAAGAAATCTATTATGTAAGTGGGAAAGTCTCATTGCATGAGCCAGCTCTAAGGTTACCCTAGCCGTCTCTCTAGACTTTGACTCCCTAGTGACTCTGTGTTGCACCAATATCCTTTCTTCAAGACAAGCCATAATAACAAAGCAAGGTCATAACCAAGAATCCTTTCTACCCATCATCACCTATACTAGCACTTGAGGCATGGGAGAGAAAAAATAATGACTCTTGTTAATTTATTTTACTTTTATTTGATGAAATATTATCACTTATTAAAATAACCTACAATGACTTACCCAAGAAGCTTATTTAGGGCTCTGACCTCCATTGCAAGCCACTTTACAACATGACATAAAGATAACCTACCGTAAGATCAATAAAAGTAGAAGATTTCATTAGATCATAAAACACACATTAGTTCTTAAGCAAGCAAGTTGAAAGCACTAAAATATCACTAATCAAAATTCATAGGTCTCATTAATACAATCATTCTAAAAGTATTGATCCAAAATCAAATACACAAATACACAACCATGACATCAGCAAAAATAACAAATCTCAACCTCTGGTAGACATCCTAAAACTGTTCAATGCTCTAATTCATGTTCAAACCCAACACAAAGAAATCATACAACTAGTAGTGTAGTTTCATAGCTTTTGTTTGGTTTTGAAATGATATAATGTTAGTTTAATAGTAAGGTTCAAGTTTACATTTTGTTGTAAGTTTTTGACTTGAAAAGTTTACATATGTATCTCTTATAACCGAACTATTCTTAACAAATCAATAATTATTTAATTAAGTCAACATTAGATTTAAAATAAATGATTCAAATATTCTCTTGTTGGTCTAAAACATAAAACAATTTCCAAACTTGTAATTTAATGATGATAATTAATAACCATAGTCATTAAATAATAATATAATAAAAAATTATTTCAATTCATTACATAATACCTAATATTAATTAAATTAATTAAATATTATTTAAAATATTATTAATTACACTAAATAACAAAATAACTTAAAAATATTTTTAAAATATTTATTAATTATAAAAAAATTGATACAATTTTTAAAAAATATTTAAAAAACTATAAAGATTTTTTTTTATATTAAATATGTGTTGAAAGGCAAGAAGAATTGCTACCAGAATCTTTTCCAACTGTAGCAGAGTACTGTTGCATCAACAATAGTACTTGTTGCTACCAAGTAGTTTTGATATGTGCGCAATAGAGTTAGCCACAATAGTTTTGATGTGTGCCTAGCAATAGTGACGCTGACATGGCAATAAGGAGGGAAGGTAAGGTGTGGTGGCCCACCTCCCACTCACAATTTTTTTTAAATTTAATAAAACAAAAGAAATATGACCTCCTATCTTGCCCATTAAATTTTTAATTCTATTTTTAAAATAATATGTCATAAAATTATCATAGTAGAAACATTTACTATTGTAATTTTATTAGCACTAGTGCGTGTACACACACACACACACACACACACACACACACACACACACACACACACACACACACACATGCATGCATGCACACATGCATGCACGCACATGCACATGCACACAATCATGCACATCTACACATGCACACATGCGCATGCACCCACACACACAAATGGGAAAAAGTACAAAGTTGTGTATTCTTATCTAAAAATAAAAATTTTCAAACATATCATATTCATAAGTGTATTCTTGCTAATTTATATATTGTCTCACACTTATCCAATTGGAAAGGTCTATTAAGTGCATGTTTTATAATAGTTTGTATCCAATTACTCAAGAAATAAAATTATTTTAGAAAACCGAAGTTTCAATAAATCTTACTCTTTTTTATGATATTTTTAAAATAATGTATAAGCACCATTTTATAGAGCTCAAAGTCAAGAATATTCTACTATAGAATTTATAGTGTTTAAATTAGATATAGTATATTATAATTAAAAAAATCTACAAGTATGTATTTTAACCCTTGTGAAGATGTCAATTTTAAGATAGAAAAAATTATTAAATCATATCAAAAAATTTAAAATTTATATGACATTCTAGAGGAGAAAGTCCTCTTCTAGAATATATAATTATTTTTTTGGTTAGAATAGATTTATTTTTAAAAATGTGGTGGGAGACGAAAATTATCTATCTCAAGTGAATTGAAATTTGAATTGTTATATATATATATATATATATATATATATATATATATATATATATATATATATATATATATATATATATATATATATATATATATATATATATATATATATATATATATATATATATATATATATATATATATATATATATATATATATATATATATATATATATATATATATTTTTACTCTTTCTAGCTATATATGTTATTTATTAGATAAGCTAAGATCAAAGGGAAATGAGTTTATTTTTATATAGTTTTGTTGTGGGAGCTAGACCCCAAACTTTCAGCATTTTTCACCAACTAAAAGGTTGTCTTTAAAATTTAGGAAAATATATTAGTTCTAATTCCAAATAATTATTAATAATTATAATCCTAAACTTCATCAATTTCTACACATTTCATTAGTTTACTTCATTTTTCAAATTCTAAATAATAATATCTATTTTACATCATTGAAGGTGAACACTTATACTTTTGTTAGCCTTTTCCTTTATAAAAGGGTGATAGAGGTTTGTGCTTTTACCCATATATATAACCCCAAATAAAGTGATATGAGAAATATTGATAATTTAATCGAATCTATATAAATATTCTCAATGTCTTTTCCAAACCCTGTTTGTATCAAAATATGATTCTCTAAAGTTTTACAATGAGGGTTCCCAATTATCAATTCATATATAGATAATCTCAAAATGGAGAACAATGAAATTTACAAGGGTTTCAAACCAATTTAAAACACTAAAAATAGATTCATCAAGACACAAAGAAGACAAAGAATTCTAAAAATGAAAAGTACTATGCAAAACCTACAAGATCTTACCCAGATCTAATTCTAAAACCATGAATGCATGGAGCTCACAAGAAATTCCCCTTCTTCTCTAACCCTTCTTCTTGAAATTTTCTCCTCCAAATCTTGGTATCTAAAAATGAACTCTAATTTTATAATAAAGTGTTTTTCCCCAATTTAGGGCTTTGATACTGCAATCATGCAAAACTTATTTTTCTTTATCACTTTATTATATTTTAATTTTCATGTGCAAACTTTTGCAATTTAATTAAAATATCTTTATTAAATTAACATTTTTTCCCTGTTTAATTAAATCTCAAGATGTCTTTAATAAAATATTTATTAACTTAAATAATATTAATATTTAGAGTTTATTATAAAAATGAAACTTTTAAATATATTTACTATTAAATTAGATATATATGACTACACGAAAATTAGAACTTTGAATATATCTTTAAATTTAATTATTTTATTTAATCAATTTCTCAATTCATTAAATATAATTAAATATTGAATTTTATTTATATGTTTTTTATTAAATTAAATCATTAAAACCTCTTTTAGTTTGATCTAATTATAACAAAATATTGTCACAGACCCACATGACTAAATATGAAAACACATTATAAAGTACAAAATACTAGTTCAAGCTCAAGGGTCAATATCATAAATTTAAGTCACTTGACAAATTTAGAAGGGTAAGTAAACTCAAGTAATTGTCCTATTTTATAGGATAATTGACTTAAGGTTAATTTTTGGACTCAAGAATTATCTCCCCTCTTATATCGTTGAGATGCTATGATAGGATACACTCATCCTATAATTTAGGAAAGTCAATACCTAGTACGTACAATCTGCATAGAATTCATGCATGTACATACTCATATATTCTAAACTAAATAGGCTATGGCTAGGAGTGGTATACCATGTATAAACTAACTAGGAAGTTACTACAACTCCCTCCCTCAACCACACCAGAAACATCATACATAAAGTAAAACACACAGGTACACAATACACATACAAGTATGAGGTAAGTATCCATAGAAAACACATGTAAATCATCCTTCTAACCATCATCATGAAATAACTAAAATCATTGTATAAACACACATGGATCATCATATAAATAATCCTAAACACATAAAATAACTATGTAACTCATTACATAAATCAAGTAAATATGAAATAACATTTCATCAAATCTGATAACCAAGTATTGATAATTGTAAAACATAATCATAAAATTGACCTAAAGGAATCTAAAAAAATAGCATCAAAATTCAACTAGAGGTAGTCATTACATGTATAATGCATGAGCATCCTTGGTGTATGGGTGATCTTTCATCATCCAAAAGTATTTCTATTTCTAGTTTTTTAGTTTTTAGTTTTCAATAATAACTATTCCTTAGTAGAGTTTCTATTCAAGAGAGCTTGCTAATTTAAGAAAGATCATATTATGTGAAATCATGTTGTTCTAATCTCATATGTGAAGGTTCATCTTAGATATATTAGTCCACTGAATGAGCTTAATTTCATATCATATGTATTCATGTAGTTATTGCAGATTTTTTGTAGGAATTTTGGCTAACCAATATTTAGGTCAATGATGAAGGTCTAAAGTTCTCTAAAACAAGGTTAAACCTTGATTGATGGATGCTTATATGATCAACAGTTATAGATTCTAGAATGAGTTTATAATAGCTCATCAGGTCAACAACTTTTTAGTTACAGTCTCAAGAACTGGACCCATCAAAAAATGTTATTTATAAATTAACTTGAGTTGATCTTATGTAATGGGTAAAAGCACAAATTTGTGTTAGCATTTCATAATATAAAAGGCTAGCAAAAGAATAATTGTTGTATTTCAATGACATAACATTGATCTTATTATCTTGAATTTGAAAATGAAGTAAACTAATGAGATACGTAGAAATGGATGAAGTTCATGATTATTTTTTGTTTTTTTTTATGATTTTTCAAAATAAGAATTGATTTATTTTCCTAATTATTTAGAATAATGTTGTAGTTCCTAAAAATTGTTTAAAATTAGGGGTCTAGTTTTCACTACAAAAATATATGAAAATAATTTGTTTTCCTTTTGATCTCAGAGTATGTGATAGATTACATTTATAGCTATATCAATCAAAAATACAAAATATATTTTCACTTATATTTTCTCTTTTATAACAATTCAAATTTTTACTCTCTGAAATCCATAGTTTTCATCTTCTGCCATATTTTCCAAAATATATCTATTCTAAGGAAATGTAAATTTATGCAGTCTAAAAGAAGACTCTTTCATCTAGAACATCATATGCTTTCAAAAAATAAATGATATGATTTCCTATTTTTTTCTTTTTGAAATTTAACATATTGTCAAGAATTAAAATATGTACATGCAATATTTTTTAAATACAATATACTTTATCTAATTAAAAAACTTTAAACTATATATGAGAATATTACTAACTTTGAGATTTATTATATGGTTTTTATATTTTATTAATAAAATATCACTAAAAAGAGTTATATATTATTGAAATGTTATATTTCTAAAATAATTTTATTTTGTTTAGTCTAAAACATGCATTTAATAGTAGTTTCCAATTGGAAAAAGTGTGATCTAACTTTTCTAGAATGAATTTATCTAGATCATATTTATAAAAAAAAAAGATTTTTAGATAGAAATACTCAAATTAAATCATTTTGATTAGTCAACCTAAAATGTGACATAACTTTGTACCTTTACCTTAATAAAGTGTAAATAAATGATAGAATATGAGGTTGGTTAGCCTCAAGGGTTATGACATAGTACCTAACACCTTATTTGGTGGTAAAAAGTGGCTATATGAGGAAGGCACATAGGTTGCCTAGGTTAATTTTAAGTGATAGTAATAGCTTTGTCTTACAAATTTTTGTAAGGAAGGCACCCATGTGACCTTGCATATTGTAATTTTATAATTCCACATTTGTGACAATAATAAGAAGCCCATATTTTTGTTCTCTTAGTGTTTGTTGTTTCTTTGTTTCTGTTGTATATTGTGGCATTAAGGGTAGCACCCTTTATCAAATTCAAATGCTATTGGTACTATAATAAGATTTATTTTGAGCCAAGAAGCTAGACCTATTGGTTATTTTGGCAAGAAGTTAAATGATGCCAAAATTAAATATTATGTTTATGATAAGAAATTTTATTCTACACTTGAAGAATTGAAGAAGTGGAGACACTAGATCTTGTTTCTAAGGAGGATTTTATAAACTGATGGCCAATTTTTGTAATATTTGTATAGTCAAGGAAATATGAATCAAAGGAATTTTAAGTGGGATCAATAGTTGAAGCATTGGACATTTGATTTCAATCATGGGAGTTAGAATTCTAACAAGGTTTAATATATGTTAGCAAGAGAAAATATTTTAAAGGATTTGAGTAATACAAATCCACAAAACCTAAAGAACACTTGCATGTAAGAACCTATCATAGAGAAGAAAAGAAAAAAGAAAAAGCAAGGGTTTGGCTCTAAGAATATCAAAATTATATTATCAGACTAGAATAAAAATGAGAGATATTTACAAATGATCAATCCTTATAGAAGGAGATTGTAAATCTTGAAAGGGAAACCCTAGAGGTAAATGAAATTTGATAAAATTTTACTATTTATTTATTAAATAGAAATTCAAGTGCATAAAGGAAAATCTTAAGAGAGGAGAAAAGGCAATTTAAGAAAAAATAAATAATGTTTTACTCTAAAATGCCTCTTAATATGACAAACAATGTAGCTAAAAAGAATGCACGAAAAAGAAAACAAACTACACTACTGAAAGAAAACTTGGGTCCTGGAAAAAAGGCTTGATGAGGTACCCAATCAAAACTAGGTGTCTATGAAACAAAAGAAATGGGGAAAGCCATGTGGCAAAAGCCTTATTCCAAAAATAGATAGCAAGAAAATAAGGAAGTAAGGACTCGTGAGTAAGACCCCCCAAGGACAACTTCCTTCACCCCAAGCATAGAACATTGCTAAAGGTACCATGAGGATATAAAAGGCTTAGTGAAGATGTCTGCAACCTACTTGGCAATGGGAATGTACTCCAATCTCATAGAGCCATCATAAATTAGATGCTCGATGAAGTGCATGTGAAGCTCAATTTTCTTGGTCCTTTGATACTCAAATGAGCTATGGGAAATATGTATAGCACTTTGATTATCACACCAAAGAAATGTTGGATATTTGGAGGAGATCTAACCTCTTTCATCAATTGTCAAAGCCACAAAACATCCTAAATAGCTAGAAAAACCTCCCTGTAATCTACCTCTAAAGAAAATAATGCATAAGCATGCTACTTCTTGCAAGACCATGTCATACGAGTAGAACCAAGAGACAAAAAAATTCCAGAAGTAGAATCACAATCATCAATATCATTAGCCCAATAATAGGTTGTGTAACCAAAAATATGAGGAAATCATGATGTGTAGTGAATGATATAACATGTAGTACCTTGAATCTACCTCAAGATATGTTTGGAAGCCTGCTAGTAACTCTCATGTAGATCTTATGAGAATCTAGAGAAAAGTCCAACCATAAAGGAAACATGAGGACATGTGTGTTTCAAGTAAAACAAAAAACCCACAAGATATATGTATAAAGTAGAATACATTGTAGGAGTATTGTAAGTGGTAGATAATACTACACCCAATTGAAAAGGTGTGAAAGAAAGGTTGCAATCAAGCATGTTGAATCCCTACAGTGTATCAAGAGAATACTTTAGCTAGAGTACGATTATCTTATTCAAAGAGTGAACAACCTATAGGGCCAAAAAATAGCACAAAATTCCAAGGTCTATCATCTCAAATTTCTCTCTCAAATCTCATTGACCACATTGTATCATGGAGGATGTGAAAGATCTATAATGATGAGATTATCTACAAATAAGAAAAGACAAAGAAGATGCAAGAGTTTGGCTCTCATAATATGAAAATTATATTATTATACTAAAAGAAAAATAAGAGATATTTACTATTGATCTTGGATTTATTTTGACAAGTGGGTTCCTTACACTTTATTCATTTACTTAGTTTATGAAAAATAAGTAGAACATTTCGAACACAACATGTATATAATAGAGCATGCCAACTCCACAATAAGTGTCAAGCTACTGATGAGATGAGTCCTTCAAGTGCCAAGTAGACAGTGTATATCGATTAATTCAAGAGTTGAGTAAGCAGTGCATGCTAAGTAATACAGATGCCAAGTAAGACAATTTTGTTATAGTTGTTTGTAATGGCACAAACAACTATGTGAACCATTTTTGAGCCAACTTTAATATTGAATTATGATATTTGAAGATAAGAATGAATTTAAATTTGGAACCCTAATGCATTGCATGCAACCAATCAATAAGACATTTGATCAAAAGGATCAAGAATGTACATCAATATAGAGGTGATCTATCATTAGGCAATCAAGTGCTAATTGTAGGATCAATGCTGAGTCATTCTAGTAGGTGAATCAGTGAACTTTCTTAACAAAGTAGTCCTAACAGATTGTATTGAAATCCTTTAACAAGATACTTACTTATTTGTAAGTTGAAGTCCTTTAACAAGGCACACTTCTAATAGGGTGTTGAAATCCTTTAGTAGGGTGAGACCTAACAGTCTTTGTAAGCCTTTAATATGGTAGACATTTTACAAGGTAGATAATGTCTCATGATCAAACATTGTAACCTTCATTGGATACACTTTATTACTATAGTAGTGTATATTTGTGGGTGTCAAATCCACCCTAGTTTTACCTTCTCATTTGAGATTTTCTAGGTAATCATATCTAGTCTTAGATGTGTTTACTTTTTTACATGTTTTAGATGTACATTCTTTTACATTGTATTTCAGTTTACATTGTAAATGTGTGAGATGGATGTGTGCTGAGAGTTTTTAGGGGTAGAAGTTTAAACTACTAATTCACCATCCACCCAGAAGTTTACATTTCCTATTGTAATTCCAAAAATTGGTACTAGAGCCATGCTTCTCTAAAATATAAGCTTTGTAGCTTTGAGGAAAGATCTTGAAAATAGAAGTCTACAAGTTGGGAATTTGATCATAGAGAATTAGGGAATTGAAATATAACTAATTCTACATCAATATGATGAAGCAAGAGAAGAACTATAGAAATATTTGAAGACAAGAAAGGGAATTTCTATTGAGGAGAATGACACACAATACAAAGAGATAGACACTACTAACCTATTTGCTGATGGAGACACCAACGAATTTGATGCAACTATTGTAGATCTAATGGGAAAGAATAGAGCCCAAGCTAAGGAAATTAGAAATCTCAAGTTGAAACAAGAATCATAAGCCATATTGCTATTTGAAGTGACTAAACAAAAGAAGAAAGCCATGATTGAAGAAGACAAAAAAAAAAATTAGCAATAGAATAGAGGAGAAATTAAGAGTTAACCAAAATTTCCAACATGCAATTGGATACTTTGAGTCAAATGATGAATGCCAATTATGAGATAAATGTTAATTACATTGAGATAAAAACATTGATGTTGTTGAATGAGAAATTGCAAAGTGACCTAGAAAGGGAAAAGGAATATGTTGAGAGTTTTAGTAAGCCTAATGAATCCATAAAATACTTTGAGTAATTATTGAGATCTCCTAGATCCAATAATGAAACATTAGGACTAGGATACACAAGTACTAAAGAAGGAGAATCATCCAAAAGTGGTGAAGAAAGAAACAAGAAAGGTAAGAACTCTAAACCTAGTTGTCATGATTGTGGTAAGAAATGACATACTACTAATGTGTGTAGGAGCAAGACTGGAAATCAAAATGTCAAGCATAAAAGCATGGTTCAATGTCATAACTACAACAAACAAGGTCATCAAGCACATGAATGTAGAACCAAGACCATGCACACACAAAGATTTGAAGGATATTGTTGCAACTAATATAAGTATGGACATGGAGAATTTGAGTGCATATCCAAACCCATGCGATCATCAAATAAGCAAACAAAGGTAAGGAACAATGATAATTCTTATAACTAGGATTATAATACATGATATAGCTATCATTATTGTCAAGAATATGGATATGTTCCTAAAAATTGTATTAGGAAACACTTTAGATGTGACTACAAAAGGTGGTTGAGTCAAACAACATGTTTTAGCTATTTAAAGATTGGTCAAATTAGTCACTACTACTAAACAAGGTCAAAGGCAACAAGTTGTGGATTTGATAATGGAAAAGGAAAGGCACATGCTGAAAATATTAGATATGAGATGAAAAAGAGAATGAAGAAAAAGTATGGTTGTAGAAAATCAAATGGAGAAGGGATCACTTCACCCAATGGGTCAAGTGATCACACCTCATCAATCTAAGCAATCAAGAGCTATGTGGGACTAATATTCACATGCTATATCATACATCAATTCCAAAAGGATTTAGTACTGAAAAGACTATATAAGAATTAAAAAAGATGCAAGATGTTATTAGGAATCCAAGAAAATCTCTAATATTTTCATGTAACTATTGAGTATGAAATGTTTCCTATGATTGTCAAGTGGAATGCTAGAAAATGCCAAGCTTACAGCTATGTAAACACTCAACATTTATTGCAAGGTTTCAAAAGGGTATTTGTTCTATTTCAAATCATTTCAAAATCAAGAAAGAGAAAAGAGAGAAGAAGGCAATTGGAAAACTCGTCCAAAGTGATTGGAGAAGATTTTAGCAGTGATTCTACATCATTTCATTGAATCTTGCAAGGTATTTATCAAGTGCTGAGTTATGTTGTTTATACTTTTGTAAGCCTTATTTTTACACAATGGCATCTAGTTCAAAGAATGTGAAGGGAAAGGAAGTTTTGAATGTTCAACTGGTTAGTAATGAACTTAAACAATTGATATTCAAAGCCATTCCTAACATTGCTTACAAATAAGACCCCTCTAGTGCACTATCCATGATATCTGTTGGAAATAATCAAGACTAGATAAGTTACTAAGAGGGGAGGGGTGAATCAATAAATTTGAAAAATTTAAATCAATTCAACATTGAAAGCATTAACCATTTATTTATTTAATTTACTATATGCATGGAAAGATAAACATTCATAACACATGAACACAATGATTTGGTGACCCAGAAACCTTCCAATTAGAAAGGAAAATTGGGGTGGGGATGATGCCCACAAAACTTCAATACTGTAGCATAAAGTTGGCATGTTAAGGCTTACAATGATCATTTCTAATGATTTTCCCTTTTAGGAGCAATTAGGACTGCTAGATCCACCTTGTTAGAGAATTTACAAACATACAGTGAAGTATGCACTCTGTTAGGAGATTTACAAAAAAAATGTTAAGTCTACCTTGTTAAAGGATTTATAAACTGATTCACCTATTAGGATGAAGCAGTGGATCTTCTTACAACTATTTGCTGATAAGATCCATTTTTGCACTGATCACCTGATGTGATAGATATAACTTTTCTACTCCTATGTTGACCTTGTTGTATTCCTTTTACTCTGCTGCTAATTTGCTTTCACTATTCTCAAAATATAGCAATACCTTCTTCATATGTGAAGATTACTCTATTTATATCTTCATATCCATTTATTCTTCAAATGATATCATACATTACATATATACCATTCCAATGTTTACAATTGCAAGGTCGGCCAAAACTAAGAGAACAAAATATTACAGTCGGCTAGATAGTAGAAAACTCAGGTTCCTCAAGCTGACTTGGTGACCTTTTGATACATGGCATCCACTACATTACTCAGCATCATCATGCACTCGGTAGGAGTAGAGGCTCGATTCATACTAGCCACACAACATTGCTTGGAACTCAGTTAACCATTGGTGACTCAGTAGATATAGTGTCACTCAGTAGAAACTAACTTCTTCATTTACCTTTCTTTACTCGATAAAAACTGAGTCCTTCATTTACCTTTTTTACTTGGTAAACACTGAGTCCATTTTTTACCCTTTTCACTTGGTAAACACTTCTAAACTTCTCATTCACTCGGTATCCTCTCGAATGCTTGGTGAGAGATGTTTACCTGTTTAACTTACAAGGTAACCACTGAATGCTCAATATACACTATAGACTAAGTGATGAGATAGATAAGATTTTAGAATTGAATAAGTGTTTGCACTAATGACAAATATATCATAATTCCAACAATCTCCCCCTTTGGCATTAGTGACAAAAATATTTATGAGCCAAAACTTATGTGCAAAATTTGACATACTGATTTTGATTTTTCAAAATTTATCTTTGTAAATCTATTAGACATAGCTTCCTCATTTACATATATCTCCCCCATACAATATGCACAGAGTATTTACAAATGTCTCTATCTCTTGTTTGATACTCTATCTGCCCCTTTTTGACAATAATTCCAAATTAAACAATATATATTTACACAGAGACACCAAAATGGGAGATAAACTCAAAGTGTACCTTGAGAATAAGAGCCAATGTATTATCCCAATTTTCTTGCAAAATTTTACAGGTGGAGAGTGCTATTTGAACTTTAGCTAAAAGTTTAATCATATGAACTACAACTGAGAAATTGTTTTCATGGATCACTGCTTTGGAGTAAACAATGTGTTTCTGCATTGTGTCCATGATAGGAAGAATCATATTTTAAATGTCAATCAAGGTAGACCTAATCCTTGCTTCCTCTCTCAATAATTTAACCTGCTTTTCTGACAAAAAATTGATTCTGAGATGATGGGATGAACTTGAATTGGGGTCAAGTTGCAGCATTTGGGCACTGACCTTCATATCCTCATCAATTTTATTCAATTTTTCTTTGATCTCCTTGGTGCACTCAGTAACATCACAAAGTTTGGCAAAAAGTGAAGTTACATTATTAAAGAAATTTTCAAAATTGGCCAAAATTGTGGACAATTCTACCTATTTTATTGCAATATGCTGAGCAATGTGCTCAAGGACCTTATTATCAAATTTCCTTTCAGCCTTTTCAATCAATTTTTTCTTGACCAGAGGTTTCCTCATTGAATTTATTTACAACCTCTTCCAGTTGTAACAAAATGTGTTGAGATGAATCAATATCAACACCTATAGCCTCTGTAATAATGTTCTTAGCACTTTCAATTATGTTATACTCTTTATCTCTCTCATCCCTTAGTTGCTTCTACCTTGCCTTCTACTCTAATAGTTGACTGACCATTCTCATTTCATCAACTAAAGCAGTATCCAGATCTATCTTTGGAATGACAACATCCTTATCCAAATCTATGTCCTCATCCATTGCCTTGCTAGTAAGCATGAATTTCTTTGATTTTCCTACAGTGCATCTTTTCCTTTAGAAACATAAACAATGGTTGATGAGGCTAGACTAGCTGACAAAACTAGAATAGGACCAACTAAAGGAAGGCTGAGAGAAGTGCTAACTATATCAAAAATTGATTTTCCTCCCAAAAATGATGTACATGCTAGAATATTTATAATGTGAGAACTAATTGGTGAAAAAATTGGTGCTAATGTAGCTGACAAAATTGTAGTACAAATGGGTACACTTACTATATATACTGTAGTAGAGGTTGATACACTTGATGTACTTACAGTTGTAGAGACTGCTTAGGAGGATGACTTGGTAGCTGATGATGAGGGTTGGAGCTTAGTAGACGAAGTGGTAGACACTTCCATTGATGCTACCTGGAGCTGTGATGTGGCAGGTGCTGATGATAAATCTGATGTAAATTCTATCAAACCTACTGAGGCTGACTCCAACCTTGATGATGTGATAGTTTTAGGTGGGGAGTGAGGAAGGGATGCAATAATTGCTGCTGCAATTTTCACTGGATCATCTTTCTCCTTATCTTCCTCTTCATCTTCTTCCTCCATTTCTTCTTCCTTGTCCTTCATCAATTCTTCTAAGTCTTCATCAGTTACATCCATGGTTATAGAATCATTACCTTCCTCAACCTCTTCAACATCATCTTTGATTTCAACTGGATGATCATATGGCTCATGTAGATGATAGATGCCTTTCCACACTTCTGTGGCATCCTTAACTATTCGTTCAATGTCTTTTATTAAAATTAGGAAAGTGTGAAATCCGATTGTCATCTTATCTTCATTTTTCTTCAATGTCTCTTTCACCTCTGCATCAGTGAGACTCAGTAGCAACTATCTCAAGGATTGCTCATATATATCCTTTACCATTTTTGCAGCTACTTCCCACCTTGGTTGAATCCTTGCTAGTAGTTTACTGGAAATCTGAAGGGCAATTTGGTCAGGGGAATATTTCTATTTTCCCATCTTGGAGAGTACTAGGTCCTCAACTTGCATTTTCTCAACATCAATTCTGGTTTCATATTTCAATGCTTTGAAATTTGACAAGCTTGAACCTGCATCCAATTGCTTTAATCTCTCTTCAAATGTGAGAGGAGTCTTGCTGAATACAACTTCCTTCTTTCCTTTCCTGGTTCTTCTTGTGAATACTACAATAGGTTTCTTCTTAGGTTTCATAATGATTGCCTTACATTTCTTCTTTAGAGGTTCTTCTTCAAATTCTTGTTCTTCTTTTTCTTCTTCTCCTTCTTCTTCTTCATCATCTTCTTCATCCTCACCTTTTCCTTCTATTGGCATTAGAGGGCCAAATGCAATTTTTCAATTTTGCTATCTTCCTCTTGCCCTTGATGATAGCCCGAGGAAGCTTGATCTCAAGTTCAATTCTAGCCTTTGCTTCATCTTAAGTTCCAAAGGTAGGGATGTTAGCAATAGCTAGTTCATTCACTAGTGCCTCAATGATGTCTCTTGCTTCATCAATATTTAATTCATAAGGCAATGGTTTTACCCATGCCACTCAGGGTATGACTGCCTGTATGTACACTTTATCACAGTCAACCATGAAACATATATCATCTTTATAATCCTCAACAAGCTTAGGAGGAATTTTGAACCTATTATTCATCCTTTCCTTGAAGTCTTACAAATAGTTATCAATGACTTTGTCAAAATTTTCACCCATTTCTACTATAAACTCATCAATCTGAAGAATTGGAACATCTTTTCTCCATACTATAGATCCTTTGGATGGGAAAAAATTTTGTACATAAAAGAACAAGCAAATTAACAATGAGCCAAATTTACAAGGGTTATTCTTTGAATTCCTAATAGTTTTCATATTCTTGTTTAACTATTTCAACAGTAAGTCTGCCAAGTCATATTCCAATTTTTTCTTTACTACCTTAAATGCTAAATCCACAGCCTCTCACAGTACACTATTCAATCCGCTAGAACTGTATAGTTTATATGCAATTACATAAATGCCAAACCTAAGTTCCATGTTATATATATTGTTAAGCTTTGGTCCTCTTTCATCCCATTCTGCTAGGGTTTTCTTCTGCAACTCATCCTGACCTAGGGTTTTAGTGGTTTTGGCTTTGGTGAGCATAGGCAAACCCATGATTTTATGAATCAACTTCTTGGTTATCAATATGGGTTACTCTGACCACAATCGACCATTGCGTACATGGGTCAAAACATATCTCACCCATTTAACTTGAAAATTCCTTGGTAGGTGCAGAATGTGAGTCAAGCCTTTTTCTTCCAAGTGCTTATGCTTAGGTTTTAGGGCTCCATCAACACATAATTGTCCTAGGGCATTGTCCATATCTAATGTACCAATTTCTTGAACAATGCATTTCAAATAAGTGTGAATATCATTAATAAGAAGTACCTTAGGTGGAATTTGTGATTGAGCTTCGTGTGGGTCAAGTGATTCAACAATTGCAAGCACTAGTTTGAATTTTGGGGCTTTCCATTCAACTCCTTTCATGAGCATTATAGAACCCCTCTTTGCCTTGTTGCTACTAGTGCTTGTGGAGGCCATTTTTGCTCAGTGGATGATAAATTCTTCAAATAAATTCTTTGTAGGAAATTTGCTTCAAATCGCTTGGAATCACTGGTGTGCTACTATAATTCTCTTAGCTCTAAGTATTCTAAAGTCATGGTGAAAAATGAAATTGAATTCTACCTTTTTGATGGAAATATTATCATTAATGCTCAGTAAAAAGGTAGCTGAGGTGACATAGTGCTTGCCAGTCTGTCATTGATTTACTTGGTAAAACCTTGCAACTCGGTGGTTGAACAAAATCTTTGATACTCCTGACCTAGCTCGGTAAGGTCCTTAGCCAACTTTGCTCAATAGTTGCAACATGGTGAATGATAACTTTTCTTTGATGCTTGTATCTAGATTATTGATTTGATCATTTGCACTCTTTCACTCTAGAACTGCTTAAGATATGGCTAGAAGATGTAGTTCTTGATTCTTCTAAAATATAATTGGAAATGGTGGAGTCACCCACTTCTTGAGTGACATGACCATCATTTGAACTGTCTTGCTCGGTAGATTTAGGAATCCACTGTTGTCTCATCTGCTTCTGAATGTTATCAACTTTAGCTTTCTTTTCACCTTCAATTCTTCCAATATTAATGCAATTCTTGGCTATATGACCAAGTTCAGTACATGTGTAACATCTTATGGTTGTATCCCTCTTCCTTAGGTGATGTCTTGCACAATTTATCCCAACGTGTCCATATTCTCCACAATAGTGACACCTGCACCAAGTATTGTAGTCCCAACAAAATATTGCTTTGATAATTTTTTCTGCTAGATTGAATGTTTTTTATTTGCATTCAAATGCTTTGTGACCTTGTTTCTTGCCTTTGTGACATTTGCCTTCAAATTTTGGTTTTTCTTTGCATTCATTAGCTTTGTGACCATGCTGATTGTAGTTGAAGCATTTACCATTGAATTTTGCCTTTCCATTACTCCAAAATTTGTTTTATGTATGACCTATCTTGCCACAGTGATTGCAAGTGGGTCTTTGATTCCTTTGTGCACCTTGTTTGGAGGATTCACCTTCTTCCTTGTATCCAAGACCAGCTTTACCTTTTTGTCTATGAAGATTTTGCTCATTTTGTTGATTTAGTTGATTCATGTTTGCTTGAGATTTCATCATCCTTTCATTGATTTTCCTTTCAGTGATCAAGTCATTTTCCATACTTTCATTCATTTGTCTTTCAGATCTCAAATCACTTTGTAAGCTTGCATTGATTTGTCTTTTAGTAATTAAATCATTTCTCAAACTTTCATTCTCAGATCTTAGATTCACAATTTCTTCATTTGCATTAGATAGTTGACCTGCAATATCTTCATGCTGAAGGGATTGATTATTTCTTGCCTCTAAGTCTTCATTTGCCTTGTTTCTTTGTTCCAAAACTTCACATAGCCTGATTGATTGGATTTCTTGTTCTCTTTTAAGCTTTCTTACTTCTTCCTGAAGAGAACCATTCTTTGCTAGGAGTTTCTTGATTGCTTCATTAGCTTCATTTGAACTGCTTAATGCTAAAAGGTCTTCAATCTTTTCTTCAACATACTGATGATCATTCATTTGTCTTGCAAGTTCCTTCCTTCATTTTAGAGATTGAGAAAGATGCTCCTTTGGTTCTTTGATTTGAGCCATGGTCATTTCCAGGTTTATCTTTTCATTTTCAATAGATTTGTCAAGTCTAAATATCTCCATTGTCCTTGATCTTTGCTCAAGTTGTCAAGCTTTGTCCTAAGAACCAAAATGCTCTGATACCAATTGTTTGAAATAATCAAGACTAGCTAAGTTACTAAGAGGGGAGGGGTGAATCAGTAACTTTGAAAACTTTAAATCAATTCAGTACTGAAATCATTAACCATTTACTTATTTAATTTACTGTATGCATGGAAAGATAAACATTCATAACACATGAACACAATGATTTGGTGACCCAAAAACCTTCCAATTAGAAAGTAAAACTGGGGTGGGGATGATGTCCACAAAACTTCAATACTGCAGCATAAAGTTGGCCTATTAAGGCTTAGAATGATCACTTCTGATGATCTTCCCTGTTAGGAGCAATTAGGACTACTAGATCCACCTTGTTAGAGGATCTACAAACATATAGTGAAGTATGCACTCTATTAGGAGATTTGCAAAAAGACTGTTAAGTCTACCCTGTTAAAGGATTTATAAATTGATTCACTTGTTAGGATGAAGTAGTGGATTTTCTTACAACTATTTGCTGATAAGATCCCTTTTTGCACTGATCACCTAATGTGATAGATATAACTTTTCTGCTCCTATGTTGACCTTGTTGTATTCCTTTTACTTTGTTGCTGATTTGCTTTCACTATTCTCCAAATATAGCAATACCTTCTTCATATGTGAACATTGCTCTCTTTATATCTTCATACCCATTTATTCTACAAATGATATTATACATTACATATATAACATTCCAATATTTACAATTGCAAGGTCGGAAAAAACTAAGAGAACAAAATACTACAGAGTCGACTAGATAGTAGGAAACTCGGGTTCCTAAAGATGACTTGGTGACCTTCTAATCCACAGCATCCACTACATTACTCAGCATCGTCATGCACTCGATAGGAGTAGAGGCTCAGTTCATACTAGCCATACAACATTTCTTGGAACTCGGTAACCATTGGTGACTCAGTTGATATAGTGTCACTCAGTAGAAACTAACTTCTTTGTTTACCTTGCTTTACTTGATAAACACTAAGTCCTTCATTTACTTTTTTTACTTAGTAAACAGTAAGTCCTTCAGTTACCTTTTTCACTCGGTAAACACTGCTAAACTTCTCATTCACTTTGTATCCTTTGGAATGCTCGGTGAGAACTATTTACCTGTTGAACTTACAAGGTAACCACTAAATGCTCGATATACACTATAGACTAAGTGATGAGCTAGATAAGCATTTAGAATTGAATAAGTGTTTGGACTAATGAAAAATATATCATAATTCCAACAGATACCACCAAATGTTCTAATGGTGCAAGATGTTAGGAAGTGTTACAAATGTAAAACTGGGAGTATTGTTAATATGGAGATCAAGCAAGTGTATGATGTAAATTTTATGAGAATGGTGTATTAAGGGAAGAATAAAAAATTATAGAGAAGAAAAATGTTAGCATGTTCCCTAGATTTCTTCAATGTGTTCAAAAAAGAATGGATTAGGATAGTATTGAGTAGGATACATGATAATTCACTATGGCTAGATAATGGACCCATCAAGATAACCAAAAGGATAATCCATAGGGTAATAGGGAATCTTACCCTAGATCAGCCTAAGAGTTTGAGAAGTGACCCAAAGGAGGTTATGGATAAAAACACTATAGCTTTATGGAGTAAAAGAGGAATGACAATTGATACCATTACTAATCCTTTGATATATTTTGTAGTAAGGGTTATTTCACACAAATTTTAACAATCTAGTATATTCAATAGTGTGCCTTGTATTGTAGTAAATGTTGGATATAAAATTGTCAAGAAAGATCACACATATGATCTTGTAGAGTTACAACTACAACAACTAATTGAGAATTTAGGAGCAATAAGGAAGACAATGAGTGCACAATGTAAATTTAGTTCTATTTTGATATGCATTTTCTTTTATGTTCAAAATACTAAACCTACATTTGGCATAGTTGTATGGAAAACAAATAAGTCAATGATAGTACGGATTGGTGAGCTCATTTAATAATTAGCTAAGAATTTTGAGTCAGTTATGACCATCTACTTTGAGGACTTTAAGCAATCAATGAAGAAAAGATTGAGAATACTAGTATCCTTAGTGGAGAAACATTCTGATGATTATTTCTTTCTAGTGGATGCTGATTACACTTTTTTTCAAGTAGCAACACCAAGGGTAAGATGGCTGAGGCCACTTGGATATGAAATCAATGTAGATGAGGTCTATAAAACTATTATAGCTTTACTAGCAGAAGAGGTAGAAAAAATGATACTACATTTGGAAACTATGAAATGGCTAAATTGAAAATCACGTTGGAGCTAAAGACTACCTCTATTATTAAGAAGAAGGATAAGTTGGTAAAGAAGTTGAAAGAAAAATTTGGTGAAGGTGTTGAGTAGGAAGAAGAAGACACATAGGCACAAGCACTATTAACTTTAACACAAGGAATGGGTGAAGATCAGCCAGAGGAGGAGACAGAAGTTGCTGAAGGTGTATATGGAGAAGAAGTCAAGGAAAGACCTACACCCATTGATCAAAAGAAGATGAAGGCAAAGGAAAAGCCTATGAGAAGGGCTAAGAAGTCTATCGAACCAAGCCAAGCCAAGCGTACAACACCTACTACAAGGACTAGTACACATGTCACTGCACTAAAGGAGAAATAAAAGAAAAAACCTATAGAATAGGGAGGTGAAGTGCAAAAAAGACCTAGGAGAAAATACATTGCACAAGCTAAATCTAATGAGGGTAAAATAGAGTTTGAAGTGGTGAGTCACAATCCTCTATCTGACTTAGAAAATCTATGTGAAAATATTAAGAATAGTACAAATTTATCAGGATTTTCACATGTTGATTTTAATAATCTTGGTAAATTTGAGAATACTCAAGTAGAGGAAGCTATATATGCCATGATGGAAAACATTAATAAAGCCTCACTATAAATTGCTAACTCAATACCTAAGAGCCTATATGAGAGAGCTGAGCATAAATGACACTATTGCTTGAACCTAGAAAGAAAAATAAGGGAGACTTCACTTGCACAAGTCATGCCTGAACTAAGTAAGGCAAAAATTTCTAAGGCTATGAAGAAATATGTAGTTATTTTTGTACCTAAATATAGAGCCTTTAGCATAATGCAAAATAATATTGAAGATGTAGGTAGGAAGTCTACTTAGTTTTGGAAAACAACATACGGTTTAGGAATATTAAAATTAGGTGAATAGGAACCTATTGAGGTGAAATATAATGAAGATGATAATGATGAAGAAATTATTGAGGGAAATATAGAAATACAAGTAGACAACCAGGCAATAGCCGAGGTAGAGCAATAAGAGGAACACAGTGTACAAGATACATAATTTCCCAATGTCACCTGTCAACATATAAAAAATATAAGTACTAAAATAATAATAGTAAAGGATCTTTCTGATCACACTTCTTAGAACATCAATCCCCTTACAAAGGAATATTTGAAAATGATACTTGATTAGTCTACACTATAGGCCAAACTATGTCATTATGCTATATCGGTAAGTGTGGATGAATTGTAGAAACAAGTGATTGAAACTAAAAGGGCAAAGGTGAATCCACAAGAACCACATACCATCACCCCTCAAGTCACTCATGTACAACCTTTGGATAAAGTAATAAAGATACAATTTAAAGGGTTGACACAATTGCATAAGATAAAGTAGAAACTCAGGCCACTATAGAAGAGAAAAGTCAAATAGGTTAGATAGCCTTATTTGCACCTCTAGCACAAATACAAGGTGCATCACAAGGCATTGTGGAAGTTAAGGAAAAGCTTGAAGAGACAGATTTAATACCAAAGGTGAAGGAGGAAGTAACAATTCTAGCCTTGCTAACTTTATTAGAATCTAGCACTCCTTCTAGTTACACTCTATAGAAGCCTAGCATAGATGCAACACCATTGCAAACCTCAATTCCATGTTTGAGCTCATTAAAGGCTGAAGAAGTAATACGATATGGAGATGTGAACCTTGATGAAGAGATTGTGTTACCAAAGTATGAATTTGACACAGTGACAATTGAGTAGATAAGCATATTGCAAGAAGCCCTAGCATGGAAGAGAAGACAAGAACTACTTAGAATGGAGCATAGGCAAAAGAAAGCATTTTAGGATATTAAAGATATCTTTTTCGATGCATTTAGCCTCTCAAATCCAAATGAAACCAAGCCACTCATTGAACAACTAAAAAATATAGTGGAGAAGGTTAGTGATGTAGACATAGACACAAATGTAAAACTATTAGAATGTTCTAAAAAGAAATTCCAAAGCAAAGTAAATAAGAAAATATCAGGTGACATAGTACTCACACAAGTTACAATGGCACGAAAGGTAGAAGGTGTGAATAAGGTACTTGAGAATATCTTCTCCTGTACACTAAATTGTGCAATTCAACACTCTTCACACAAGAGACAAGAAGTCACATTTTGAGTTTAGAAAGTCAGATTAGTGCATTAGGTGAAAAACTACCTATGAAACTAGCTGAATGTGAGAAGCACTTATGAACTTTGCTACAAACCTAGAGTTAGTTAGCTACATTGTTAGTAGATGAAGCTAATATAAGGGTTAAACTGATTAACATCAAAACAACATTGACCTCACACATGGAAATTTTTCACAAGGAATTAAGTTATGCTGAAACACTTATAAAGAAAGACCCAAATCATTCAACATTAGATGGCCTAGTCAACCTTGCTATTGAGCTTGCTATCCAAATTAAATGTTTGGATGTAGCATGTGAAAATTGGGGTATAATTCTCAAAATTATCCTAGATGTCCATAAATCCTTTTTGGACAAACACACCATTAGTGTATAGCCCACTTGACATAAGTGTCAAAAAGGGGTAGAATTAAACAAGGATATAACTAAAAGGAGGGACATAGAGAGTAAAGGGGGAGATGAGCAAAGGGGGAGAAATAAAAAGAGGAAGATACTTAGTAGATAATAAAAAAAGGGACAAAGAAAAGAAAAATAAGATATGGGAGAGCAAGCACAAACAACATGAAGTCAAAGAGTATCAGTTGAGGCACATTCACTTAGCAAGAGTATAGAATTTTGAATATAGAATTGACCTATTAACTTAGGAGGAGTTTATCAGATTTTGAGGTACAAGTTGTTACGAAATATTGAAATTTTGAAGTTTTGTATATAAGTTGAATAAGAGATATGTTATGCTCATAAGAACAAGGATATTAATGCATGACCAAATTTTTTTGACACTCATGTCAAAGGGGGAGATTGTTGGTCTTAGATTAGTTTTGATGAGTGTTTGCACACTTTAGTCATTTATTTTGTTCATATTGAATAAGTAGTCAATGCTGAGCACAATGTGTATATAATAGAGCATGCTAAGTCCAAAGTGAGTGCTGAGACACTCTTGAGCTCAGTTACTCAAGTATCAATCAGATAGTGTATGTTGAGTAATTCAGGAGCTGAGTAAGAAGTGAATGTTGAGTGATACAGATGTCAAGTCAAAGTATAGAAACAATATATGTCAAGCATAAGAGACTTTAAATACTGAGTAAGACAATTTTGTTATAGTCATTTGTAATGGCACAAACAACTATGTAAACCATTTTTCAACTCACTTAAAGATTGAATTATGATATTTTAAGATAAGATTGAATCTAAATTCGGAATCCTAATGCATTGTATGCACCCAGTCTAAAAAAATGAAGGCTTAAGAAAAAAAAAAAGGATGAATTACAGCCATTGATTCTTACCTAACCCTAAGTCATCTAAGTCTTTTAATGGAGGACAAGCCCTAAAATATCTATAATGTGAAGAAGGTCTATGAAGGAGAAAAGAGAGAAGTTTGCATGCACAAACAAAGCATTCATGGTGGCTAAGGAGGTATGATCTGAGACTAAAGAGGAAAGAAGTAGTATATAGTAGTGAGACATTCAATCAAAAGGATCAAGAATACATCAGTATAGAGGTGATCTATCATCAAGAAATTAAGTGCTAACCATAGGATTAATGTTGAGTCATTCTAGTAGGTGAATTAGTTAAATATCTTAACATAGTAGTCCATAGTAGTCCTAATAGGCTATATTGAAATTATTTAATAGGGTATTTACATAATTTTAATTTGAAGTCCTTTAACAAAGAACACTTCTAATAGGGTGTTGAAATCCTTTAGTAGGATGAGACCTAACATTGCAAGCTTCATTTGATACACTTTATTACCATATTAGTGGAGAATTGTTTGTGCCATCCCCACCCTAGTTTTACCTTCTCATTGGAGGGTTTCTAGGTAATCATATCTGGTGTAGTATGCATTTACTTGTTTACATGCTTTACATGGTATTTCAGTTTACTTAGAAAATGTGTGAGATGGATGTGTGGTGAAAGTTTTTACAGGTAGAAAGTTAAACTACTAATTCACACCCCTGCCTCTTAGAAGTTTATTTTTCCTTTTGTAATTCCAATAATTTAAATATGATCAATCCTTATAGAAGTAGATTGTAAAACCTAAAAGGGAAACCCTAAGATGTAAATGACATTTAATAATTACTATTTAATTGTTAATGGAAATACAATTTCATAAAGGGAAATCTTAAGAAGGGATTAAAGGTAATTTAATAAATCAAATTAATTTAATAGTTTACTCTAACACTTTTTATAATAGTGATGCACATTGAGGAGGCTAGGTTTAAGGAAAATTGGATTATGTATCTAGAGGATCTTGATTATTTTGAAGCATGGAAAGCTTATATTAAACCTATTAAACTAAATAGAAAAATGTAATTGGATCTAATCATCTAGGATGGAATTTTGTATAGAGGAAGATTTTTATATATTCCAAGGAATTATATAAGGGAAATTCTCATCAAGGAAAATTATAGTAGAGGCATGGATGGATATTTTGGTAAATATAAAACTATTTCTTGGGTTACTAATAATTATTACTAGCTATAGTTGCAAGAAGATATCAAGAAGTTTGTATAGAGTTGAAGACTATGATAGATGGTCAAACAAGCTAAGCTAAATACATGGCTATGTCATCTATTATCTGTATAAGAGAATTTGTACTAAGATATTAACATTTACTTCTTCTTTTTTCTACCAAGGACTTAGGGAGGGAACGATTCAATTTTTGTGCTAGTTGACATGCTTTCAAAGGTAGAGCGTTTTAAATTCACTAAAAGAATACTAGTGATGATATTCATGTAGAATAATTATTTTTTAGAGAAGTTCTGAGAATGCATTATCTACCAGAGCCAATAGTTTCATGTTCAAATACCAAATTTGTTGGGTATTTTTGGCGCACATTGTGAAATGACTTGAATATAGGTTTGAATTTCATCTCATCACATCATATAAAAAATTATTGGTGGATAGAGGTTGTGAATAGTAATATGGGGAATCTCTTGAGAGTTTTTGTTGGAGATAATCCAATGGGATTGGATATGATTAAACCATAGGAAAATTTTGCATATATAATAATTTTGTCAATCAAAGAAATGGTAAAAGACCATTCTAGGGTATATATGGGAGAGTTCCTAGAAATATTTCTAAATTAAGAAAGTTAGACAAAGGGGAGATAGGTAGTGTTGAAGATGAGAATTTTCTACAATATTTAAAGAACATCCTCGGGGAGGTGATGATTTAGAAAGCACATGAAAAAGTTGAATATGTAGTTTAAGGCTAAAGAAGATGAGAAAAGAGAGTATAAGGAATTTCACATTGGGGATGAAGTCATGGTTCACTTGAGGAAGGAGAGATTTCTGGTAGGTACATGTATAATACATTGAAAATAACGAATTTAGGTCCATGTAAGATACTAAAGAATCATGATTCAAGAAATACCTATGTAGTAGAGTTTACCCCTCAATTGAATTTTCAATAGTATTTAACATTTCAGATTTGAAAGATTACCATAAAACATACATCAAAGATGAGGCCATATAAGTGTAAAGGAGTATTCTAGCAACCACTTTAGCTAAGAAGAAGATTGAGGATGTAATAAAATAGTAATATTAGCATCAATACAAGGAACAAAATATATGAAGAATATTCATGGTCAAGCAAAAAGGAAGAGCTTTAGAAGATTCATCATGGCTAGTAAGGGAGGAGGTTAGTTATTTGCATTTTCCTCTAAAAGTGTAAGATATTGCATGACCAATTCTCAAATTACCATGTGTCTTTGATGCAAACACATCCTAGGTGTAAGGGAAATGTTGCATCACCCAAAAATATTTCTACCTCTATCTTTTCAATAAGGGTTATCTCAATACATAATTTTTAATTGTGAAATATTAAAATTTCTAATAAGTTGGTTATATTAGCTCAAAATATTCTAATTCCACACAAGGAGATTCATCTTATATATATATTAGCCTACCAGCTGAGTTTCATTGCCATATCATATGTATTAGTGAAGTTATAGAAGATTTTTGGTATAAAATTGTTGAGTTCAATTTCTAGGGTTGTAGAGGCTCCAAAATGAATTCAAAATTTGAGTGATAGATGCTTGAGTAGTCAACCATTATAGAAAAGAAGATCTCATTTTTGAAAAGGGGTTATCATACCCAATTGGGTTAACAGTTTGCAAGTTATAGTCTCCTGAAGTTAAGCTACCCAACAATCATGAAAATATAAATTCTATTTAGTAAAATAATGTAATTTTAGAGTTGGTTGGTCTCAAAGGTGAGAGAAAAATATCTACATCCTTCTCTGAGAGTGAAAAATTCCTAAATAAAGAAGGCACATAGGTTGTTTAGGGAAGTTCTAGTCGATGGTTGGAAGGTCTCTCTAACTGAATATTACAAAGAAGGCACCCATGTAGATTTTTCATACTTTTGGAGATAATAGAAAGTACA
Organism: Cupressus sempervirens; assembly: GCA_028749045.1. Taxonomy (NCBI): domain Eukaryota; kingdom Viridiplantae; phylum Streptophyta; class Pinopsida; order Cupressales; family Cupressaceae; genus Cupressus; species Cupressus sempervirens. The sequence goes on from CM053789.1 coordinate 248,680,993, forward strand.
TATTTTGTTCTAGAAAATTGTTATTGTTTCTTTATTTATTTTAAGTTTTTGTGGTGTTAAGGAGAGCAAGATTCATCAAGACAAAATCCAAACAAAATATAATTCATAAAACATTCTGAAAACAACTTTATTTCTATTTCAATTCTTTGCCAAACTTCTCAAACTTTTCCTTTCTATAAATCATGACATTCAAATCATAATTTAAATCCTTTTGAAGTTTTCTAACTTACTAGCTACCCACCAAGACCATCCACCTTCCCTTTTACATTGACTTTGCACATTGACAACTTTTTGTGATAGCATTTTATTACATAATGACACTTAAATTTCATTTTATATATAAATGGCCTATAAAATATTAAAATATGTTCCTAACATATCAAAATGGGCATTAAATGATATGCTATAACATTACCTACCTTTTCAAATTCTCATTTTCTTAGTTTGACCATACTAAGCAACTTCGAGAATTCTTTACAAATGATCCCTTATTTAGCATTGCATGTTGGCTCAAATAGTTTCAAAATACATTTAAAAGATCATAAGAACTCATTAAATATCTTATATTCTCTTACATTCTATTTGTGCGCCTTTCTTCTTGGTGTTCTTACTAGGCATATCTGCTTGGTGCTCGTACACCATAGAGGATTGTGTGTTTTCTTAAGTATTATTTTAATGGTCACTATAAGTTAAGGAGACACGTTCAAATTTCTCTACTATGTTTTTTTAATGATAATGAGAAGATTTTTTTTATCTTTGTAAGGATCATGTTCTAAATCATGTCTAATGGTTGAATAGTTATGGTAGCAATGGTTATTGAGTACATCAGGTCATTTGAAAAATGTTAAATTATGGAGATCATTTCTATGCAATCTTATATATATATTCTTTCATTTTATTCAAAAAATAAAAATAAAGGGTGATACTAAATCCTTGATCAAATACAATGATTCTATTTTTTTTAACTCTTCTTTGTCTCAGAGGTCAACTTAATACTTTCTTATCTATTTGTATGCACACTTCAATTACAACTCTAGCGTTAGACATTCATAAATCAATTCTATCTCTAAATTAATAACAACATTTTCATTCATAGGCACATGCAGTTATGCATGTATTTGTTCTACATTGTTTTCTAGGAGGCAACCCATCAAAACATTATGCTTTTTTAACTTTTTAGACAACCAAATAAATGCTCTAGTGATAGACATTGATTTGATCATGTAATACTCAACTTTTTAAGAAAAAATATATTAACTATTTATTACAAAACATTAAAGGTTAGAAACATAATCAAGACAAATACCATTGAAGAAAATATTTAAAACCATAGTTGTGATTTTCACATCTAATAAATGTAATAGGAAGAAGTAAAAAAGTTTGAGATAAACTAATTTCCCTCATGATATGTTATTGTAGAAATCATATTTTAAATGCATAGTCCTAGTTGAGAAATTTGTCAAAAGGAAGAGAAACAATGTCTTCTATTACAAAACCATGCATATTATCAATATTCTTTATGTTAAAATCATGTCTAAGAACTTTTATGAAATATGATGTTGCTAGCCTCATAACTTATGTTTACCATCCTAGTCTTAATTACATGTTCACATGCATACATAAATACATAAAAATATAAACGAAATTGAATAACAAGTTCACTTTTCTAACTCAAATTAAAGAAACAATATATTGCTCATCATCCCATTATTACTATTGCTAGTTTCTTGTCATCCAACCTAATTATATATATAATAATACGATAAAAACAATTTTCAAATTAATAATGAAAATGAAAAAGTCTATATACCGAATTACTCCTAAACAAATTCTAAAATCACAATTATAACTGTACAAATGGATTCGTATCCTTATGTTCAAACTGAAGTTTGAAACCTATATATACTAATTATGATTATTTTTAAAAATGCCTTTCAACTTTTCTTTATTCGTGTTTACACATTATTAACCACCACACTTTAAGGAGAGTCATAATTATATTCATAGTTTATTAGATATATTTGTCCAATAAAAAGGACTGCGACAAATTACCAATCCTTCTCAACGGGACATCTAATACGACTTAATCTTCATGGTCGTATTATCTTTTAAATACGTGTCGAATTCATCTCGATCTTGTTACTTGAACACTTGAAATGCCATAAGAAAATTGTATAGCCCATCACTAGTTTAATTAATATAGTCTCATTCGTTGTATCTATCTAATCATGTAATAGAAAGTTATCATGAACAAATGACTGTCAAAGGAGCTTGAATATATATTAATTCTGAGTGAGATAATTTCAACCAGAGATCACTGGTGGTGGAGCCAACAACCGGCAAAGATTATTGGAATCTTCATGGGCCAAACGTGCCACAGGTGGAATCTATAAATTCTGGTTCATTAATCAATATTCCCTCTAATACATTCAAAACAATAATTAATATGAGTTTGTTTAAATTCACTTTGATCTTAGATATGATGTCTTTTAATGCTCCCTCACATTCATCCTTCATAATGAATACGAGCTTACTTATATTGACTTGACGCTACAGATGGTCTTTTAAAGTATTATTCCCTACAGAAAACAGTAATGCTAACGGAAATCCATGATGTGATTGTAATTGGCACTTCTAAACATCAAGTGGCTTTTTAATAATGTCTTTGTGTTCCATTTCACTTTGAAGAGCACTCAAACACCGACCTGGGCAACTTTAAATATCCTCTGCTTGACAATTTATTTCAATCAACGAGAAGCCTTGTTTTGTAGTACCTCATATGATCTCATGCCCTTCCCCTAGAATCTTCGCCTGTAAAAGAAAATTATTTCATACTATCTTGACGCTTTCTGGTAGATTTAGGAGCTCGCTATATCTTGCAAGCAACCAATATCATTGCTAGGTTTAAGAGCTTCGTTTCTCTTGAAAGCATTAATGAAGCCAGTCAGTGGTTTTATTGTGCTAATTCTTTTCCTTCTCCTTATATCAAGCCTCAGCTTAGCTGCTCGGCCCATGCCTGTTGTCAAGGTTGCGAGTTATAAACCCACTTATCAGGAAGGAGTTATGGAGGTTGAAAATGAAGAAAATGTAAGCCTTGTGATTGATGAGGAGTCAAAAGCAATTGTATCTGCAACACCTAACGTTTTACAGAGCCATGATGATAACTCTAAGAAGCTGAAAGATTATCCACCCCGAATAACCGAGTACAAGATTGGCAGGAAAGTTGAAGAAAATAGTAGTTATACAGCTGAGCCATTAGGGCATAGCCCTGGAGTAGGCCACAACAATCCTCCTGGTGCTAGGCCTTAGCTCCTTTGAGTAAGGATTTCAATGTTGTATTCCATTAGTTTATAAGATGCGGTTATCTTGTTCACCTGTAATTAGTCGTTACAATTAGTGTGTTTAGCTTGTTATGATCTAATCTCAAGTTCTTACTTACAAAAGTTGGCGAGAAAGATAAAAACAGAAGGGATCTACTCTTCTACTCCTCTATTAGTAGAAAGTCAAGTAATCAGATTATATTCCTTCCTTAAGGATAAAATGATTCTGCGGTTGGAAATGCTATAACTACTCGTATGTATAAAATTCCCTGTTTTAGTTTGTATATGTACACAAATATAAAAACTATCTCCGAATGTAAATTATAATTTCCATTAGTAATGTTTCTTCGTTCCTCTAAAGTATTCTGGCGCACTTCGTTATTATAAGTTTTTTTAAAGTGAAAAAACAAAGACGAGCATAGCGTTATGTAACTATAATGTACGGACTTTCTTAGCTTGACTGACGAATTGAAAGAATTTATGGCTCTTACTGAACCATTGTGTCAATTGTTGACGTTATTTTTCTCTTTGCTTCTTGACGGCTGTGAAATAAAATCATTCCTCCTTTGATGGTACCTCTGTTATGAATTCCACAATTTCTTCCTCGAAAAACTCGTAGTTGTGCCATTTATGACAAAACTCCCCACCCACCTGCTGATGACTATCACCATCCTTCCCCTTGGAGCATTCCTCAACTCCGATTTCTGCCACGATGATATACTCAAACTTGTCTATTTTCGTCTGATAATCTGGAGCTAGAAAAAGAAACCACTTAGTAACTTGTTTAAGCATGTTGTGAAAAAAGCACAATTCATCCACTTTACCAACTTGATGTTCCCCATCAAGCACTTATGTAGTTTTAGGAAGGATATTAGGGGAGAGATACTTCTGGATAAGGGAGTCCCCAGGATAGCAAAACCTGGTCTTTGAAGAAGGCACCACAAAGGAAATAAATGCCTAATTGGCACAATGTTGGGAATAGAGTTCCCATGACTCAAACCAAATTTAGCCTACAGAGAGAAAGTTGAGTCTTCCGATCATTCAATTAGTCCCTGACTAATAATATTTCTATTTTTGGCCTTTCTAGCCAAATTGAATCTAGTCGGGAACTTGTGGTGCCGGAGGACCTCATGAAGAGAAAAATCTGAAGGCTTGGTAGATGCCATCAGTAATAAATATGCAATAGGGGTTATTTTAGAAGGAACAAGGTTTTATAGACTAAATAGCCAAGTAGAAATTGTAATAGGCCCATTTTGTGAGACTACTAATATGATACGCATGTAAAAGTCATCATGGTCAAAAATGATGAAAGGATCCTAGATGCTCCTAGAAATAGGATAGATAGGCTCTTATGTTATTCTTTGTCGAGGTTGAACAATTTTTGTTGAGTTTTAGTTCTGTTGCCCCACTTTTTATTTTGTACCAATTTTGCAAAGTAGAAATTAACTTGTATTGTGTTTAGTCTGGTCGAGTTAGTTGGTCCTTTCTCCCTCAAGTGATAAACATCTCCATCGGGTTTTCATCTTTTCTCTTCTCCTACATTGTATGGCTAGGTGGGTTTTATTTATCATCATGAGTCTTTGGGGTAGTTTAGGACCTTGCTCGATGGAGATGCTTGAATTATGTTACTTCAGATGAACTACTTGCAGCTCATTTTGTTTCGAACATGAAGAAAGTTGAAGTGGTGGAAAATCTAGTTTCGTTTTCTCTTTGGTGGGTTTTCCCACCCCGAAGGTGAAACTCCGCTGAGATTCACAAATGCAGTTTACGAGTTTAAATGAAGAGAGATGAATTCTGTTATGGATAGATCATTCAAGTATTGCCATGTTTTCACTACGGGAATCATTCAAAACTCACTAAGATGATTAAAAAAAGCATCGACGAAAAACTCAGAAACAGCTTCTCCTCGAACCAAGAAGTCAGTTTTCCAAAATAGCATTTGTGAAAAGGGAAAGTCAGTCAGTGGGTCCCATCTTTGACTTGCAAAGCCAGTTTTATGTTTTTATGAGGCTTAAAGTAAAGGGATTATGGCAGAGAAGGTAAAACAAGGGCACAAGCAGAAAGGTAGAAATTGGCTTCTCCTCTGCGGGCTTTCTACCCTCGACAAAATTTTTTTGCAAGTAATAGAAAATCGTTCCTACAAGCATAGTAATTGTGTAAATTGATCATGGTATGTTTTGGGAAAATATTTGGAGCAAATCAATTGAGTTTGTGAATGTATTTTAAACAGAATCTAGTCAGGCAGATTTCTTCCAAAGGAGTACTCTGTTTCTATTTCTCCGAAACAGGGTAAAAATGGAAAAGTAAGTATGTAATTAAAGAAAGTTACCGTTGGGCCAACGGGAACAGTGAAAAGATAGGGAAAAATCTGCTAGAATCCTCACATTTACTAATTCAATGGATTTATCCTTAAATTCGCTCATGTGGTGTAGATCATGAAAATCAATGAATAGATTAAGGGTTCTTATATAAAGATAAGTGTAACAGAGTTTCAAATCACTGTTTTCTCTTTTGAACTGTTATACTGAATAGTGCTTGTGAGATTTTTTCAAAGTTACAAGTTTCACTCTTTGCACTATTTGCAATTATTAGATTTTAGTTTATTCTTATATCAAACAAATGGAAAAAAGATTCATCGATTTTGATGGATTGGGTGGAGTCAAGTCTACATGTCAAAATATCACAGACACTTCACTTTTCTTCTTTGACATGCAAGACTTCCAAAGGAGACTAAGGACGAAGCCAATTCACCATATAATGGAGAAACTTCAAGGAAGTGGATTAGTAGAGGCAGACAGATTTCCAATAGTAGTACAACCTCTAGAGTTGATTATTAAATGCATCAATCATTACCATCTAGATAAAAAACAAATCTTACTATGAGATCAAATAGTGCTAATCTCAATTAATAGGCAAGTGGTAGTGAACTACCTACGGATTCCAAAACGAGAGGTGTTCTCTGAATTAACGACTAGAGGAGCCTTTTCTGAATTCTCTCTGAAGAAGATGGTGTGGCAAAAAGAGATCGTGAGTTCTTGGTTCAAAAAGCCAAGGGGAGCTAAGAGTAAGGTCCCTAAAACCCTTTTCGGCACTAATCTCAAGCCTGAGATTGTGGACATTCTAGTCCTCTTGCATCAACTTAAAGTTGAGGTAGAAGCCCTTAATTCTGTCGAACAATATTTCTTTTTGGTGAAAATTATTTTCTCAGATACACAATATGTTGCTTGGGCATATGAGGTAAGTGAACATCTATCTAGGGCTCTCAGTGTGGCTAAGTTTTATAATTCATTCTATATGTCTTCTTTCTTGATATATATGAGTGCTTCCTTATAATTGTGGCCGAGACTCCCCAAATTAAAGAAATTCCTTGATGATGTTAAAAGCTATGAGTTGTATCCATGCCTGCAACAACAGAATAGTTATGCAGAGTATATCCAAGTAAATGATGCGTTCACAATGAAAATATGCAGGGAACTCCATGGATGTCCGGAGTAGAGATTCAGCCCAGAGGTAGTGACGATCATCAGTAAATTTGGCAGTTATTTCAATTAATTCTCATCCTTTTCTTACTTGCGTCTTGTAGCATTTGATGGATTTCCTCTGAAGCTACCTAGATACCCAAACAACATGATTTTACTCATTGAGATCACGAGGCAAGCGATTCAGGTGAACATGTTGAGTGCCAGTTTGAGGAAGAAGGGGTATGAATTCCCTATGAAAGTTGGGGCCTATAGCTGTGAGACTAGATCAGATGCTAAAAACATGCTTAAGACATTTGAGAACAAGTACAATTTAGAAGAGTATGAAGTGGTGAGGTCTATGTTTGACCCAAATGGGTATGCCAAAGATGTGCTTCAAATTGGAAGCATAATAAAGCATGCTACTATTATGGAAGATTATTGGGCAGATTGTAAAGATGAGCTGGAAAGCCGAGATCGGGCTTTTGCTAGATTAACAATGGATCAAATAAAGACATATGTCATTAACTTAGATGTGGAAGGGCTAGAAGATGATTGGGAAAATATGTATAAAAATACATATTTGGCCAAATTGAGATATACTCCAATCAATTTTGAGCCATATGTTGATATGGAAGAAGACCTTGATGTTATGATGGCTCAGATCATCAAGAGAACCAAAAAATGGGTTGAGAGGATAGAAAAAAAGGGCTGGAGTAAGGGCAAGACTACTCAAGCTTCTCCAGCTACTGCTACTCCCACTTCTTCTCAGAGTGCCACGCCAAGTGTTACAACTACAACCGCTCAAGGACTTCCTCAATCTGCAAGAGGAGGTGATGAACCCCTAGAGAAAAACATTTCAATAGATCCAACTTGTCAAGGTGGTCCTCTACTAGTTATTTGGGCCCAAGCTAGCACTAAAGAAAGGAGGATTGAAGAGTCAAAAGATGGTGTTACTGCTCCAGTCTCACCTCCTCATGTTACTGCTCCAATCTCACCTCCTAATGTTATTGCTCCAGTATCATCTCCTCATGTTACCCAAATCCATCTCCTCATCATAGCCCTACTCCATCTACAAGCGCTCCTCTTTTGAAGCCAACTAGTTCTCCCATTTAGATAGTAGAGATTAGGGATGAAAAGAGTAGTAGCAACAAGTCCATTAAATCTAATGAAGCTGTGAGGAAAACCCAAGAGGAAGTGAGAGCCCTGAGTTCATCTAGGCTTCTTTTTCAAGATCTAAAGAGTCCTTTTTCTATGGCTATAGTGCCAGTGACTCTAGTGAGGAAGAAAATGTTCAATAAAGACTCACTTGGGGCTACTTCTAAGGTGATTAGTACAGAGTCCTGGCTAGAAGACACCTTAGAAAGGAGGAGAAAGAGGAAAGAGGAGAGCATCCCTACAAAAGATATTGTGTCTCAAGAAATTCACTCTGGACCTACAATAGTGAAAGCTAAGAAGCAAAAGACTTTATCAATACTTGGGCAAGATCCAAAAATATGACACTTAACAATGGATATAGCAAAGCCAAACAAAGCAGGGAGAATTGAGGACATGACACCCGATGATTTCGCTTTGCATTCAATTGATCATGGAGAGGCTAGACATGATACAAACATAGGCCTACGGAGATCAATTAATGAGGTGATAGAAGAAAAATTGGAGAGCCTCAAATTGTAAAAAATCAAGATGAAGGCCAAGATTGAAGAATTGAAAAGATTTATTAGGCAGTTAGTTGTTCCATTGGCAACCATTACTGGTGTGGCTGCTACTAAGAACCCCACAGCAGAAGAAGTACAAGATTTCATCTCAAAGCTTCAGAAAGAAAGGCATTTTGGTCATATCGGAAGAGAATGGATTGAGAAACTCAATGTAGATGGAATTACTTTGATCGATCAAATTGGAAATGTTATCCTTCGATTGGAAACTAAGAAGGGTAATATCATATCTAATCACAACACTTTGGCCATAGAGAAGGCAAGATGTGATGAATGCATTTCTCTCCTGAAAATGATCATCCAAATGAAGGCAAAAGAGGTAGTTGAAGCAAAGATTTTGAAGAAAGGGACTGAGCCTCTATTCAAATGACTTTAAAGCATGCAATTTAAGTTGGAGATGATTCAAGAAGTTGAGGAGGGACTCAAAGAAACAAGGGAAAAAGTGAGGAAGACCCAAGACAGAGCATTCGAACTCATGCAAGGATTACACACTAACTCACAAACTAGTGGGCAAGGTAAAGCTCTTACTGAGATAGAAGTAACGAAGAACAACTTCTCCACATACTTGAGTAATCTATCTAGAATGACTTCAAGCAGTCAAAATAGAGTATCAGAGTTGCAGATGCTTGGTGGATGCATACACATGGTTGTTGAAGAATTTACAATCAGCTAAATGCTATAAAGTAGCTGGCCCAAGAGCATTCAAAGTGGCTCTTAAGATTCACTAATGTACATATTCATAGTCATGAAGAAATGATTCCAATTATAGTTGTTGCTGAGGCATAAAGAGCGAAAACTTAAAAAGGAAAGAAGCCCAAGTGATTCAGTTGACGCCCCCTTTTCATTTTCTATTATAAACTTTACAAATTTTGTAAATTTTGTTATATGACAAACTAGCATCTTTCCATTTGTCATCCTCAAAAGATGAACCAATTAAAATTCCTATTGTAACAGTCATCTCTCAAACTCTATATGTATTAAGTTGAATGATTAATGAAAGGTTAGTAAATTTTTCTGTAGGATACTTGATGTTGCAGAGTCGATTGAAGAGTATTTTATGTCAATTATTTTATATTCCAGTAAGTTGATAGTTGTTAATTAGTTGATTCTTTCTCTTAAACTAAGTTATAGTAGGAAGGAAAGGATGTTTCATTCCTATGTTTCGAGGTTGTGAATAAACCCAGTAGGATGTGCTGTGGAATATTCGGAGAAAGACTCATTAGACTTGTTTTTACTTCATTTATACCTCTGTTAATGGTTGTTGTAGATTAGTTTAGCACTGAGTGTATGAATTCATAGGATGTGTGAGTTCTATCATTTTGTTCATAGACTAGAAAATTTCCCTTGCCTAGATTAAGTCCTACTTAGGCTTAATTTGGTTGGCCTCTTCTACTCTTGGGTTAAGAGCATACCCAGTGTTAGTTTTAGGATCAAAACATAATTCATTGGATACCATTCCATAATGGAGCTATACCTACCAATTTAGAGAAAAGCCAATGATCAAAGAACGACTTTTCAACTATTGTAATCAAATATTGTTCATGATTTGGGCACTAAGAGAGTCGTATTCTTAAGAAATAAGAAAGGAAAAATATTTTTAGAAACAAATTTTTGGTGACTCTACTGGGGACACAAATAGTCGCTTGATCAAAAAGCCGATGTCATAAGGGAAAATGGTACTACCTAATGAAAACATAATCCCAGTACTCCAACCTATCCTTGGTTTTCAAGATGACCAAGAGGACATAATTTCATCACTTAATACATTTGTTTGGAGGCATAGAAGGAACACTAAACATTATCGAAACACTAACCAGGTATTAGAGGATGAAGAAAGAAGAGTTGAAGCCTTGGAAAGAGCTGTTTAAAGGAGAGATGTCCCAAGAGCAGAAAGACAATTAAGTCAATAAGCTTAGAGATAAACCAGACCTAGCATCCTGAAACAATTTAGGTTTCTCAGAAGTACCAAAGAATAGGGTGGGTAGTATCCTACGTTTGATAATCTTGCAGAGCTCGGCTTTCCTATTTTAGACATCCCAAAGTGGAAAGGTGAAGGTAAAAGTTAGATTAGACCCCCTTACCCTATTAGAAATTAGGATGTCAGTTCTTCACATTCCACTTGTCAGGTGTTAGCACTTCACAGAGTTACTACCCCTCCAGTTGTTAATTTTCTACCACATACCACTAGAACAATCATGGCCACTCCATGGGCCATGGCAACAAGACCGTTAGCATTGAACGCTTACCATCCACTCCCAGGTAGTTCAAGTAAGAATTCTCCTAAATTCTTAGGTGGTGGGAAAGTCACAACAGATGAACACATTAAATATTTCTTTGGAGCTACTCATATCTTAGGAGTGGGACATGAAGATGTTGTGAGATTATTTGTAAAAACACTCATAGATAGTGCAACAGATTGGTTTTATCGTCTAGCTAATGGTTCAATAACTGATTGGGATACAATGAGAACTGAATTTGAGACAAGATTCAAAACTGTGGGAGATGTACAAGCTTTGCTCACACAGTTGACTTCAATTAAGACGCAACCAACTATGAGCATGAGAGATTTTGTTGCCAAATTCAATAAGATTAACAATAGAATTCCTACTACTAATAGACCTGCACCTGGTAATCTAAAAAATTTCTTTATTAGTGTTATGCCTCTAGATATCAATTATGATCTGAGAAGAGCATGCCCCATTGATTTGGCTAACGCACAAAAGAAAGTGATTGAATGTGAGGATGATTTAATTTCTGCGAGAAAATGGAAACGAGAAATTCAAACTAAAGGGAGTTCTAGTAACACCACATTGTCAGAAGAGATGATTCAGAAGTTGTCTAATGACTTAGTAGTAATGAAGAAGCAATTAACAGATTCAATAGCTCTTGTCAGCAGAATTACCAAAATTCACTAGGAAGAAGCAATGAAAGTAGATTTCCGCAACTTACAAGTTCACAACCTAGGTTGCAAATTGAAGCAGTGACAAAAAAAGAAAATATGTGCGTATTTCATTTGACCACAGACCATGATAGTGAGAATTATTCGGAGACTTCTCGTATGATGCAGTTGTTATCCAAAAATGAATTAAACACTGCAGCTCCTTGTTTAGAACTTGATTCTTATTCAAATGGAAACTCTAGAAATTTATTTTTAGAATACAAATCAGATTCTGAATCAAAAGGTGTGTGTTATGCAACTATTGATGGAACTTCATACACAATGCTTAGCCATGGACAAAGTTCAAAGAACCAAACCTCTAGTCACACTCACAGGAATGACTTTAGTCCTTCAACAAGCAATGTACATACTGATCAAGGAGCATCTACTTCACAAACAGGTGAGGACAAGACATCCTTTGATTTCATTGAATTTTGTGAAGAGTCAAAAATTTAAATCTCCACTATTGAATAATTAAAGTCACATCCTTTGGAGTTAAGAAGACTGGTAGACCGATGTAAAGGAAACACATCCGATGCTAATTGTAAAGTAATGGTTGAAAAAGAGGACGAAACCTTGACATCTAATTTGTTTAATCAAGAAGATTCCAAAGTTTTAGCAACCTCCCTTGGGAAAAAACCTGAACCTTTTTATATATCGTTGTACATGAATGGATGTAAACTTAGTAATTGTATAATAGATTTAGGTGCATCAGATAATGTTATGCCTTATTCTATAGCTAAAGTGTTGGGTCTCAATCTTACTAAAGTACATGGAAGATTCTATTCAATGGATGCCAAGCAAGTTCCCTTACTCAGATAGATTAAATATGCTCCGGTAGCTTTAGCTTCACATCCAGAAGAGAAGCTCCTATTGACTATCCTAGTAGCTGATATCCAAACAAGTTATGGACTTCTGTTAAGTAGATGTATTTTTTGTGACTTAGGAGGAGAAATAAAACTAGACTAGTCTCAAGCAGTAATACCTATTAGGAATAAGAAAGTCAAATTAGAACCTGAAGAAAAGGAAAAGTTCACAGTGTTGAAATCAGACAACCCTAAAGCTTAGATCCAATATCAAGAATTAGAGTTTGGCAATTATATGTTGTTTACTGAAGAAAACCCAAAAGAACAAATGGATGAAAATCCAAGAAAAAAAGTTTCCAATGGAAATAAAGATTTATTAGGCATATGGACACTTGAATTTGATGGAAGTTGTGTCTCTTTAGGATCTAGAGCTAGTGTAGTATTGATATCCCCGGAAGGAGAACCTGAACCTATGGCTTTCAAATTAGAATTTGGAAATACAAATAACACTGCAGAATATGAGGCCTTATTACTTGGGATAATGACAATAAAAGAAAAAGGAATAAAGATTTTAAAATCCCAAGGTGATGCAAAGCTTATTGTAAAGTAGGTAAAGGGGCAGTATTATGTTAAAAATCACAAGCTGAAAAATTACAGGAATAGAGTCTGGGATGAAATTGAGGGTCTAGATGCCTTCTCTATTGAAGAAATTCTTAGAGAGATTAATACAAAAGCTGATTCCTTGGCTATCTTTCCCTCCCAATTACTTCGTCACCCAAATTTCCAAGACAAGAAATACCAGAATTGAGATTATGTATCGATCTGCTTTTCCAGATAATATAGAATCATGGCAAGTTTTCAATGATGATAAAAGTTTGAAGATGTTCCTTGAGAATGACAAGTTTAGCTTTGCGCATGAATCCAATGGAAGTAGTCATGAAAACCCTGATGCAGAGAAAGGACAGAGCCAAAATGTGGAAGTTCAGTTGAAAGGCAATGTTATTGCCCCATATTTCATGGCCTTAGAGAAACTATTTAATAGACATGATGCTTACATAAAGTGGAAGAGAGTAGAAAAGGGGTCAACAATGGGTGTATATGAAGGAGTTAACATTGGAGATATTGATAATCCTAAACTGATCAACATTGGGAGGTGTTGTTCACCCGAAGAGAAAGAGGCCGCAAAGAATCTATTTATGGAATATAGAGATGTTTCACTTGGAACTATGAAGATTTGAAAAGTTATAGAAATGGGTAGGGTAAACTTTAAGAAAGCCACCTCTAGAAAAAGATATAAAATATTGGCGAACCTTTCATTATTTTGAAAAGACAAAATTATTTCTATTGGTGAAACTCTCAATTTTTTATTCTAAATCTGATTAATATTGGCAATTATTTTTGAATCATAATTTTTCTATATAAAATATTTATGAATCTCAATAATAATAGGAAGTTAATTAATCACCATGGAATATTACAAATCAAAATTGAAAATGTTTTTACAGCATGGAATATTACAATGATTGTTACATATACTTTAAATCAATAGTGAAAACTAAATAATGGTGATATATCCTTAAGGTAACTAATAATTATGATAATTATTGGTCTATTCAATTTAATTTCTCCAATCATATATAATATTTAGGTGACTCAAAATTAAGCATGTAACAAATATTGTGGTGAATATTTAAAATTTTCAATAAAATAAATTATCAAGCGATTTTAAATATTCTGGAAGTAAAATTTATAAAACTATGGTGATTTAGGTTGTATTAAATCTTAAATTATTAGCCAAATTACTAGCCACAAATTTCTAAAAAAATTCTATGATTCACGGCTTCTTGAGTTATAATCAGGTTGAAGTAGAAGATAAAGACCAACATAAGATGGTATTCAGTACCCCTCGGGGTACATTTGCATATCACAGAATGCCTTTTGAACTTATCAATGCTAGTGCTACATTCCAAAGGTGCATGAGTAAGACATTCACAAATTTGAAAGATTGAATCATAGTCATATACCGGGATGACCTTACCGTGTTCTCAAGAAAAAGAAAAGATCATATGGGAGATTTGAGGAAAGTGTTACAAAGGTGCCAAGAGCATGGAATATCTCTCAACCCAAAGTAATCAATTTTTTGTGTGACAGAAGGAAAGCTTCTTGGCCATATAGTGTCCCAGGAAGGCATTAGAATTGACCCTAAAAGAGTACAAGCTATTTAGAGACTGAGCCTACCCCCAAACAAAATAGGGGTTAAATCTTTCTTCAAGCAGGTAAATTTTCTCAGAAGATTTGTGCTTGATTTCGCGGAAACTACTAAACATATACTAGACACGATGAAAGGGAATTCAAATTTCAAATGGAATGAGGTAGGAAAGAGAGCTTTCCATGATATAGAAACTTTTATTGCTAATGCTCCAGTATTGTGCCATCCAAATTATAAGTGGGACTTTATCATTTATTTCTATGCTTCTGAACATACATTGTCAGCTATTCTTATGCAGGAGAATGATGAAGGAGTATAGGCTCCTATTGATTTTATGAGCATACCTTTAAAGAACCATGAGCTCAAATATTCATAAACTGAAAAGCATTCTTTTTTAGTGGTCAAGGCTCTTAAATTTTTTTGGCTCTATATCCTACATTCACATTCAATAATTTTTGTCCGAGATGTAGTAGTGAAGAGCATACTAACGCAACAAGATATAGGTTGCAATGTCTAATAAGCATGGGTAGCAAAAATATGGGAATACGATATAGAGATTAAACCTACCAAGTTGATAAGAGGGAATGCTCTATGTAAGACAATTGTAGAAAAGAAAATCACTGTAGAGTCAAAAGAATCGGGTGAGAAGCAATTGGTGTTAGCTGTAGGTCTCTACGATCCATGGTTTGAAAACATCTCTTACCTTTTAACGTATGGTGAATGTCCAGAGGGCCCAAATGCAAAGAGAAGAAGAGACCTTAAATTAAAAGCAACTAAGTATGTGATCTAGGATGGTAAGCTTTTCAAAAGAGCTATTGACGATACTTTCCTTAGGTGTGTAGATAAGCAACAACAAGAAAAGTTGTTGAAGACATTTCACGATGAAGCTTGTGGAGTACATTTCTCTTCTTCAGTCACATCATTTAAAATACTAGGGCAATGTTATTACTGGCATGGGATGTATAAAGATGCATATGCTTGGGTAGCAAAGTGTGAAAAGTGCAAGATGTTTTTCGGATGTCCTCAACTAGTTGCTTTACCTTTGAGACCCGTTATCATCGAAGAGCCTTTCCAATAGTGGGGCCTTGAATTTGTTGGTCCTATTATCCCTACATATAGTGCTAGTCATGAATATATAATAACTACAACTGATTACTTTACTAAATGGGTAGAAGCTAGAGCTACAAAGAAGACTACTTCTGAGGTGGTGTGTGAATTTAGAAAAGAAAACATTTGGGTCAGGTTCAGTGTTCCTATGAAACTAGTGATGAATAATGCATCTTATTTTTCTTCAATCGAAATTACTAATTTCTATTTTGAGTATGGGATCACCATGGGTCATTCATCTTATTATTTCCCTAGGGGACCGCAAGAAGTTGGGTCGCAATTCTGTGGAAGTCAAATCCACAGAATTGTACTTCTCAAAAATGGGTACTCAATTTTTTAAAAATCGAGTACCCGTTTCAAAAATTACACTTTAGGCACCTGAGCCGAATTTTAAAAATTGGGTACCCGATATTTAAAATGGATCGGGTGCCCGAGCCGCTTAACGATCAGGCACCGGCTTTTTTAAGAATCGGGTACCCAAGTTTTAAAAAATTGGGTACTCGATTGCTTAAAAATTAGGTACCTGATTTGTAAAAGTTTTATATAGTGGCTTTTTGGCATTTTTGAGGTCATTTTCATGACCTCAAAAATGGGAGGCTGATTAGAGATGCATACGAGAGCCCATTTTTCAGCCCTACTGACTACCCCCTTGCTGCTAGTTTTCGATACACAGGTATTTTAATATGTTTTATACTATTTTACTTTATTTTTTTCAATTTTCAATTTAATATGTATGTTAATTTATTATTTTTTCACTTTTAATATGTAGGTAAAATTGTAAATTTACATTGTTAATGAACTTAATTGTTTAAATGTTTGTATTTGTTAATTAAAATATAGTTTCGTAAATGTTTATTTTAAAAATTATTATTTTAGATGTTTTGAAATTTATTTAATTTATGTATTTATTAAAATGTTGAATGATTAGATTAGATGTAAATTTATTGTTTAAACATGTAATTTTACAAATAAATATAACCTCGACCTAAAAGCATATAACCTCGACCTTGTTTTAACTATAACCTCGACTTAAAACCATATAACTCGACCTTGTTTTAACTATAACCTTGACCTAAAACCATATAACCTTGACCTAAATTCATTGTTTAAACTATAATTTCGACCTAACCATATAAATAAAACCCTAAACATATATAAAATACTTAATCACATAACATCCAGCCAAGGGATCCAAACAAAAGACTTATAGTATTTAAAATGATGTTACTTAAATTGTATTGTACTTTATTTCATGGATAAAAAATGGATGATGTAAAATATTTTATAAATGTATATTCTTGCAGCCTTTCATACCCTTTGACATGTATAGTGGATGATTGTGCATTTCGAATTAATTTGCCAAGTGGCATTCAGAACAAATATATATAAATTATTTAAATGGATTGAATTGAAGTAGTTAATATGGACTTTCATGTGGATTTGTTATTTATTTTCATTTTAGTAGTTTATAATTATTTAAAAATGAAATGTAAATGTCCTCATTAAGGAATGCAATCTCTTATGTTTTTTATAAATGTAAATTATTGTATGTATGTTGTTGCTTGCTTAGTAAAACTTTTGATTAGTTATTTGGATTCCTTGGCTGGGTGTCATTTAGGATTAGTTCTATAATGTCAATTTGTATTGAATTTAACTCTAATCATAACCCTTACTATCATCTTAACCTATGTAATCTTAATTTTCTAAAACCTACACCAGGTAATATATAAATAATTAAATAACTTTCCTATCTTACCTTGAGTACTAATTTCATAAATGTCAAACCCTAAGATTGAAAGGTAACTCTGGCTCTTAACTAATTAATTTTATACTTATAAACCAAATTGAATTAAACCATGACCATAAACCTAATTATATATCCCAACTTAAGAGTAGAAACCTTGAATTTAACCTTAAAAATCCTTTCCCCAACCATTAACCAAATTGAACCATTACCCTAGAAGATTGAACCAAGTTAAACGTTGACCTTAAGACTAAACCAAATCACCCTAAACTAGAACTCAATAATATATTGAACACTTTAAAACAAAATTCAAACCTAACTTTTTTGAATTAATGTTTGTTTTTAATCTAAAAGCTCTAACTATAATTCTATATCTAAAACCAAATTTAGCACTTTAAAACTTAATTCAATTTATTAACTCTTGTCCTAATTGAAACCTAAGCATGTAAACCTAATCAAATAGTACAAACCAAATTGAACCCTAATCCTAAAACTAATTAAATATTGATATCAAGGTCTCAAAATGATACATCATAAAAAAAATTAGAAGAGACTTGAACGAATCGGGCATCTAATTAAGTAACCCTCCCTGACCATCAAGAGGTGGAGGTGTCCACATCAGTGTGAGTAGGAGCCCAGACTAGACCCTTGGATGGGTAGCCTAAATGTTTATTACCTTTTTAGAATGGAAGGCCACATAACAAAATATTGCCTTATTCTATAAAAAGAAATACCCACCCCCTAGTGATATATATAGTAAGATCTTTTTCCTAATTTTACTATCAATTTTTTTGGTTAGAAGATGATGATAGTTCAAAATGATTTAGAAGATAGGGATAAAATGAGAACCATCATTCCTAGAATGAAGATGCATTATTCCAAGTGATAAACCCATTTCTATCATTAATCAACTCCTCCATCCAAAAAATTAGTAATGAGAAATCCCTACGTCAAGTAATCAATGGAGGGCTCATATAATTGATCAAGTGATCAACAGAGGGCTCATAAAATCCCTAGGTCAAGTAATCAATTGATCCCCAAGGGGAGATAAGAATCTCATTAAAAATTAGAGACAGGACACTCCTAAATGTGTATCATACAAAATAATTATTGCCAAGGTCTTAGCCTCTAGACTAGAAGATATTCTACCCAAGATCATTAACCCTACACAAAAGTGTTTTGTTAAGGATATTTATGTTGGAATATTCAAATATGGAAAGAGTACTTATGAGAGAGGGGGGGGGGGGGGGGGGGGTGTGTGAATCATAAGTATCATATTTTAGTCAATAAAACTCTTAATTGAAAGTAAATTGCATGCATGTAAATACGTCAAATAAACATGTAACAAAACACATGCATCAATAACACTTTAACACTGGAATTTGGTAACCCAGAAACCCTCCAAGAATAAGAAGGTAAAACTGGGGTGGGGATGATACCCACAAAAATTACTGCAGTAGTATTTTTCAACCACTTTTGATGGTTTGCCCTGTTAAAGGCTTTACACTGTGTCAATAGTGACCTGGTTAGAGGCTTTCAACGCTTAACATGAAGTGTTACCCTGTTAAAGGATTTATCAAAATAGCTGTTAAGCTAACCTATCACCCTAGGATTTTTCATTCTAATACAATTGCTAGAGAGTATTAGGTACAATAAACTTGATTGATTACAATCCTTGATTGCTGATTGCAGGCACTTGTTCTGCTTTCTCTGATCTGGATCCTTTTGTGATCTGATAATCCTCACTTTTGAAAATAGAATTCCTTGTGAACCCTTGTATGTCTTCTCACACTTCTTGTATCTTACACTTTACAATGAATTTTCATCTTCCTTATAAAGAAATTTGAAGATTTAGGGTTAGGTATGGATCTACGATCCGCATTCAATCTTCATTTTTTGCTCAATACTTATAATTTTGCTGATTGGTTGCATGCCTTAGCATTTTTCTTATTGTCTGCATGAAAATTGCATAGGGAAAATAAAAGATTCGATCTCATCATTAAATCCTTTGAGATTTACCTTATGTCAGCTGTAAAAACTGTTTGCATCATAGTTTGTGCAATTACAAACTCTTATACTGATATACTGAGTTACTCGGCTCCTCAAATACTCAGCACAAAGTGTTTCCTGGATAGCTTGACACTTTAACAAAATTTTATTACTCGGCACCTTATGTTACTCGGCACTTGTTAACATTCGGCACTTGTTAACACTCGACACTTGTTAACACTCGACACTTGTTAACACTCGACACTTGTTAACACTCGGTATCTGATCTTTACTCAGTAGCTGATCTTTACTCGGCATGCATGATCTTCACTCGGCATCTAAAAACTACTCAGCATATGAACATCACTCGGCATGCATGATGTACTCGACATCCAATGTAGAATTGATTAAGTGTGTTGGCACACAAGTGTCAAAAACATTATGATGTTAACAATTTATGCATATTGGACAACTTGATAACCTATTGGAATACTTTGGATTGAGAAACATTTCTAGGATAGAGTGTAGGCATGCTATGGTAATTGATTATGAAAATGTTTGCAAAAGGGTGGAATGGAGTTTCACTATGATGATGTCGCAAGCCCTCCATCCAATATTAAATGTCAAATGGTGTCCTCTCTTATGATTGGTGTCAAGGTTTTAGTAAAGAAATTAATGGGGTTAGATCATAATTTTTAGGACTCTCTAGATCAATTATGAAAGGGTGTCCTCTTGCATCCTCTTTATTTTTTATTGTTGAACATTGACTCATTACAATATCTCCTTAGAGATAACCAGTTGTCTCTAAAAGTTAGAGGATCTACTCTCCAAATAATTAATAAGTATCTAATGTACATATTTTTTTGATAATATATTTTTATTCTTTTTAAGCTAGAAGAGTGCAACACGAGTCATTTAATGATCAAATTGGACCTCTTTTCTTTGTATCGGGTAGTAAGATTTATGTCTCTACATCTATCTTATTGTGGCTAAATATTGATTCCCCTACCTGGTGTAGTAAATATGGTATTGGATGGAGATTTCATAATTAAGAGATAGGTACCTAGGGATTCCATCTGTAGTAAACCCTAACATATAAATGAAATGTGTCTTTATATCAACAAGAAAATCTTTGGAAAAATCAACAACTGGAACTCTAATTATCTCACTTTGGTTGGTAGAATTCAAGTATGTTAAAAGATTCTCTCCTTGAATATTTGGTGTAAGTTTGTCTTCTTCCTACTCATTTTATTTAAATCAATTTGGTCTTCTATATAAATCTATTAGGACCATTTTGTGGATAGCCAAGGGATTACTTTGGCAATAAAATGGATAGCCAAAGCTTCATAAGGTAATGAATTATGGATTATGATTAGAATTAGGATTATTATATGATTAGGGAAGGGTTCACATGTAAATTAGTTCATTACCTGACATGATCTATACTTTTAGTTTGCAAGAAGGTTTTCAACTTGGTGCCATACTCTATTTTTGAGATCTTGTGAAATTGCTTTTATAAGAGATGTTTATCTCAATATCTATATATGTACATAATATGATGGTGCTTCCCCATACATATATAATCAATATACTTTACACATTATATGCAACTTATTATATTTTCACCTTTACATCTTTTCCCCCTTTCTAATGTAAATGCCAAAGGTGAATTTTACATGGTTATTCCAAAATGTGACAAGAAGTCAAAACATACATTTAGAATTAGTACCATTGTCTTGTCCTAGTTTTCTTGTAACATCTTGTTTGTGTGCAATGTAATCTAAACTTATGCTAATAATTCTATCATCTGATCAACAATGGAGAAATTTTTAGCATGTGCTCTATGACATGAGTATTTTCAACACCTTTCTAGAGAATATTTTTTTATTAGCCAACTACTTTTTGTATAACTTCATATGGCCAGGTTTACAACAATAATGCATGAGTTAAGTTTTAGATTTTGATTCTTTGAAGAATCATGAATTTTTTTGTATCCTTTCTATATAGTAGAATTGTCCCCTCATTCCCAAAAGCCCCAAAATTCCCCTCATCCCTAGGTGACTTAGTTAATGGGGATGCCTATTTTAAGTGTTGAGATTTGTACTTGTGTCACACAAGGTTTTTCTCTTTGTTCTTCTCCCTATTCTATTATGTTCAAAATATGGTCATATGATTGCATAGAAGGTTGACTCCTTTGAATGCTCTATGACAAGAGCATGTTTGACACCTTTCCAAGAACAATTTTTGATCAGCCAACTGCATTTTGTAGAATTTCATATGACCCACTTTACAAGAATAATGTCATGTGATAGATTTTAGATTCTTTGAAGAATTGTGAATTTTGTTCTATCCTTTCTATATAGCATAATTGTCTTTGCCTTGTCCTTGGTATTTAATGTTTTTTCATTTTTGATGTCTTATTGTTGATAGAAAACTACTTATGTTAAAAAGCGGATAATAGTTAGGATTCAAACTACAATCATAAATATTTTTTAATCAATTCATAATTCTATCTTTAAGCTTTCATTAGATAATTGTAACCTTAACTCTCGTCTTAGGACAATAATAAATATCCGATACAGGTAAATATAATTGTAACTAAAACCATAATCCTAGGTAAGTTCCCTAACATTAAAGGATCACAATCATTATAATAATCTTAAGCTTAGCCATCATGAAAACTATTAACATAACAAAATTGTAAACCATAACCTTGTCATAATCTTAACTTTGTTTCATCCTGAGACATGAACATGTATAATCCATAATGAGTTCATAATTAAAAATTTAGTATTTAATGTTTAATTTGACTTAAGTGTTTAACTTTATTTATTTAATTGATATGATTTTAATAAAGATATGCACATTTATATAGATCTAGTTGATAAATTTTAGATTTAAATTTTATTAAATAGTAATTTTGTCATACATGTGTATTATGTTGTGATGTTTTTTTGATGTGTTTTATGTTTTATGTTGTTTAAATATATATGCAGATTATATTTGATGGAGCCACCGCCACCCCCTCCCCCTCCTATACCCCCACCTCTGCCACCTCCACCTCCACCTCCACCCCCATCCACACCTCCACCACCTTCCATGGATGAGCTCCGCAAGACCATGAAGTGTAAGCTCAACGACCTCATGAGTGATATAGAGGCTATCCGACGTGAGAGGTACCCCCCCTCACCTACTATGTCTTGCAGATAGCATGCAAGGTGTGGTCGACTCCATTCATCATTTTGATTTAGACATCAATTTATTTAGATCATGGAGGCAAAGCATGCGTGCCTTCTACTCTGATGGCTTATCATACAGAGAGGTTTATGACCTACATATAGGTAAAGGAAATTTTCAATATTATTTTGTAAACCCTAAGACAGGTGAACCAATTAGTGAGAAGAAGCCTCGCATTTCCATTAGGTGGTGTACACATCTACGCATAGCAACACATATTTGGGAGTGGTGGTGGATGGTATTTGACCATCCACCACATGCTAATCATGAGGTACCGATGTACTTCCTTAGGAATTTATGGGCTAAGTTTGAGTTGGGTTTGAAACCCAACTATTTTGATATGAAAGCATTTCAGGTAGTTGGTAGAGTGATGCCTCAGGATAGGCCTAGGGCAAAGCTGAGTGACAGAATGAGAAATCAAAGGTGAGCTGAGCCCCTTGTACCTCTTCCTATGCTTGTTGTCCCTGCTCCTCACCATCATGCTGAGGGTGCAGATTTTGATGATGATGTATATGCTACCTATGGTGATGGTAGTGACGAGATAGACACGTCATCATTTTTTGACCTCATGCAACAGGGAGAGCCTGGAGGGTGTCAAGAGCAATAGGTAAAATTTTAATTTCAATATAAATATAAAGTGCACATAATTATTTACTTTCTACATATATGTGTAATTGTATTAACTATATTAATTTGTACTTTTCAAATAATAAAGGATGGATGACACTATTCCTCTTAGGAGGCAGTATAGTCTTTTTTCGAGACCTACAGATGTTGGCATCCCTTATACAGTATGCACTTTGAATTACACTATAAAAATGTACATTCAAATTTGAATTTAATAACATGTGCTCATATGTTCTTTTTATTTTATTTTGTAGGGATTGTCTGCATCTACACATACTAATGTTAGTACAAGTCCTAGTCCAGTTACCATTGAGGCACAACCTCAAATACATGTGGTATGAACTTTTGACTAAAGACAAATATTTTGTATTATTTTTATGGATGTACATTATTATTAACTTATAATTTGAACAATTTTGACTCACACATATATATATTTTATGTGTTTTGATTTTACGAATAGGAGCATGGATATCATACTCATCCATACAGGCCCTGGTATATTCTATTTTGGACTCCATCTTATGATTATCATGTTAGCATACCTGTAAACACATTTGTGACATTAGCTACCACTTAGGTATGATATATACATTATATATACATGTTTAATTTATAGTGTATAAAAACGTAGTGTACAAATTATGTACTTTATAATTATATTCATGTATATTTAATTTTGACTAACGTTTATGTATCCATAATTTTAGGACTACGTCAGCACGAGTGTTGCTGAGAGCACAAGACTTAGCCAAATGGAGGTACCTACATCGTCATTTGAGGTCAGTATTGTAATTTATGTGCATAATGTATAGTTCATTATGCTCTAAAATCAAATTAAAAAAATGTATGTATTGTATATTACAGGACCTCACCACTGCTACATTTGGTAGTTTTGACAGTGCGCCTCATCCCATTACTAAGGGACACCCATCTCGTGTGGTATAATTTATTTTATTATGTAGTGAATATTTAAATTATTTGCAAGCTAGATTTTGAGACCCATTTCAATTAAGAAAGTACATGATGAGACGTGCCTCCTGTTACATAGGGTGATACATCTACCTCATAGGGTGTCCGACATGACTAGACGACTCATATTACACATGATGATCCATCTGAGTCCTCTTCATGTGGAGCAAAGAGGACATTTGATCAGATAGATTAAGTCTTGTTGGCACCTATAGATTGTGTTTTTATGATGTATATATATATTATTTATGATGTATGTACACTTTGTGTTAGGATAGTTAAAATTGTATGTTAAACCATGTATTTTTTCACTTCATAGATCATGTTATGATGTATGTTAGACCATGTACTATTTTTTTATGATTTCTTATCATGCTTGTGTATTTAGTACATATATTACTATGTTTCACCATGTTTTAAGTATATTCAAACCATTTTCTTTATTCTGATATATTTTATTCGTGAACATATGACACATTTTGTAAGTATATATGCAAGATGAACAATAATTTTAACTATCTATAGAGCATTATTGGATAAATACCACATCAAATTTATGCATTTAGATAATTCATACAAATAAAATTGACCTACTCGATTAAAAAATGTATTGATAACGTACCTAACAATGTATCATAAGTGATCTTAATGTGTTGTTTGGTAATGTAAGACTCATTATCACCTAATAAGACCTATTATGTGGTAGTAAACATATGAATACCTATCATAACATATAACAAACATAATGACTTATTATGACTCCCATGTCCCCTTAAGACACACATGTATGGATAATGTACCTAACAATGTACATCATAAGTGATCTTAATGTGTTGTTTGGTAATGAAAGATATAATCCATACAATGAATACAATGAGTGATGATCTTTAAATTATCATGTGCAAGTGACTTGTTTTTAATATTAAAATCAATAGTAATTTTAAACTTCAAACAAACATTAGTTTAAACATGCTTGAATGCAAAAGTAATAGAACAAAATAGGAGGTCATTACATAAATTGACAAATAATTTATAATAATTTATCAAGTGCACATACCTTTAACTTTCAAATAGAAGTAAACTCTCATTTTTGAATTAGTTTGTACGACATATTTCACAATATATGTAAGATAATGTCAATGATATATTTATACTTCATTGAACTCATTTGAAACATAAAATTGGTTGAACACATCTCTTCAAATGAGGTCTTGTAAAATAAAAATGTAAAACAAAAACACACATGTTAATAAACAGATAAATTAATATTCAAGGTATCTCAACTATGTAAATATATATGTGTAATTTGTATGTACTTACTATGTGAAATTGCACAAGATGTTGATGTTCAATCCACTTTAACATTTAAATTTGCATAAATTGTAATTGAGACCTGAATAAGAGGTATATAAGTTCTCTAAATTAGTATTGACAACACAAACATACATGTAATTAAATTATATAAGTACATATATATATAAATAATACAATAATGAAAAAACTTACATGTGTTTGATTTAAATGTAGTCATCCCACTGTACCATCTGCATCCTCTATCTTTTGCAATGCATCTATGATTGTCTCGTGCTCGTCCATTGAAATTGTCCATAGTACCTTATTGGCAGGTCTCCCTTTGTGTCTTTCTAATTTGATATTTTTTGCCACAACCAAATGAGAATAGTGTAAAATCTTCTTTTCAGTTTGGTAGTCTCCAAATGTTGGCAAACCATTTCTTCTTCTTAGGTATCTATGCAGCCAGGTGCCAGCTACAACAATAGATCCGATTGGATACTCAAAACCATCATTGTCTACTTGATGACATGTCATTTTTTTCTTAGGTTCCACACATCTACCTAGCCAAGACTCAGTCTGTTCATCATTATCAATAGTTGCAATAACAGCATAAACATGTCCTACAAGATAAGATAAAGTATAGAAACACTTTAATCACTTGTGTACATATGCAAATTATATAAATTGAAGCATGAGATTGCAAAAAAATCTAATTAAATTGTGCATACCAGGTTCTATGACGTCTGAATTATGATCATAGTCTTCTAATGCAAAAGTAACATTCTAGCCTTCATTTACTATATCATCTTCAAAATGCGTGTCAGTAGGTGCTAATGATCTTTGTTGCCAATCTTCAACCCATTCTGTATCCTCACATTCTTCTCATTCACCTACAAGACAAAATTGACAAAAACAAGCAAGCTTGCTAATCCATATAGTCCAAGTGTTAGAATCTGAACTCCTAAATGAATGCCATTTAGCTGAACCACTAATTGTATCACAATCATATCTTGAAGGGATATTATTTTCTTCAACTAGGTAGAAGAAATGTTTGATTGTAGAGTTTTGACTTGATCCTGTGTATAAATATTTGTTACACCATTCGACAATCTCATGTGCATTTTTGAATTTAGCTCTCTCCTCAAATTTTAATTGCTCTTTACTAAGGGCTCTCTTCACACATGCACTAGCACCATCATGTTCTCCTTTACCATGTCCAACCTCAAAAAAACTCCACACATGTTGGATGCTAGTTTACTTATGTGTCCTACTCAACCAATAGAACATTCTAGCATTCTTGAATTGTCCTATACAATTATCTGACCATATCCAATGTTGTGTCATTTGAATTTGTCTCTCTTTTAAATTATCATAAAAGACCTTGAAACAATATTGGACAAACTCAGATGAATGGAGTTTATTATCACTTAAATAAAAATGGTACTCTCTTAATATTTTTTGATCCTTCTCTGTACTATTAGGTGCATGCATATAAACTATATGAACATAAATTGTTACTTGCACTGAATTGTAATATTGTGGTTGTACCTCTTGTTGCGGTGCAAGTGTGTAGTTCTCTACAAAGTCAACAACTGAAAGTATAGTACTAATTGGAAATGTATTCTTACATATTCGAAATTGTCCCTCAAGGCATCTAGAATATTGAGAGTGTTTAACATATTTTGGTATGATCACACTCTTAAACTCATCCGTAAATGCATGACAACTAACTTTATCTATAACTAGATCGCGCCTTCTTCCAAACTTCCCATCCTTCAATGGATATTCAATAGTTTTGAATCTTTTTACCTCAACTAATTGTTGTCCAAAAGAAGTCAAAGCATTTTCATGCAAACATTCATCTAACAAAGAAAGATTCCTGCACATATCACATGTACTAGAATGGCATGCATTGAAAATAAAGTATTGATCATTAGGTGGCTTACAAAACAAACCTGATATGAAATCTTTTATAGTTTGAGGTCGTATTTTCATACCACATTCTTGCAAAATTTCTTTACTATGCATGGTACCATGTATAGATTGAAATACATCATAATGGTAATGAAATTGAATATGAGTTTAACAACAACATGTGATTCTTTCCTTGTTAATCCTTACATACCATGGTTTACACTTTTCAAAAGATCTTTGACTAATGGTAATATTTAATACCTTACTATCTACAAATTTTTTAAACAATTCAGTTTGAGTCATGTCCAAAAGATGTTTAGGATGTGGATCACGTATTTTTGACCCAATTCTCAATTTAAGAACATCTCTTGAATTAGGTGATACTCTTGTATTATCATGCCAAAAAATTTTAATCATTTCACTAGTAAGTTTCATATCACATCTCAGGAGTCTACCACTAGAAGTCCATAAAATATTTGTTGGATCACATTCAAAGTTAACCCTTCTCTTTACAACTGTTTCTAAAGTCTTACGATTCACATTAAGATATCCACTTATGTTGGTAATCAATCTTTTTTCAGATGTTGATTTGTTAACTAAAGCTGTTGTTATTGCTCATCATGCTGCATTCTTATCTTTAGTCCAACTTCTCTTTTCAATAACATCAAAGGGACTAGAAACAGTGGATACAACTTGTTTTAAAGACTCATTTTTATTCTTGGGTTTTGCATACATTCCCAACCTTCTCATTACTTTTCACATTTTAGACATTTTAATTAGTTGCAACATTAGCTGACATTGAAACCCAAATTTTTTATTATAAAAAAAATGCCTATACAATCTATTAGCATGTGTCCTAATTTGTCTCCATGAAACCAATCCCTCAAGATTATCTAACACATCATTAGGAATATGAAAATTTTGTTCAGACACTTTACTATCATCCTAACATGTTTGTTCAGTAGTTGGTGTTTCTATGTCTACATTCATGCAATTTTTATTTTCAGACACTTTACTATTTTCACTGTTATTTGGGATTTGAATATCATTTTCAAATTTTCTTGGCATTTCTTTTGGGGTAGGCATTTCAATTGGAGTGTTTTGTGCATGATCGTTTGAAAATTTCTTCTCATGAAGAAAATCTAAATCTTTTAAATTGTAACCTGCTTCTAAAAAATCACCAATTTCATCACGAGAGAAAATTTGAGGATTTGGAGACACACCTATATTGAATGCATAATTAGAATGTGCACCTGAATTTTCTTGTATTGGGTTCTCTTCTTTGACTTCTTCATCCATCGTGGTATCTTCAATGTCTTTCTCCTTTGAAACATTTTTCAAGTCTCTAATTCTCTATCTTCTCTCTCATTGACGTTATTCTTCATTCTCTTTATTTGCTGCAATCTCCTCATCTGTCAGAACTCTTGCTTTCTTCTTTCTTCGTTGTTTTGATCCCATGTTTGCACCAATTTTGAATTTGAATCAATAGCCTACAAATTGTATAACAGGAGAAGAAAATAGAATAAGCATGATGAAATTCGGTGTTGCATGTCAAAACTATTGTTCAATCATTTCAATCATTGAAATTGGTTCGGGGGGCAGCTTTTGGGACCCAACAGGTACATCAAAAATGGGTACCCGATTTCTTAAAAATTGGCCACTCGATTTTTGAAAAATTAGGTATCCATTTACAAATCGGGTGCCCAATTTAATTAAAGTTGGTATAATGGTTTAAAGAAATCTGGCATCCAATTTGTGAATTACAAATCGAGTGCTCAATTCGTGAGACATGAGCAAGAATTTGGCATGGCTACCGACTTTTGCATGGGGTTTTGCCTTGGGGAAAGGCATAGCATAGGCTTGGTCCCACCAAGCCATGCCTTTGTACTCCTTTTCTTTCTAAGGCATTTAATCGATAATTTCTCGTATTGTTGTAATTTTTTTATAGTCATTCCTATTGAATTTCTTGATGAGACAAAAACCCATTATAGGACTTGCTGTTCTGATTTCAAAAATGTAAATTTTATAGTGTTATTAGTTTATTTTCTATTTTTCCATTATTTATTAATCAAAACTATCTCCTAAATATTAAAAAGTGACATTCATTAAAACTTTAATAACTTTTTTATTTTATAATTTTTCTTAAATTAATTTATATGGCATCAATCTACAGACAATTCTTTTGATGTTAAAAAAAAAAATTGAAAAAAGTGAGATTTTGACCAAATTATGTGGTTCGTACATGAGAGGTTTTAAAAATTACCTTTATAGCCAATTAATAATTAATAATAAAAAATTTATTCAATAAAAAATAAAGAAAAAATATTGTCATCAATCTTAGGTGTATTAAGTAACTGCCTTTAAAAGGATTTGCAAAAATTCATTTATTTGTGTCAAATTATGGTGTCTGTACATGAGCATGGTATGGTCCTGAAACAGGCATTTTGAAAAAGTAGTTTTTAAAGATCCATACCAAAAAAATAATTTATCATATGGGTGCACAAATAAATTACATATCCAAAAACTAGATTCCGAACACTAAAACTTTTATTTTTGGAGTTTTTTAATATTCAATCTCTAAATACCTCAAATTTTGACATCAATTGACAAAAAATTTCAAAAATAGGAAAAACACTTCCACTTTTTGGCAAAAAGTGAGACCCAACTTCTTGCACTGACCCCCCTCAAGGGAATGGATAGGCAGAGTCTAGCAATAAGAACTTAACTAGTATTGTTAAGAAGCTAGTCTCAAATAATCAAAAGACTTGGCACAAGAGGATTTATGAGGCACTCTAGGTGGATAGAGTGACACCCAAGAGGGCAATTGGTATATCCCCTTTTGAACTTGTTTATGGAACTGAGGCCAATCTGCCTCTACCTCTGGAGTTGGCCATGAGAAAACTCAGAACAGTAATTAAGGATGATGTCGATAAGGATGGTCTAGAGAAGAGGATCCTATATTTGAGAAAACTTGAAGAAGAAAGGAGGGAAATCATAGACCACATTACACAACACCAAATGCAAGTGAAAGAGCTCTTTGATAAGAAAACAAGAACTCAAAAATTTATGGTAGGAGACATGGTACTACTTTGGGACAAAAGAAAGGCTCTAAAAGGAATGCATAATAAGTTTGATGCTTTGTGGAAAGGTCCATTTAGAATTCAATAGGAATTCGAAAGAAATTATTTTAAGTTGGCATATGAAGATGGTGAAGTACTACCCTTGACTTATAATGGTCAAGATCTCAAGCTCTATCAAATTTGAGATTGAAAATAGGTATCCCCTGTACTGTACTATAGTTAAACTTAGTGTCTTGTGTGTGTGTCTTAGTTAGCCTTTTCACTTCTGTTTTCTTTTCCTTGTTCCTTGTTTTGTTTTGTTTTTTTGTGTTGTCACCCTTCATATCCTTTTGCAAAACTAGAGATTCTAAGTTGCTTGCTTGGGCATGCTCTACCCAAGTCCCCGGTCAGAGCTAGCTATTGCCCCACTTTTTATTTTGTACCAATTTCGCAAAGTAGAAATTAACTTGTATTGTGTTTAGTCTAGTTGAGTCAGTTGGTCCTTTCTCCCTCAAGTGATAAGCATCTCCATCGGGTTTTCATCTTTTCTCTTCTCCTACATTGTATGGCCAGGTGGGTTTTCTTTATCATCATGAGTCTTTTGGGTAGTTTAGGACCTTGCTCGATGGAGATTCTTGAATTATGTTACTTCAAATGAACTGCTTTCAGCTCATTTTGTTTTGGACATGAAGGAAGTTGAAGTGGCAAAAAATCTAGTTTCATTTTCTCTTTGGTGAGTTTTCGCACCTCGAAGGTAAAACTCCCCCAAGATTCACAAATGTGATTTGCGAGTTTAAATGAAGAGAGACTAATTCTGTTATGGATAGATCATTCAATTATTACAATGTTTTCACTATGGGAATCATTCAAAACTCACTAAGATGATTAATAAAAGCATTGGCGAAAAACTCAAAAATACCTTCTCCTCGACGGGTTTCGAACCAAGAAGTCAGTTTTCTAAAATAGCATTTGTCAAAAGGTAAAGTGAGTTAGTGGGTCCCATCTTTCACTTATGAAGCCAGTTTTATGTTTTCTAGAGGCTTAAAGTAAAGTGATTAGGGTAGAGAAGGTAAAACAAGGGCATAAGAGGAAAAGTAGAAATTGCCTTCTCCTCCACGAGCTTTCTACGCTCGACAACAATTTTTTGCGAGTAATAGAAAATTGTTCCTGCAAGCATAGTAATTGTGTAAATTGATTGTGGCATGTTTTGGGAAAATATTTGAAGCAAATCAATTGAGTTTGTGAATGTATTTTAAAATAGAATCCAGTCAGGCGGATTTCTTACCAAGGAGTACTCCATTTCTATTTCTCCAAAACAAGGTTAAAATGGAAAAGTAAGTCTATAATTAAAGAAGGTTACCATTTGGCCAACATGAATAGTGAAAAGACAAGGAAAAATATGTTAGAACCCTCACATTTACTAATTCAATGGATTTATCCTTAAATTCGCTCATTTGGTGCGGATCATGAAAATCAACAAATAGATTAAGGGTTCTTATATAGAGATAAGTGTAATAGATTTTCAAATCACTATTTTCTCTTTTGAACTGTTATCCTGAATAGAGCTCCCAAAATAATTTCAAAGTTACAAGTTTCACTCTTTGTACTATTTGCAATTATTAGATTTCAGTTTATCCTTATATCAAACAAATGGGAATAGGATTCATCGGTGTTGATGGATTGTGTGGAATCAAGTCTACATGTTAGAATATCACAAACACTTCACCTCACTTCTTCAACATGCAAGACTTCCAAAGGAGACTAAGGATATAGCCTATTCAGCCCATAATGGAGAAACTTCAAGGAAGTGGATTAGTAGAGGAAATTGGATTTCCAACAGTAGTACAAGCTCCAGATTTGATTATTGAATGCATCAATCATTATAATTTGGATACAAAACAAATCTTACTACCAGATCAAATAGTTCCAATCTCAATCGATAGGCAAGTAGTGGTGAACTGCCTGCATATTCTAGAATGAGAGGAGTTCTCTGAATTAACAATTGGAGGAGCCTTGTCATAATTCTCTCTAAAGAAGATGGTGTTTCAAAAAGAGATCACGAGTTCTTGGTTGCAAAAGCCAATGGGAGCTAAGAGTAAGGTCCCTAAAACCATTTTTGGGACTAATCTCAAGCTTGTGATTATGGACATTCTAGTCCTCTTGCATCGACTTAAAGGTGAGGTAGAAGCCTTTAATTTTGTAAAAAAATACTTTCTTTTGGTGCAAATTATTTGCTTGGATACACAATATGTTGACTGGGCATATGAGGTAAGTGAACAACTATCTAGGGTTCTCAGTTTGGCTAAGTTCTACAATTCATTTTATACTACTTTCTTGATATATATGTTAACTTCCATACAATAATAGCTAGGACTCCATAGATTAGAGAATTTCCCCGATGACATGAAAAGCTATGAATTTTATCCATGCCTATAACTGCAGAAGTTTTATGCAGAGTATATATGAGTAAATGATGCATTCACAATGAGAATATGTAGGGAACTCCAAGGATGTCTAGAGCAGAGATTCACCCTAGAGGGATTAGCAGTCATTAGTCAATTTCATAGTTATTTCATTCAATTGTCATCCTTTTCTTATTTGCATCTTGCAAAATTTGATGGATTCCCTTTGAAGCTGCCTAGATACTTGAATGACATGATTCTACTCATTGAGATCATGAGGGAATCGATTTAGGTGAATTTGTTGAGTTCCAGTTTGAGGAAGAAGAGGTATGAATTCCCTATGAAAGTTGGGGTCTATAGTTGTGAGGCTCGATCAGATGCTAAAAATATCCTTAAGACATTTGAGAACAAGTACAAGTTAGAAGAGTATGAATTGGTGAGGCCTATGTTTGACCCAAATGGGTGTGTCAGAGATGTGCTTCAAATTTGAAGCGTAATCAAGCATTTTACTACTATGGAGGATTATTGGGCAGATTGTGAAGATGAGTTGGAAAGTCGAGATTAGGCTTTTGCTAGATTGATAGTGGATCAAATGAAGACATATGGCATTAACTTAGATGTGGAAGGGCTAGAACATGGTGGGAAAAATATGTATAGTAATACATATTTGACCAAATTGAGAAATACTCCAATCAGTTTTGAGCCATATGTTGATATGGAAGAAGACCTTTATGTTATGATGGCCTAGATCATCAAGAGAACTAGAAAATGGGTAGAGTCGATAGCAAAAAAGGGAAAAAGTAAGGGCAAGACTACTCAAGCTTCTCTAGCTACAGTTACTCCTACTTCTTCTTAGAGTGCCACACCAAGTGTTACAACTACAGCCATTCAAGGACTTGGTCAATCTGTAGGAGGAGGTGACCAACCCTTGGAGAAAAACATTTCAATAGCTCCAACTTGCCAAGGCATTCCTCTACTAGTTACTGGGGAAAAAGATAGCACCAAAGAAAAGAGGACTAAAGAGGTAAAAGATGGTGTTACTACCCCAATCTCACCTCCTTATGTTACTACTCGAGTCTCACCTCCTCATGTTACTGCTCTAGTATCATCTCCTCACGTTACCCCAAATTCATCTCCTCATCATAGCCCTAGTCCATCTACAAGCTCTCCTCTTTTGAAAAAAATTGGTTCCCCCATTCTAATAGTAGAGATCAGGGATGAAAAGAGCAGTAGTAGGGAGTCCACTGAATCTAATGAAGCTATAAAGAAAACTCAAGAGGAAGAGAGAGCCCCGAGTTCATCTAGGCTTCTTTTTCAAGATCCAAAGAATCCTTTTTCTATGGCTATAGTGGCAATGAAAATTTTTAGTATAGAGTCACTTGGGGCTACTTCTAAGGTGATTAGTATAGAGTCCTAGCTAGAAGACACATTAGATAGGAAGAGAAAGAGGAAAGAGGAGAGCATCCCTGCACAAGATACTATGTCTCAAGTAGTTTTCTCTGGATCTAAAATAGTGAAAGCTAACAAGCAAAATACTTTATCAATACTTGGGCAAGATCCAAAAATAGGAAACTTAACAATGGAAATAGAAAAGCCAAACAAAGAAGGGAGAATTGAGGACATGATACCCAATGATTTCACTCTACACTCAATTGATCTTGGAGAGGCTATACATGATACAAAGGTAGGCCTATGGAGATCAGGTAGTGAGGTGATAGAAGAACAATTGGAGAGCCTCAAATTGTTAAAAATCAAGATGAAGGCTAGGATTGAAGAATTGAAAAGATTTATCAGCCAGTTAGTTGTTCCATCGGCAACCATTACTAGTGCGCCTGCTACTAAGAACCCCACAGTAGAAGAAGTACAAGCTTTCATCTCATAGCTTCAGAAAGATTGGCATTTTGGTCAAATCAGAAGAGAATGGATTGAGAAACTCAATGCAGATGGAATTTCTTTGATCAATCAAATTGGAAATGTTATCCTTCAATTGGAAACTGAGAAGTATAATATCATATCTAATCACGACACTTTGGCCACAGAGAAGGCAAGATGTGATGAATGTATTTCTCTCCTAAAAATGATCATCCAAATGAAGGAAAAAGAGGCAGTTGAAGAAAAGATTTTGAAGAAAGGGACTGAGCCTCTATTCAAATAGCTTCAAAGCATGCAATTTAAGTTGCAGATGATTCAAGAAGCTGAAGAGGGACTCAATGAAATAAGGGAAAAATTGAGGAAGACCCGAGACAAAGCATTCAAACTCATGTGAGGATTAGACACAGATTCACAAACTAGTGGGTTAGGGAAAGCTCTTATTGGGATAGAAGTAATGAAGAACAACTTCTCCACATACTTGAGTAATCTATCTGGAATGATGTCAAGCAGTCAAAACAAAGTATCAGAGTTGTAGGCACTTGGTGGATGCATACACACGACTGCTGAAGAATTGACAAGTCAGCTAAATGCAATAAAGGAGCTAGCTTGAGAGAATTCGAAGTGGCTCTTAAGATTCACTAATTTACATGTGCCTAGTCATGAAGAAATGATTCCAATTATAGTTGTTGCTAAGACATATAGAGTGAAAACTAAAAAAGGAAAGAAGCCCAAGTGATTCAATTGACGCCCCCTTTTTATTTTCTGTTGTAAACTTTGCAAATTTTGTAAATTTATTAATATGACAAATTGGCATCTTGCCATTTGTCATCCTTAGAAG
The DNA here is from genome assembly GCA_028749045.1 of Cupressus sempervirens. Lineage (NCBI taxonomy): Eukaryota > Viridiplantae > Streptophyta > Pinopsida > Cupressales > Cupressaceae > Cupressus > Cupressus sempervirens. The sequence goes on from CM053789.1 coordinate 248,716,493, forward strand.
ATGAACCAATTAAAATTCCTATTGTAACAGTCATCTCTCAAACTCTACATATATGAAGTTGAATGATTAATGAAAGGTCGGTAAATTTTGGTGTAGGATACTTGATGTTGCAAAGTCAATTGAAGAGTATTTTATGTCAATTATTTTCTATTCCAGTAAGTTGATAGTTGTTAATTAGTTGATTCTTTCTCTTAAACTAAGTTATAGTTGGAAGGAAAGGAGGTTTCATTCCTATGTTGCGAGGTTGTGAATAAACCCAGTAGGAAGTGATGTGGAATATTCGAAGGACTCATTAAATTTTTTTTATACTTCATTTATACCTCTGTTAATGGTTTCTATAGATTAGTTTAGTGTTGAGTGTATGAATTCATAGGATGTGTGAGTTCTTTCATTTGGTTCATAGACTAGAAAATTTCCCCTGCCTGGATTAAGTCCTACTTAGGCTTAATTTGATTGACCTCTTCTACTCTCAAGTTAAGAGCATACCCTATGTTAGTTTTAGGATCAAAACATAATTCATATCATACCATTCCATAAGGGAGCTGTACCTATCAATTTAGAGAAAAACCAATAATCAGAGAATGACTTTTCAACTGTTGTAATTAAATATTGTTCACAATTTGGGCACTATGATAGTCGTATTCTTAAGAAATAGGAAAGGAAAAATATTTTTACCAACAAGTTCATAAAATGCAAGCTGTCAAAAAGTTGCATCACAACTTTTGGAAGGCCAACAAGCAACTTTTTCTAATGCTCATAGAAGTTGAAATGATTGTTGAGGTAGTTGATAGGATGTTATTTCAATTTTCTTTCATGATTTTGGTTCATGTTATATGTTTGAAGTTGATAAATGAATGAAGTTTCTGTGTTTCTTCTACAAATTATGTCAATACAATCAATTTCTTAGGGTTGAACGCAACAATAATACCTTTTTCTAAAAGTCAATGGTAGTATTAGTTAGAAATATTTTGAAGTTAATTTTGTATTATCTCACAAGATTTGAATGGAGAACATCAAATAATTAAAAGATTGGGTCTCAAACTTTAGGCCTGACATGGTGTGCATATAGAAATGCATTTATCTTGAGTTTTGGCATTAGAATTTAATGGTCTTCAAAAAGACATGGGTAGAGCGAGTATGCTTCATTGGACATAACTTATACAATGATCAATTTTTTTGACAGAACTAATGATGATAGGTAAAAAGGAGATCTTTTTGTATGGAAAAGATGTTGATAAAGAACAATGTGTAATGAGCCAAAATAGGTTGTGTAGACCATGAGCCCCCTTTCTAGCAATTTTTCATAATTTACTAATTGGTTATTCTTAATCAATTCATAAGTTCACTATTTATTGGATTATAACCTATCATTGAACCACTTAATCATCAATCTTCTTTTTTAATCGAAAGAAATTTCTCCTTTTTAATTCAAAAAAATCCCCAAAATCTGTGTTATCTTAAGCGTGCATATGAAAAACATTATTTATATTTTTTAAATAAAATAAAAGGCATTTTAGTCTTAGATGAGGTATATAGTTTCCGAGGTGGGTAGAGTCTTTATTCTCATCCACACATCATTTGCCTCGTAAACATATCTATTTATCTTCATTAGGTGAGATTCTTGTGCACATGGATCACTTAAGACTCATTTTACACCCATGATTTTGCATCTTAACCTTTATTGTCCATCTATCTTTAATAGGGAGTCTCTCTCTTCACTCTCTCATTCATACAAGTTTATATTAAAGCTATGTTGTAGGTTTTGTTCTATATTTTTGAGAATTTGGAGCACTTGAAGAATTCTTGCATTCTTATCTTAGGCTTCATTTTACTTGCTTTTGGATATTCTTTATAGTTTAGATTTTCATTTATTCTCTACCATAGATCACATAGGTTAAATAGGGCTTGGTAACTCTTCATACTTCTTAGATTACTCTTGCATTTCATTTATGGAAACCTTCCAATTTATTTCATTTAATTCTTGTATATTTCAATTCTTTCCTCTACTCATTGAATCTTTCATTCTATGATGCATCTTGCAAGGGTTGCTTTAACTAGGTTTATTTTAGATCCACCATCTCATAGCTCTTTTATGTCATAGATATGAAGCTATAAGCATCTTCTTTACACTCACTATGCCATGGTTTTCCTCAAGTGTAATGGTTTAGAGAAGTGTACCCTATCTTTTGTATATATTTTTGGCACCTACCGTGGGGTTCGACATCTTGGTTTAACTCTATTTTTTCCCATTTTTTTTTCTTTTTTAACTTGTATGCTTCAAATTTGGTTTTTCTTGTATGATACATATTCCACTAGGATATAATAAAGGGGTAGTTTCACTATCATGCTAGTACTATATACTTCATCATATTTCTATCTAGAAAGTATCATTAAACATTCATGCAATGTCTCATTTTGTGCAGAAGTATTACCCTAACATACTAGGAAGTATAATACAATACTGCATTAGCCAATAGTATCATTTGATTTTTTTTATTTTCTCAATTCATCTTTCTAATTTCAAATTTCTTTTTGTGACTTTCATAATTTGGTTTATTGGCTTTCTAATATGTCATACTAGTGGTTTTGCAAGGTTGTTTTTAGATTTCATTAGTTATTTTAATGACCTATCCCTTTTATTTTTGTAGGGGCCTATCTTATTTACTCTCCTTCCCAAAGAGAAATTGCAAAAAAAAGGGGATACTGACATTGTTGAAAATTCGCACAAGAAAAAACAAAAAACATTTTTATGTGTCCATTTCAAGTTCATGCATATACTAGTTATATTTCCTTCCATAGGAACATAAAGCCCATTAGTGAGGTTTCATTATTGATAGAAGAGTATGCTCTTAACTATATTAGTGAATTATAAATCTTTACTTATCATTGCTCCAAGAAAGTGGGTAGTATATCTCAAATTTTAGTTTTCTTACCTAAATTTATTGGCATATTTTGGGGAAGCATTGAGTAATAGCAAAGTATGCACTTAACCTACTAGGTGAATCAAATATCTTGATCTCTTGTCATGGATCTATTTTCTTCAATATCACTCCTAATATTTTACCTAAAGAGGGTGTTCAATTGGTGGAAAGATACCAATAGGAATGACTTACAGTTGGAACATAAATATCCTAGCTAATCTGACCCTCTATAATCAAAACCTCTTCACAAAGGAAAAATCCTTGGGGACATAACACTTTACTCAGTGAGATTACATGTGGTATTGGGACCATAAGGAAATCACTAGGTGGGTATTCTTAAGGTACTCTTGTTGTTGTGAGCCCTCCATCTTGTATTGGGTGCAAGAGGAGTGTAATGAATGAAACCCTTACAAGACACTTAGGATTTTGGGGGAACCTTTTCTTTGCTTAATATCTTGGTGCAAGGATTGATCCTAGCTGACTAACACAATCACCATAACATTTGATTCACCAAATGTGTTCCTTTAGATGTGGGGAAAATCTATGACAGCCAATATCTATTGCAGGAAACCACTTTGTGTGAGTGGAGGGAGCATTAAGTAGATATTGAGTAATTAATCATTTCCTTTCGGTAGATATTACTTCACTGTGTCTTCAAATAAGGTAGACCCATGGAAATAATTTGGAAATACATGAATAGTAGTATTTATAGGACTTATTTTGTATTCAAAAAGTTCCCAAGTGTTTGTACTAGTAAGGTTTCTTTTTCCCTTGTCAAATTTCATGAAGATGTGTGATCGTATAATAAAATACTTTCAAAATTTCTACCTTCTTGCCAAGAACTAAAAAAATTAACTATCAAAGTCATAAATTACATAGATTGATGAAGAAAATTAGTGAAAGATAAGTCTTTTAGGAACAAAAGTCATGAAAACTATCTATGTTGGTCAAGTAACTAATGCAAGAGCATCCTAGGTTGCCTTGTAATCCTACTCATTTTTGTTTATTCTAGAAATATCATTGAATTTTAGTGTTAACCAATTTTTAGTGTTAGCCAAGCTATATTAACCAATTTTAAAGTGTTTATTAAGTTCAAATATTAATTGAGTTCTAGTTTTGACTGAGTGTTCATGCGTGTGATGGGTGAACTTGATATTTGATGATGCTTGATTCCTTCTTTCACTGAATTTGTCTATGATTGGACCTTACTTCAAGATGAGTGATTTATTTAATTTGGATCATGAATTTAATGATAGGATATATTGAAATTAATTATTCAATTGTATATTGTCATTTATGTTTACACAAATATCAGTATGAACCAAGAAATGTAGAGTTTGTAGTATTAACCTTTTCTATCTAAGTATAAACTAAGTAGTAAGGTTATGAAGACTTTCCTATATTAAGTAAGTAGTTGGTTAATGATAAGATTTCTATTTTTACTAGTAAATAATTAGTTAGGCATCAAAGGATTTCAGTATTGATTGAGTGGTTGGGCAATAAAGAAGTCATGATGTCAAGTGAGTCTTTAGTTCTAGTGTTGACCAAATGACAACATAATGAAATTGTAAAATGTTTTGTTCATTTAGGATGACTATTTGGATATTTATTGATGTTTTAGAAGGATATTCAATATGAATTTTCCTATATTATGATATATAAGAAATTTCAAGCTAATGGAGCAATAGGATTAGTAAGAAGATTATGAAAAAGATGGATATGTGAGAGATGGCAAAAGAAAGAGAAGGATAGTGTGAAAGATAAGCTACAAATAAACATCTAATTTGTAAGGAACTAGAGGTTAAGCTAGAACAAATATTTGAATCTACCAATATCATAAATCAAGTAAAATTGATGTTTCTTTCTAACCATTGTAGTGGTAAAGAAATCTCTTAATAGTCATTTTGTAAATACTCTAAGAAGGTGAAATTTCATGATTGAATAATTTTGTGGATCTCTAACTAGGCTACTCCTAATAAGGTGATCTAATTCCTCTATCAGGGTCATACTTAATAGTGTGTTTTGTAACCTTTAACAAGGTTGGCCCCTAACAACAATCACTTCAGAAGAGTGAAAATTATTGTCACTAGTTGCAAGGTGGAATTTTCCAAATTATTTTTTCACATTAAATCTTGGTGTCATCTATGTTCATGTTATTTTCTTATGTTTTAACTTTTTTTAACTATGTTACTAAAGGATAAAATAGATTAATAAGTCATAAGGTTTCTTTTTAAATTGAGTAATTGTAAAATTGTAATGTTAACCAACAAATTTAGCATTGTATAACAACTAGAATTTTGTATTAATATCAATGTGGAAAGGATTTGCATTTGTGGCAACTGGTTCACCCCTCCTCTCTTAGTTACTTCTCTTCCATTTCCAATAGTATCTTGTCTTGTCTTATATTTCTATTAGGTTATAATCTAGAATCTTCTAAAAGCCATTTTGGAAAGTATAAGTAGACATATTTAGTTTATTTTAGGTAGAACATGGAGAATTTAGAGAAGAAGTTTCTAGTAAAGTGAATTTGAAGTTGGATCATTAATCTTGAAATTGTATACTACTAATTCCTTACAACTAGGCATGTATAATAATAAATTGATGAATCAATAGAAGTCTCTCTCTATGTGTGTGTGTGTGTGTGTGTGTGTGTGTGTGTGTGTGTGTGTGTGTATTATGTTTATTCAACAAGGTGTTTGGATAGTTAGGGGTGACTCAGGCACTACTTATTCATACTCCTCCTTGTGTCAGGTGGTATTAGAGCTTGGCGTTCATCCTTGTGCAGATTAGATTCTATAGAATGTAGAAGTTGATGAAAGCCAACTTCACAATGTGCCAAGATCACCTACATGAAAATAACCTACTGAAGAGAAATTGAAGAAGGAAGGAAGAAGAGCTTGAAGAAACAAAGATAAATTATATTGCAAAAAGAAAATATAAAATTGTTGTTCCAAAAATGCAAAGGGAGAGCCTACTTATAAAGGCTTCTAGGAAGCTTGTAGAACAAGCTAAAATGTTCTAGGAGATAAGTATGACAACTAATCATACATCCACAAAAGGTGGGATATTCTCAATCAAGGCGAGAAGATAACTATGACTTGATAGGAACAAACTCTCATGTTGTCAACAACTCCTAGACTACAACTAGTAAATAAATGCATTTAACTAAGTAAAATTAAGTAAAAGGGTAAATTATAATTATTTACTCTAACACCTCCACTTATGTGCAACTTAGGGGAATGTACTTAAGCTTACAAAAACTAAGACAAAATGCAAAATGGGTCTTGTCAACTAGGCCATGTTAGGTACCCATGAAAAACTATAAAGAAATGCAACCTTTGAAAATGGGGAAAGAGAAAAAATCACATGGGAAAAACCCTTCCCCCAAAATAGGTAACTACAAACACGCTTAGAAAACATGAATGAAGGAATGCCTCAACAAGAGCCCCCAAGGAAAACTTTCGTAAACCCAAGAATAGACTGCAACTAAGGATTACATGGTGATGCAAAAGGTTTAGTGAAGATGTTAGCAACTTTCACATTTGTAGGAATGTACTCCAATGTGATAACACTATCCCAAATTAGCTAATGGATGAAGTGCATATGTAGCTAAATGTGCTTGATATGCTGAGGCTCTATTGGATTGTGAGAAATTTGAATGGCAATCTCATTATCGCACCAAAAAATAGTGGGATGATCTGGAGGAAAACCAAATTTAGTCATCAACTGCCAAAGCCATAAAGCCTTCTAACTAGTAATTGTAGTCCAATACTCAACCACGATAGATGAAAGTGCATGAGCATGTTGCTTTTTGCACAACCATGTGATAGGACTAGAGCAAAGATAAAACATAAAACCATAAGTAGACTTTTGATCATTGACATCATTAGCCCAATTTGAGTTAGTGTAGCCAACAATGTGAGGAGTCCCCATGGTGTAATGAATTCCATAGATGAGTGTGCCCTAAATGTATCTCAAAAAATTATTGGCAACTTGCCACTAACTCTCATGAGGGTCCTAAGAAAATTGAGAGACAAGGCCAACTGCAAAGAAGAGATCAGGACAAGTGTGTGTCAGGTAGAACAAGTTGCCAACCAACTGTTGATACAAAGTAGCATCCAGAAAAGGTGAAGAGTAGGAGTTAGACAAGGTGACACTCAACTAAAAGGGTGTTAGAGTAGGCTTGTAATCAAGCATGTCAAAGCATCAAAACATGTCAAGAGAATACTTCTTCTGATAAAAAAAAATCCCAATAGAGGACTAAACAATCTAGAGACCAAGAAAATAGTGTAGAAAACCAAGATTAGTCATCTCAAACTGGTCCATCAATGCATGCTTAACATCCTAAAGCATAGAGGATGAGCTACCCATGAGGATAAGATCATTAACATATAGGAAAAGAATCAAGATCTCATTTCCAAGATGTTGAATGTACATGGTAGGATCAAAATGGCATTATGTGAAGTTTGTAGAAAGTAGAAAAGAGACCATCTTCTCATACCAAGCCTAAGGGGCCTATTTGAGACCATACAATGAGTGACAAAGTCTACAAACCATGGAGGAATCGTACACAAATCCTATAAGTTGCTCCATGTAAATCTCCTCTGTGATATCATCATGTAGGAAGGCACTCTTCACAACCATTTGAAAAATAGGCCATCCCTTTGAAGCTATGAGGGATAAGACAAGGCAAATAGAATTCATTTTGGTAATAGGGGCAAATGTCTCAATGTAGTCAATACCCTCAAACCACGAAAAACCCTTTGTAACAAGAAAAACCTTTTTTTTATCAATCAAACCATCAAAATCATACTTAGTACAATAGATCCATTTGCATCACACTAGATTTATTTCCTTACGAAGACTACAAAGATCCAAAGTATGATTCTTCATCAAATAATAATATTCATCCTCCATTGCACTATCCCATTTAGAATGTCTTGTCACTTTAGCAAATGTCCGAGGATCATCACAAATAGCATGACTAAGAAGATTGGAACCTATAGTATGAGAATGGGTGCGATGGGAAGTGGAAGGGTCACTGGCTAGATATTCTATAGCCTTTATTGTATCTCAAGCCCATTTAGGTATCTAGGGAGGATCCTATGGTAGAGTTAAATAGGGATCACCAAGATCATCATATTCATCATTCATGAAACAAACTAGAAGAGAGGAGGGAGTAGTTGGAGGTGAAGTAAGCACTCAAGGTGAGTTATGAATTCTAGGAGGGCTCTCATCAAACTGAACATCTTGTCAAAATAAGACTTCTCTAGAATCAAGATCAAACAACTTGTGAGCCTTAACATCCTCACAATATCCAACAAAAATGAGTGGTCAGATCTTCTATTCCATTGCTTTCCTTTAAGCACTAGGTACAAATGCCCATGTTGAACTCCCGAAAACATACAATGATGATACATCAAGCTTGACATGAGACCAAGCCTCCTTAGGAGTCATATGTCAAATTACCTTGTGAGGCATTTGATTCTAAATATAATTGGCACAATTGATTGCCTCTACCCAAAAACATAAATTCATGGACTTGGACTAAATCATACAATTAGCCATCTCCCAAAGTGTTTAGTTCTTTCTCTCATCCACACCATTCTTCTAAGGAGTGTAGGTCACTACAAATTGATGCTAAAGACCATGTTCAGAGAAAAAATCCCAGAAGGCTTGGTCCATGTACTCCCCCCATTGTTTGTGTGTATCTATCGAATAGAAAGACCAAAATGCTTCTCCACAAATGTCCTGAAGACTCAAAAGGAATCAAAGACATAAGACTTGTACTTTAGGAAGTACACCCATGTGCATCTAGAGAAGTCATCAATGAATGTAAGATCATATCTGGCACTTGAAAAAGGAGTAAAAAATGACATGAGGTCACTAGGAATCAATCCAAAGGAACCAAAGCACGAGTGACCCATCCATGTGGAAAAGAATCCCTATTTTGCTTGCCAAGTGCACAACCCTTACAAATACCTTCTATACTAGAAATCTGGGGAAGCCCAAGAACAAGTGCTTTTGTGCTCATCTACTAGAGATATCTATAATTGACATGGCCAAAATGCTTGTGCCAAATTCTTCTTATTAAATCTGAATGTGTAACAAGACATGAACATGTGGCATTAGAAGACTCAAATCCATCAAATATGTAAAGGAAAGATGCAAAGTCAATGCTCTCAGTAGCAGAAATTATCTTAGAATCATGTAAGTATTAGATAACCACATCATGTGGTGAGAAATCAAGTATCTTACTAGAGAAAGATTGGCAAATCTAATAGATGGACAATAGTTTCATCAAAACATCATGAATACAAAGAACATTCTAAAGAGAGCCCATAACTAGTGCAACAGAACCAGAACCCAAAACTAAAAGTTGTAATGAGTTTCTAATAGAAATTTTTGAGGTAGCACAAGGAGAAAGTGAAGTAAGCAACTTTGGAGTGTTTGTCATATGGTGAGAGGTTCCAAAATCAAGAATCTAGGTAGGCCCTAAAGTAGTAGCTTGAGTAGAAAGAGCATGACCTTTCTCTATAGGGGGGATGATGACTTAAGAGCAAAAATATGATGCTCCTTCATGGCTTCCTCTAAAGCCTCCAAAAAATTCCAACACCTAGAAACGGGATGTCCATCCTTGCCAGAAAAAATGAAAGTCTCATTTGATTTCTTCTTGGTCTTGGAGGTAGACTCAGCAGACTTGAAAGAATCTTTACCCCTTGGAGGGTTAGCTAGAGGTGTAGGATCATTTTTGGTGTATGTTTCTATGATTTGGATTTCTTCTTTAATTTCCCTTTAGAAGACTAGGCAACCAATGCTTGGTTGGAAGAGCCAAAGGCATCCACCTATTGGATCTTTTCCTATTCCCGTGTCAACTGATCAAAAAATATCTCAAATGAAGGTATTTGATGTCTCTTACCAAAGGCATCCATAGTGAAGTAGAAAGTGGAAGAGAAGATCTAATACTTTCCTTGCAACTTTAAGAGTATTCAAAAAATACACTCATCATCTATTTTTTTTTTCCCACATCCCTAAAAAATTGGACGTAGAGATTTGAACTTCATCAAGAAGTTTCCAATGGTGGGGAAGCTGGCTAGTGACAAAGAAGTCAATTATGCATCAAGCCGAAGTGCCTAGAACTCATTCACTATGCCAAACAAAGTCTAAATTTTGGTCCAAATAGCCCATGGAGTGGTCAAACCATCTAATTAAAATAGTAGACTATCTGAAATGTTTAGTGCAATCAATCTCATGGCCTCATCCATTTTGTTTCTATGTTGAGGAACCTCAAAGGGGAACTATTGAATAGGTTGGTTCTCATCTAGACATGACCATAGGCCTCGTGATAAGAGAAGCCTAGTCATTTGTGCTCTCTAGGTGTGATAGTTTTGTGGCATGAGCTGGATCATATTAGGATCTAATATTGAGAGAAGAAGATAGAAGTAGAACGATCTTATTATGATGTAAATTACAAAATAAAAAATCCCCCACCCCACACAACTGATAAAGATATCCCTAAAATACCAAAGAAAACAACTATAAAAAAGCATAAAAGTTGAGAGAAGAACCTGGATTCCAAATGTAGAGAAGGATGAAACAAAGGCCTCTAATTCAATTCCAAAAATGGGAGTTCAAACAAACTCAGAATGTAATTAAACTACCATCATTATCTCCATATTTGAACTAGCTTTTTGGCACTTCTTTAAGATTGGAAAAATACATCTGTATGCTCAACTTATGGCCAAAAAATCAACTGTTGCTTCAAAAACAAGCTCACTAGAAAATCATAGACATGAAAAAAAATTTGACGATCGTATGGCCATCAATTGGATGTTGCTAAAAAAATCCATCCGTTGGAATGCCAATGTCAATAGTTGGAATATGACATCAACATGGTGGTTGTGGGTGATGACATCAGCTTGTCAGAAGATGATGTCACTCTAGAAAAGGTGATGTGGTAGCCAAGAAATGATGTAAGTAGGCTAGTGAGTAATGTAAGTAGGGTTAACTATTCTAGCAGTGGTGCCACTAGTAGAGGTGGCAGCAGAGCAAAGAATGTTGGTGGCACCGCAGTAGCAGGTGGGGAGTCATCGATGTGACAATAGTTGTGGACCGCCAAATATGGGTGGGTGGTGCCACATTTCTCCACATTGGCATGGCTGGCTATAGTGCCATAGTGGTGTAGTAGTGGTGTTGTGATGGCATGGTGGCACTATTGCAGTGATGCTTTTTTATTTTATATTTTTCACCAAAAAATATCTATATAGTTTGTATGACCTCCCAAGGGGGATAAAAAATTGCTAGATGTTACAAAAGCCAAAAATGAAAAATATTATATGAATCTTGACTATTACCATCCTTTTGAACTAAATGAAAGCATCTATTTAGGCTCAATTAAAAAATTTCTATTCCTCTCAATTCAAGAAAAATCACAAACAAACTACAGTTTGTGTCGCTGAATCACGGCTTCAAAAAACTTTAAACCAGGAACTAGTAGGGAGGCTTTGGTACCATGTAGAAGTTGATGAAAGCCAACTTCATAGTGTGCCAAGATCACTTTCATGCAAATAATCTAAGGAAAAGAAACCAAAGAAGTAAGGAACAAGATCTTGAAGCAACAAAGAGAAATTATATTTCAAAAATGAGAAATGAAATTGCTATGTCAAAAATGCAAAGGGATAGCTTATTTATAGAGGCCTCTAGGAAGCTTGTAGAACAAACTAGAAAGTACTATGAGATATGTATGACAACTAGGTATACATCCACAAAAGGTGGGATATCCTCGATCAAGGTGAGAAGATAAGTATGGCTTAGATAGGAACAAACTTCCATGTTGTCAACAACTCCTAGACTACAACTAATAAATAAATGCATTTAACAAAGTAAAATTAAGTAAAAGGGTAAATAATAATTATTTACTCTAACATAGAACTTTAATTTGACTTTAGCTATTGTGTTGAAGATATACAGATTTGACCTATAACTTGTAGAGGGTTATGATCTTCCAGGAACCTATTTGTAAGGAGGTTCACGGAAGAGGATATGTTGTCACTATTATTATGGACATGTTGAGATAAATTTCACCTAGATTAGATGTCGTGGAGATAGCCCAGAGAAGAGGAGTGCTTTTTAATGATGTGAGTGATGATAAAGTAATGACACCAAACCCTAATAAAAAACTCAAGGAAGATCAAGATGATGAAGGATTGTTGAGAGCATTTTCTAGGGAACATTCAAATCTTGATGTATAATTTATTCCTTATGATGGAAAATTGGACACCAATGTTGTGTTGGATTGGATATCTAAAGTGAGAAGTTGTTTGAGTTTGAAGGTACGTATCATAATATGAAGGTGAAAATTTTAGTCACTAGTTTGAAAGGTCATGCCTCATTGTGGTGGGAGCATTTGAAAACTAATACAAAGAGAAGAGGAAAGGAGATAGTCAATACTTGCCTAAAAATGATCGAAAAAGTCAAGAAAAAGTTTCTTCCTTTTCATTACTAGGTTACCTTGTTGAGAAGGATGGAAAACTTGAGAAAAAGGAACATGACTCTATAAAGGTCCACTGAGGAATTCTATAGATTGGACATTAGATTTGGACATGTAGCTGATGAGGTTGAGAAAGTTTCAAGTTATCTAAATGGATTAAGCTCTAGAATTCAAGATGGGATAAGTTTTGTGAAACTGGAATGTGTGGAAGAAGCATACACATATGCCTTGAAAGATGAGGAGATCTTAAGAAAGAGGCATGAACAAAGAAAAAGAGGTAGAGATGGTAGATTCTAGAGAGGCAAAGGTAGATCTTATGGAGAAGCTAGAAAATTTGATAATCCTTTGCATTATAAGGACAAATCAGAATGGAAAATTGATGACGAAGGAAAGAGCTAATGAAAAGGTGGTAATTCTTACTAAGGATGTACTATTTATTATTGAGGAAGAGGTAATTCTTATTCTAGAAGTTTTTTTTTGTGGTAATTATTTCAAATGTGGAAAATAAGGGCATAGATCCTTTGAATGCAGATACTCTAGTGAGAAGGAACAAGGTAAAATAATATTGTGATTCAAGGAGACCTTGAGTGTTCACCAAGTGGACTTGAGGTTGAGGAAAATTTGATGGTGAGAAGAACTTTGTGTAATAAGGGACATGATGAGGAACATGTCCTATCGAGAAGTATTTTCAAGACTAGATGTACAATGGCTGAAAAATGTTGCAAAGTGATCATTGATAGTGGAAGCTCGACAAATTTTGCATTAGATGAGATGATTAGAAATTTTTACAGTTGTAGAGGTTGAAGAATTATAAAAATTATCATGTTTAATGGACTAGGGATGAGCATAAGATATTGGTAAGTGAACAATGTATTGTGATGTTCAAGAATAGAAATTACTTTGATGAAGTTTTGTGTGATACTATACCTATGGATTGTTGTCATATTTTGTTGGGTAGATCCTGGCAATATGATAAATATGCTATACATAATGAAATATTGAATCAATATAATCTTTGGGTGAATGAGAGAAAGGAAATATGTTTGTCTTTAATTCAAATTCTAGATGACATTAATTGTACTATTGTTCAAGTTTGTGTGGTCAATTGGAAGCAATTTGAAAAGGAAATGAAGAAGAATCAAATATGTTTTTTCCATTATTCCTAGACAACCAATTTTTAGTAGTTGTAACTAAGAGATAGAGAATAGTGCTGACCAAGTGACGGATAATAGTAACTAAGTTTTAGAGGATAGTAGTAATTGAGTGACAATAGAAGCTAGAAATGTTAGCTGACTAACATAAAAAAATGATAGCTTGTTGAATGAGTATAAAGAAATTGTTATAGAGGCTATACTTGATGGTTTACCACTAGTAAGAAGTATAAGTCATTGTATGGACTTGATTGTAGAGTAAATACTGATGGTTTACCACTACTAAGAAGAATGAATCATTGTATAGACCTGATTCCTAGAGCTAGCTTTAAAAATAAGCACCATACAAATTGACACCCACAGAGAATGAAGAACTTAGACAAGTTCAAGATTTATTGTAGAAAGGGTTTGATCAAAGAAATTTTGATTCCATGCGGTGTACCTATTGTATTAGAACCTAAGAATACTGGACAATGCAAAATTCATACTAATTCTAGAGCCATTAATAAGATCATAGTAAAATATAGGTTTCCTATGTTGAGGATTGATGAAATAATGGATTTTTTGAGTGGAGAAAGGTATTTTACCAAGATTGATTTAAACAGTGGTTATCATCATATCAAAATTAGAGAAGGCGATGAATGGAAGACTAATTTCAAGACAAAAGACATTTTGTATCAATGGTTGGTAATGCACTTTATTTTGACTAATGCTCCTAGTACTTTCATGAGGTTGATGAGTGAAATTCTCAAGATATTATTGGGTAATCTTGAGATTTTCTTTTGGGTGGTATTTTGATAATTAGTAAGAATATGGAAGAACATCTTGAATATGTTATGTTGGCACTGAAAATTGCATTCTCATTTTTAGCGTCTATTTCAAAATTTGAGCCCTATAAATGTAAATAAATGAGATTGTACCTGGTTGTACCTTTGAGGCCCCTAAGGTGTTTAATGTTTCTAACACCCTAAATTTAGCTTTTTTAAGCATTCCATGAAGAAAAATTAAGATTCCGAGAAATTTTGTGAAGTCTCGTTTTGAGCTAGTTTCAAATCTGCATTTTTACATGTCAGGCAGTGATTGGAGGTTGTGTTTTCCATTGAATATGTCACACCCAAAAATGTTTCATGACTTGCCACATTAGGAATATCTAGTGTCCATACCTAAGATCCTATGTTTTAGATTTCAAGTTTTTTCAAGTTGGTTTGACTAGGTTTTGAATCCCTCAAAGTTGTTCAGTAACTGTTTTCATGCTTTTGCAATTAACACATAATTCTGGAAGGCCTTGTTTGACGTGCTATAACTTTTGACCAGTTGACTAAAATGCTAAATTTCCTTTCACATTGATTTTTAGACATCAAGGACTTATTATGTTTGAAGTTTTAGCTTATGAAAAATCCATTTGATCAGTTTTCAAATGTGATTCCAAATGCAATTTATATCTCTTTACTGGTGTCAACATTTGTAGATCTGTTGGAAGCCCTATTCATGATGTTATACCTTGAGATTCATGATAGGTGAGGTTGAATGAATTGTACCACTATGTTTTACTCCAAAAATTCTTTATGTGTGTCAATTTTCAAGTCTTGATGAATCCGTTTGCACACTTTCCCAGGTCAATTCAATTTGAAAAAATCACCTTTCTATAATTGCTTCTAGTTAGCAATTTTGAGTAGCTTACTTTGACTGATTTTCATTCACGTCCTGTTATTTGTCGTGAGCCCAAATCATTGATTCATACTCTCCTCATGACATAGAACCAATTCCCTTGTTTTCATTTTCCCAAGTGCCCATTTGCCTAGTTTTTGAAGCCAAATTTGAACCCAGTTTATGGTTTTTTAACGTGTTTGCTTGCAGGTAATTCTGTGAGGTCAAGTTTGACAGTGAATATCTTTTGACCCCAAATTCGTCATGAGATGAGATTCGACATGGTACAAGTATGTAGAGAAAAAAATTAGTAGGTTAGATTTAAGAGCTCGGTCAAAGGTTTGGGTCAAATTTTAAGGCCAGTCAACAGACCTCTTGACATGAAATTCACAGTTTGTAAATTGATGATAAAATCTATTTTAATGACAGATTAGTGGTTAGATTTACTCCAAATCAGTGCTAGATGGTTAATGGATTAATTTTGTAGTTCATTCATTTGGAAACAAAAATTTTTATAGCCAGACCCACATTGGGGCCTGATTAATTCCATCAGGTAGAGTAATTCAAAGCAGCTAAAGTGAATGTCTTTTTATTTAAAGTGATATTGTTCAATAAAGAAATTACATGGGGATATATGTGAAAAGGGTCATCTTTTGATGGTAATAGATGTTGGCTTGAACACTAAATGGTGTCAAATAATGGTTTCTATAACTAGTTATAATAGGAGGGGAAATTCTTTGCAAGGCCTTATTTGCTGACAATGAGAAATCAAAGTGAACTAGTATGAATAAAACATATCCGCAATGGTATAAACCTTTGAACTGGGTGATTTAGAGGAGATAATACACACTTGATATCCTAGATTGTGTTTTTTTTTTGAAAGAGACACTAAAAGAAACAGTGCCTGATGACTCAAGTTTGAAGCCAATAATTACCATTTTGTAGACCAAAATTTGGTGATTGCCTTTGCTCAAATGCTAAGAGTTTTGTAAGGTTGAATTTTTACCATCAAAGTAATGTGGGTGACTGGGTACTTAGCTTGATATGTTGATTAAGTACCTATTTGAAGAGTATCTCTAGGGAGTAATGGAAAGGTCTAATGAAAGAGCATTTTGTTATGGAAGTCCATTTAAATAGACACAAATAGTGAGGTGGGTTGCAAATTCATCTTATGGAGATCTGCATTTCAATTTTTTGTAACACTCCATTCACCCCATCTAAAATGGAAGGTGTTAAGGAATAGGAAACCTAGAAGTGCTTAAATATGGGAAACAGTTTGTAGTAGAATCAATACCCAATGCCTTTATGGAAAATCTAGTTGATAAATTTCAGGTTGTAAACAATGGAAGATTCAAAAGCACAAAGCATAGGGCTGTGACAATTGGAACTTGTGCAAGGATATCTACTCCCACCTTCTATTTGCCTTTTTTGGATACCTTCATTGACCTTGCTACATCCATGGTAAATGTGGACCATCTGACTTTATACAAAAGATATAGGTATGAAGAACAAAAGAATAACCCATGTTAAGATAGAGTGTCAACATTATAAGGCGGTAGGAGGGTATATAAAATGAAGCCTATGCACATAGTAAAAGGGAGCTTCAACATCCAATGAAATCTCAAGACAAAGATCCAGTTAGAAAATACTACAAGAAACAGAGCTCATGCATATCAGAGTACTCCACATTTGGAAGAGTCAACAAAAAAAAAAGGAAAATAAGGAAGCCACTAAAGAAAAATCAATCCACGCTATGTAATAGTAGATCGACTATACGAAAGAGCCGGCCAAGTATAAATAAGCATGCAGAATGAAGATCACGTGAGGAGCACAAAGCTGTAGGTCAGAGCTTAGAAACCGACCATTCATGCAGAGGCAATATGGTCAAGGAACTCGCCAAGCAAAAAGTAGCTCCACACATGGAATTGAGAAAACTTATGCAAAATAAAGAGAAAACACAGGCAAAATGGACCAGCCATGAGAAAAAAGAGATTCAAGAACAACGAAGATCATATGAGATCAAGGAAATAGCCAAGGAATCCACATAGGAGCTGTGCATGAGCAAAAACCCATAGTAAATGGTAAAGGCCATGCCATGATAAAAAATGTAGAGCATAGGGAGGAGACTAATAAAGTAATATCCCACATTCTATATGCTAGGGTCTTTTTGATGTTTAAATAATATTGCACAAGACTCTTAAGATGTCTTAAGGACATCGACTTTTATAAGCCAGTGGAGATGCAAAACCTATGTTGTGGGGCTTGTGGCTTCCAATTAGAGGTGATGTGCACATGGAGGACAGGTGGCACAAAATGCATGCCTAATTTTAAATGAAAACTCAAACAAGCTAACATGGTACCCAAACTAGAGATCGTGACATGTGGCTTCGTCTTGCAGTGGGCACACGTCCGCATTTCCAAGATGCTTGCCAGTTAAAGATTGTTGGAAAGTGAGATTTTGCCACATAGCAGCGAGTCCCACTTAGAGATGATGTGGTGTCAAAGGTTCAAATCAAGGTAGATGCATGAGATGGTGCCACATGGCCTGGATCGACGGTCAGCACATGCCCGCTTTCTAGAGTTGTGAGGGAGTTAAGCCATGCACGAAAGTGAGCAAGTGCCATGTGGCAGTGGGTCCCATCTAAAATGACACATGGCAGATGAAGCAAATGGAGCATCCAATTAGAAAATGACACATGGAAAAATTGGGTTGAAATTGGTTGACCCCAAAATTGAGGGGTAAAGGGAAATTCAATAAATAAAAATAATATTATTTTTAATTTCTGAGAATGGATGTTTAGAGATTTTTTTAATTGCAAAAGGGGTTATAGTCTAAAGTTTCAACTTTGAATTTTTTTAAATTTTTGAAAAAAAAAAAAAAGGTTGCAGACCAAGGTTTTCATTCCAGAGGAATGTTTTTTCAATTGAAATTTAGAGGTTTTTCGAGAGTCGAGATGTGCGATGTTATATATCGTCGAAACCTAGAGAGGACAAATTTCTCAATTATGAAGTCAGTTTCTACATAGGAAGCTGTTTGTTAGAGCTAGAGGAGTTTTTGAATTAGGTGCCTATCTTGCTACCGAATTTAGATGTTAGAGTTTAGTTGTGATTTCTAGCAAGGTAATGACTTGACTGTGCATAAAAGATAAGGAAAAGGCAATTGGGGTCAATTTTGGTCGCCTTCCAATCAGTTGAGCTTCAATTCCTCTAGCTTTTCATAAGGTTATCAGATTTTTTAGATGTATAAAGGGATTTCATCATTTAGCAAGAAGAAATTTTCAAACTTGTTACAAGGTAATGATGAAAATGAAATCAGATCAAAATGATAGAGAGATGAAAGAGGTTTTCAATTGTAGGAGATTGAATTTCAAGTGGACACATGTCAGGCACATATTAGATTCGAGAATTCCTTCATCCTATATCATTCATTCTTTCCTTCATTTGAGGTTGTTCACAATTTTCTCTAGGTAATACTAGTAGGGTTCTAGTTCTACTATTAAAACTAGGATTATAGATGGTTTTGCTTTGTGACTACTGAGTTGAGCTCTAGGGGTGAACCCACAATAATGGATTCCACTTTAGTGGGACAAACAAAAATGAAATAAATTGCAAAATGGGAAAATGAGTTTATCATATTTTGTATGTTCGCTTGAACATATGTGATAAATATGTTTGTGCAAACATGATAAGCATGTTCCCGCGAACGCCATGTTCATACGAACATTCAAAATCACAAAAATTTTAACCTCTTTTTTTTTTGCTCATTTGACTTCCATAATTGTAGGAGAATGATCTCCTATTGTAAAATAAAACATGTCAAAATGTGCTGCTTGAAGTAAGCTTTCCAACGACTATAATTTTAATATAGAATTTAATCATTAAGACATTCAAATATGAGTTTAACTCATTATAGGTTCATTACCAATTAAACATCAACCGAATTTGACACCTCAAGAAAATTAGTAAATTAAGTCAAAAAAATTTTGAAAAATATGGAGGAATTGGCTTATTGAGATACCTTTCTATTAAAAAAAAATAAAATGGTTTATGATAAGTTGACTTCAAATTATCTGTGTCAAATAGAATGTATGTCTAAATTACTATTCATGTCACTTCAAAAATTCATAAACTATACAATATTCAACCAAAATAAATCAAACCAAATTCATGCTCTGGATATTGATGTTACAAATCTAACGTTGAAAAAATTACTTCATTATCATTTCAAGAAAAAAAGTTATGTGTGTCAAACAGACTGTCACTATTTAAAATATTCAATTTTATTATGTACCACTTTTTGGAGGAGATAAAAAAAATTGACATAAATAATTTTTTTTTAGATTAAAAAATATGGTTACAAAGTAGGAACAAAGTACTTAAAATCACTAGTTTATGTCATCTTGAAATTATTTATAGTTTTGGAGATATAGTCACTTGAATGTGACATTTGTTGCGAAAATATTGATTTCAGTGTCAAAATTGGTCAAAAAGTGGAACCCATTATTGTGGGATCACCCCTAGAAGTGAAAGCCACACATCCACCCTGTGTAAATTTTCATTTCATGTCATGTATTGTCATCCTGAGATACTGGAAATTGATGCTAGATTATGTGAAGTATCTTAAGTTTCATTTTGTGTTACTAGTTTGCGTATTTGGTCTTGCCGAGGATAAATAAAAAAGGGGATTTACATGATTTATCTGTGTTCTCTAATTTCGTCTCTTGGTTCTTCATGTTTTATTAACTTTTCAATTAAATGGATAATGTTCATTTGATTTAAGGCATCTTCGATGAGTTGTATGTCTGATCTTTGCTACTTTTGACTCAAGCAGTCAAGTAAATGCTTCATCATTCTGGTAGGGTTTCTAGGTACATGAATGGGATACTACATAAGTATGGGATTTGGGGATTTCAATTAACAAACTTGATTGTAATGCAATCTAGTTAGGTCATCCTACTGGTAATGACTCTATGTTTCAATGGATAAGGCACTGATCACTAAATCAAATGCGAGCTGATATGAAGATTATTTGCACAAATTATTATTAATGAAAATTATTTCAATATTTCATGTTTTATAGTGGGTTGAAAGGAATGAACCCTCACTCAGCCTATGAATGTCGTAGATTTTCATTTAGTTACTATAGACCTATGTCATTTCATGAGTCATTAGGAGAAATAAGAGTTTTCATCTACTTAAGAGATTTAAGGATATGTTTTTTGCACTGGTACAGTATCATTTGAATCTGAGGTCTACCCACCTAGGTTTAGCACAGCCTAAAGTAGAAGAATGGTCATGCATTATAGTTGGCCTATTGTCAGAAATGGCATGTTGAAAATGAGAGTTAGCTACCCCTAGATATGTTAGTTTCTCACTGGGATAATTGAAAACCCAGTAACATTTTCAAACACCAACATGTTAGACAAGTGTTATAGATATTGAAAGAGGAGAAGTTTCTTATTAACTTCAAAAAGTGTTCCTTTATGCAGAGATTGTGTATTTGAGATTTGTGATTTTATTTGATGGTTTGAGAATGGATCTTGAGAAGGTTGAAGCAATTTTGGAATGACCTACATCTAAGAATATGGGTGAGGTAAGATCATTTCTTAGATTGGGTATTTTCTACAAAAAGTTTATAAATAATTTCAACTTTTTTTGTAATGCTATGACTCAGACAATGAGAGGAGATTAAAAGGATTTGAAGTTGACACATGGGGTTGATAAGAGTTTTGAGACTTTGCAATAAAAGGTTACTGAGTTACCTATATATTTAAAGTTGAATTAGATGCAAGTGGTAGTACAATAGGAGTTGTATTGAGTTAAGAGGGTAAATCTGTTGCTTTCTTTAATGAAAAGTTGAATGATGTTGAAAGGAAATATTTTGTATATGATCAATATGTTGGAACACATAAATAGAATAATTGAGAGGGGTTGGGATGAATTAGTTATCCAAGGTCTAGATGTATAAATAAACCTTTTCATAGTTTAGTGAACCCATAAAAAATTTAACTTCATCGTGCATGCATTCATAAGATTATCTAATCACTAGAACTTCTAGGTTACTCTAAAATCAACTTGAAAAAATTTAAACGTGAAACATAAAAAATTCGTCAACAAACTTGACACAATGACTTATGTGGAAAACCAATTTGGAAAAAACCATCAGTAACATGTTACTCTTTTTCACTCTTCTAAAGTGATGCCCTGTGAAGGACAACCCTATTAAAGGTTACAATAGACATTATGAAATGTGACCCTATTAAAGGATTTCAATCACCCTATTAGTAGTGAGCCTTGTTAGAGGACTTTAGACAATTCACTTGGGATTTCACTTGGCTAAAGAATATACTAATAACTATTAGGTCAATCTTAATCCAAAGGATTTACCGTAGATTGATACAATTGGTAGAGAGTAGCAATAAGGCTTGATCTGACAACAACTTACAACTTTAGTTACAGATTATAGATCACTATTCAATCCTCCATTCTTCTTGGCCTTTAGACATTGTAGCTCTGATACCTTGTTCACCCTTCCAGCATTCATATGCTTACGTCTTCTTGCTTAACATGCAATTGCAAACTCTTCTCTTAGGTTACTTGATGAAGAAAAAGCCCTTTACTCCTTGGCTTACTTAGGTTCTCGCACATGACAATCTTGCTGCATAAAAAACCATTCCTATAAGTAGGAAATTAAGATCTTTAGTTGCTCATTCTACATCATCCAATTTAGAGTTTGAATGGATTAGGTAGGAGACAATAAATCTACCCCACATTCCATATCTCTTCTAAAAACTTCTTCTAGAATCCTCTTTGAATTTTCTTTAAAATGGTTAATTATTGAATTTGGTGCCTCTAGCTCATCAATATTATCTTCCACCTAGTTCACACAATCTAAGAAAACAAATTTTTTTAGCTCAGATCCATCGAATTCATGATTTTTTAAATAATGCAGTAGCTTAACATTATCAAGTTTCTAATGCTTGACACAAATTGCATTGCACAACATCCTCTAAAAAATCATTCACCATGACCTAAAGTTTATCAGTGCTTAGCATCAACTAGACTTTAGTTGGCACCCACTATTCTACTCGGCATACACTAGAATAAACATTTACTCGACTCCGACTAATTTTTTGCACAACTTGCACTTACTTTGCTAGGCACCTACTATGCCCTCGATCATGCTTGGCAAACACTATTTGTGTAAATTTTTCTCCTAAACTTTCTCAGTGTAAACAACCTTTGTAACCCTAAGTACATTATCAATACATTATGTTATCACTATGCCAATTGATTCCTGTACTTATTTATATTAGCATAACTCAACCTTTCCTCTAGGTGCTATTGTTGCATTTTTTGATTAAATCCTCTTTATCAATAAAATAAGTGATAGTACTTAAATCATACAAGAAGTAGTCTTACCAGCAAATAATAGGTTTGACACTAGTGAGGAAACAATGAATGGAACATCAATCTCCCTCTTTAACAATCTCTTTCTTCAATAATTTCGTTTCAATTAATTATCAACAATTTACTTCTTTAGCATTGATGGAAAACCAAGCTAATCCTAACTGACAAACAATTTGTTCAACCAAACTAAATAGGTTAAAATAGTAAGACCAAAAAAATACAAAAAAGAAAATAATTCCTTGTATTGAAATCTCTCCCTCTATCAACAACTTCCATTTTTTGAATAGGTTACAAAACTCTTTTCTTATAACTCCATCTAAATTTCTTCTTGTACCTCACTCTTACCAGGCAAATGTTCTAGATTTCTCCCTTTCTAGAATTTCTCCTTCAACAATTATCTCCCTCTAAGATTAATAAAGCTCTCTCTCTCTCTCTCTCTCTCTCTCTCTCTCTCTCTCTCTCTCTCTCTCTCTCTCTCTCTCTCTCTCTCTCTCTCTCTCTCTCTCTCTCTCTGTGACCAATACATCTCTCCCTTTTAAGATAAATAACTTTCTCCATCTCTTTGACAATTATCTCTTGATATATCTCTCTTGATCAATCAATCTCTCCCTCTTTGATAATAATGCAAAAAACTTTTCATCTTAGCATGTAGATATAAGCTTTTTCAATTTCTTCAATTTTCTTACTCTATCACCTTTCTTGTGACTGATTTCAAGTTTCAACTCTTTGATTACTTTAGGTAGCTCCTAAAATAAGATCCTCTACATCAATGTGTAACACATGAACATCACTTTGCTTTATGTAGGGCACTCCTCTTGTTACTAAGATAGCCTTTGATAGGAGTATCACCCCTATTTTACTTCTTAGATACTCAAGAGCATCCTTAGGTTATGCTATAGTTAAGATATCAACAATTTTCTCTTTAGTGTTAACATATTCCATCTTCAGTTTTTTATCTTGAATTAATTTTCTCAAGTAATGATAATTGATTGGAATGTGCTTATTCTTCTTGTGCATCACATGCTTATTTGATATAATTATTGCACTTGTATTATCACAATAAAGTGCAATTGGTTATGTGAAATCTTCCTTCATATCTTTGCGTAATTATTTGATTCATACAATATTTGTTCAATTTATAGCAGCAACAATATATTCAGCTTCAGCAATAGATTGTGAGGTATAGTTTTGTTTCTTGCTAGTCCATGTAACTAGGCTCTTGCCTAAGACAAGTCACAAGTGTAGTTGCCTCTTCTTCATCAAATTTTTCCTTCATTGCAACATAGACCACTTCATCATTATGTTCATTGGATATACCTCTTGTTTCCTCTTCAGTAATGTAGCAAGACTTATTGCCTTTGTCTTTATAGTCCTTGTTGTCTTCATCTCTTCTACTATTGTATTTGTCACCACCTCTGTAATTATTCTTCTCTAGACATCTAGTAGCAATATGACCAACTTCATTGCAATTGAAACAAATGATAGGTAATTTACCTTTGAACTTACCTTTACCTTTACATCCTTTCAAGTTGTTCTACATCCTCCTCATCTATGTCACTATCACTGGACACATATTCATTTTCTTATTTTTCTTCTCTTTAGGTACCTTTAATGATACCTTATCTGTGAAAAGAGATTCAATACTTTTAGGTCTATAATTATCAAAGTTAGATAACTCAAACATAGCAAGTCTACCTACCAAACAAAATTTAAGTGATACATCATTCCCTGGTATACATCTTAGTTCTTGAATTACAAAAATTCTAATAGCATATACAAATAGTAGTGTTCTCAAGACTTTGCTTAACATAGTATCATCATCTAATTTTCTAGTGGCTCCTCTTATTGCATTAACACCGTCTTTTATCCTTGGAACATATTGAGCAATATTTTCAGCTTCTTCCATTCTCATATCATCAAACTTACCTTTGAGACTTTCAATTTTATCTCTTAGAATATTTGCATCTCCTCAATAGATAGTGGTTAGGGCATCCCACATTTTCTTTGCACTATCAAGACTTTTGATATCATCAAATTCAATATAGCTTAGGGTAGAGGCAATCTCTAGTAGTGCCTATTTATGTTCTTTCTTCTCTCTCATATCCTCAATAATTGGGGCACCAACAAGATTAAAATGCTTAGTGGTAATGGTAGATTGTGCATGATCTCCAACTCCTCCAAGGTGTAACTTCATAAAAATTTAGCATGCAGAAAAGTTATCTCTATTGAGCTTGAGTACTTCTTTTTTAACATCTTCATCTTTGTGCTTCTAGTACCTCCAAACAATTCCTCTTAAGTAGATGGCTTTGATACCAATTATTGGAACTCTTTAGAATATCTAGGGGGGAGGTGGTGAATTAGTTATCCAAGATCTAGATGTATAAATAAAACTTTTCACAACTTAGTAAACCCATAAAACATTTATCTTCATCATGTATGCATCCATAAGATTATACAATCACTAAAACTTGTAGAAATTTTAACATGAAACATAATATATTCATCAACACACTTGGCACAATGGTTTACACAGAAACCCAATTTGGGAAAAACCACTAGTAACATGCCACTCCTTTTCAATCTTCTAAAGTGATGCCCTATTAAAGGTTACAATTCACACTACTAAATGTGACCTTGTTAAAGGATTTCAATCACCTTGTTAGAGGACTTTAGATAATTCTTTTGAAATTTCACTTGGATAAATAGTTTACAAATGACTATGAGGTCAACCTTAATCCAAAGGAATTACCCTAGACTAATATAATTGTTAAAGAGTAATAGTAAAGCTTGATATGATAACAACTTACAACTTCACTTGCAAATTATAGATCACTATTCATTCCTCCATTCTACTTGGTCTTCATACATTGCGGCTCAGATAGTTTTTTCACCCTTCATGTATTCATATCGTTAAGCCTTCTTTCTTAACATGCCACTATAGACTCTTCTCTTAGGTCACTTGATGAAGCAAATACCCTTGACTCCTTGGCTTCCTTAGGTTCTCAGACATGACAACCTTTCTTCATGACCAACCATTCCTATAAGTAGGAAATTAAGATCCTTTTCCACTCATTTTCCATCATCCAATTTAGGATTTGGATGGATTAGGTAGGATATAATGAGTCTACCCCAAATTCCATATCTCTTCTAGAAACTTCTCCTATAATCCCCTTTAATTTTTCCTAAAAATTGTTTACCTTGAATTCTGTACCTCCAACTCATCAATCTTATCATCCAACTAGTTCACACAATCCAAGAAAATAAACTTGTCAACACAGGTCCATCAAATTCATGATATTTTAAATAATGTAGCATCTTGGCATTATCAAACTTCTGATGCTCAGCACATACTATGTTTCTTAGCACCCTTTGAAAAATCATTTGGCATGAGCTAAAGTTTATTGGTACTCAACATCAAATAAAATTTACTTGGCATTCACTACTTTTCTTGTCATACACTAGAATAAGCATTTACTCAACACCAACTAATTTTTTTGCTTGGCTTCCACTGACTTTTCTAGGCACCTACTATCCACTAGGTTAAGTTTGGTAGAGAAAACTTGTGTAACTTGTTCTTCTAAACATTTTTAGTGTAACTAGCCTTTGTTAGCTTAACTAGATTATCAATATATTGATTGTTATCACTTTCTTAACTGATTCATGTACTTCTTTACATCAACATAACTCAACCTTTCCTCTAGGTGTTATTGTTACATTTTTTGATCAAATCATCTTCATCAATCAAATAAGTGACAGTACATAAATCATATAAATAGTTGTGCTACTAGCAAATAGAAGTTTGACATCACTGACAAAACAATGATTAAAACATACAATCTCCCTCTTTAACAATCTCCTTCTTCAATAGTCTCTTTTCAATTAACTATCAACATAGTAATTTTATGTTATTGTTCAAGGTTTAAAGAAGTGAAAATATTATTACATTCCTAAGGAGTTTATGTTGTATAGTGATCATAAAGCTTTACAATATTTGGAGAGTCAACATAATTTGAATCATAGACATATGAAGTGGATTGAGTACTTGTAGTGCTTCACATTTGTCATCAAGAATAAATATGGAGTCACTAACTAAGTTGCATATGCATTAAGAATAAAACCTTATTTGTTCATTGAAATGAATGTTAAAGTTCTTGGCTTTGATGAAATGAAGGAGTTGTATATTACTGGCCATGATTTTTTTCACACATGGAGAGTGTGCAAAGCAGCAAATTTATCATGTCAAATGAGTAAGTTTGATGATTATTTCTTTCAGGAAGGTATGTTTTTCAAATGAATTTAGTTGTTTATACCAAGAAGTTCTATAAGAGTTAATTTCATTTAGGAAAAGCATTGTGGTGTATTTTCTGGAAATTTTTTAATTGATAAGATATTGAGTTTGCTAAATGATAAGTATTATTGGTTACAAATGTATAAGGATTATTAGAAGTTTGTAAGAAGTTGTGGAATTTATCAAGTTGTAAAAGGAATAAGTTAGAATACTAGATCGCATAAACCTATTTATGCTCCTAACAAACCTTAGAATGACATTAGTATGTGTTTTGTTCTTAGATTAACTAAGATAGCTAGAGGATATGATTCCATATTTATTGTTATGGATATAGTTTCTCAAATGGTACATTTGATACCATTTAAGAAGACATTAGATTTTGTGCATGTTGCTGAGATTTTCTGTAAATAGATTTTTAGATTGCATAGATTACCAATAATTAGTATTTCTAATAGAAACAATACATTTGTTTCATATCTTTGGAGGACTTTCTTGAAGAAGATGGATATTGAGTTGAAGTTTAGTTCTACATTCCAACCACAAATAGATGGATAGATAAAAGTTGTGAATTGAAGCTTGGGTTTTTTGAGATGTTCAATTGGATATAAGCTTAGTAATTGGGATATGATATTGGATCAAGCTAAGTTTGTATTTAATAATTATGTGAATTAGAGTATAGGGAAAAAACCTTTTGAGATTCTTATTGAAATGTAGTCTAGAGAAGTATCAAATTTGATGGATGTTTCTCATGAAGATAAGAGAAATGTTGAAGAGGAAGAATTTTCTGATTTTATGAAGTCTTTACATGAGAAAGTGATGTTGAAGTTGTAACAAAGTAATTATAAGTATAAGGAGAGTGATTATAACTTTAGAACACACCATGTTTTTGAAGTTCGTGATGAGGTGATGGTACAATATTTGAAGAAAGGAAGATTTCCTATTGGAACATACAATAAGCTGAAAATGAAGAAGTTTGGACAATATATAATTTTGAGGAAGTTTGAAAGTGGGAAATTTTATGAACTTGAGTGTACTAAAGACATGGATATATCTCACATACTCAATGTTTTTGATTTCTATAAGTATCATGAATTAGATGATGAAGTTGTCATGTTAAATGATTATCGTAGGAAGTATATTGAAGAGGTTGAACAAATTTTTGATTAGAGAGTCTGGAAAAGCACAAGAGGAAAATATTACTATGAATATTTGGTGCAATGGAAGAATAGACTAATTGAAGGTGTTACACAAATTTATCAATCTATTTTGGATTCAAATTAGGTTGTGACATATCAATGTTTCAAGAGAATCATGTATTTCAACCTTGGTTGACTGATGTAAGGGAATTATGGGTTGCCTTGTAATCCTACTCCTTTGTTTTCCTTCTAGAAAGTATCACAAAATTTTATTGTTAACCATATAGTGTTAATCACATTCCAATTGTAACCAAGTTCTAGTGTTGATTGAATATTCCTCCTTGTGTTGAGTGAGCTTGATATTTGTTGATGCTCGATTCCTTCACTACTACATTTAACCTCATTTTTCTACAAATTTTTTTGACCATCCACTACATAAGTTTAGGTTGGTCAAGATGTTAAGGTAAAAAAATTGTTCTTTGTACATGTAAGCCCAGTGTTGGTCAAAATTTCAACCAACACGGTGCTTTAAAAAAAAAAAACTTTTTTTGTCTTTCAAAAAAACGTTTCTTTGTCTTTCGCACACCTGTGATGAACATCAAAAGAGAAGCCATAGAAGGTGAAGTAGGGCACAAACCTTGTGGACATGCCCTATCTCCCCATTATTTGACTTCTTTTCATTATCATATCTGAGAGGCAGGAATGGGAAGCACCGAGACATTGAATCTCAAGTATAGCTGGTCTTTTATTTTATTTAGTGAAATGGGTGTTGCTATTCACTTGCTCCAGTTTTTTGTATTTTCACAAGAGTTTCAAAGACAGTGTAATCAGATACTAATAGTGTTTGGATACATTTCTTGTAAACAAAAATTCCATACTCTTGCATCTTGTCAATACAAGATTTGCAAAACATATACCTTTCACACCCTACATTTTCATAATTGGGAAGAAAAAGGATGAGATAGCTAGTAAAAGTGGAGATTGAAATCAAAGAGACTAGCACACTAAATCTTAAATATCATAAGTAAAATAGACCATCATTCATTGAGGAATAGGTTTTTCTAAGGTGATTTTGGTATGATTAAAATCAGTTAAGCCAACACTGTATTGGGTTTTGGCTTTATCAAAAATTTCATAACTAAGCAATTTTAATTTGGGTATTTTGGATTCAGAATTAAGAAATTAGTTCTGAGAGTGTAATGGGTAAGCATTTTTTGTTTGGATTTTCATGTTTTGGAAGTAAGGAAATAGCACTAAAACTATAATGGGTTTTATTTATTAGAGTATTTTAAGTCCATTAAAAATTAGATTTCCACAGTACATTCTGGTAGTGAATAGTGTTTCTAGATTAAACTGTGTTTTGAAAGCTTTAGTATCAAATCTAGAAGCATTATGGATACCAAAAATTTGGAACACAACTATCTCCAGAAGAATTATTCAATATGTTATGTCCATTTGGATGCCTTGACGTGAGAGACCAAATTCTTGTATAATTGGGTACTAGTTTTGATTTTTGTATCAAAGACTGTCGTGAGATTTATTTTTCTCGGTTGCAAATTTTGACGTTAAAGTCATCTTATAGTGCTTTTCTATTGTGGTGTGTGATCAATTTTGTTTTTAAACAATTGTAGGCCTGTCATTCGTTATGTAGGTAGGAATGAAATTTATACTATTATGAAAGCCTAGGTTCTTGTTATAGCTTAGTACACATACAAATTTTTCAATTATAGACCTTTTTTTATGTGAGATTTTCTTCTTGGTGGAAAAATTCCTAGATAGAGTGAGAATATGGTGATTTGTTATTGTTTTGTGATCCAATCCATTTTTCTTAATCGCAGGCCTACTGATCACTATGTTGGTAGGACTAGAAATTATAAATGCCTACCATTTGAGGATGCTCAGAAGGGTTAAGAATTCAAGCCATATCAAGATTCACAAATTGTCCTCCAACTAAGCTTAAGGTAATAAAAACTCTATTAATACAACAATACATAAATTTTTAAAAAAATAGGTTGTTGCATAAAAATAACACAAGAGTCAAAATTTGTTATCCATATCACTCCTTCTGATATGATTGCTCTAGAAATTCTGAAGTAATAAGTGGTTTCTATCCTCAAATTTTTTTTTAGATTGTTTTAGAAACTTGTTTTTATAATACAACTCTTTATGTATTTGAATATTTATCTAGATATGGTAATTGTTGTTATTTCCCTTAAGCTTACATATAGAGAACAAATAGAAGCAGAATACCAATAGATTGATTACCTATCAAAATTACATAGAAAAAGAAAAGTGTGAAGTGTACTAATAGATATGATGAGTCTTGTATCCAAGGCCTTCATGGTGCATATATTTCTTGACAAATTGATTGAGTCAATTTCTGATCAGTTAATGTTATTGAACGCTTTGAAAAATTATCAGGCATCACACTTAATAATTCTTATGCTGAAGCTAGAGTAGAGTTTGCTTAAAACTTATGTATCCAATTTCTCTACTGAAGCTTATTTTGAAATTAGAATCATTGCATGAGTGCAACTCAGAGTGTTGTGCTACATAGAAAATTCTACAGATTTCGATGGTTCTATTGCTAGAAAAAAAAACTTGGATTGGGATGAGGCAGCACCAATAGCATTGATTTATGGTAC
Organism: Cupressus sempervirens; assembly: GCA_028749045.1. Classification (NCBI taxonomy): domain Eukaryota; kingdom Viridiplantae; phylum Streptophyta; class Pinopsida; order Cupressales; family Cupressaceae; genus Cupressus; species Cupressus sempervirens. The sequence continues at coordinate 248,747,181 of CM053789.1, forward strand.
AGAAGTGAATACAATAAAGTGTTTGGGAAGAATTAATTAAGTTTTACTTTCAACTCTAGTGTATTTAATTTCTAAGCCCTTTGATATTTGAAGATGACGAAAATGCTTTTGACAATTGGATATGTAATCAAAGCTTTAGTTCCTTTTTTTTTTGTCTTAGAAATAATTTTCAATTTAAGAGAGTGGCAATGAGGGGAGGTCAAGCATGAATCATGTTTATTTCAAAAACTTTGATTGTGGATTTCTTCAACTTTTTTATTTTGATTTGCTATAACTTTTGGAGCATGATTTTTATTCTTATGCTTGAATTTGCAATTCATCTATGGAGGAATTCTGCATCTCCAAGCATTTTTTGCCAAATACTAGGTTACATGTAACTATAAGAGGAATCAATCCATCCTTGTGACACCTAAAAGTAACAACTCTAAGTAAATAGCAATAGGATTTTTGGCACCTAATTAGGCAACATTTTGATGTAAAACTTGGCCTAAACCATATCATACTCTTTAGAGTCTTTTTAATTAATTTTTCTATATCTTGGGCAAGAATGATGTCACCAATAAATTACACTTATATATTGCTACTAGGAGATATTAGTACACCCTGAACCCAATTGTCTTGGTGGTTGTTTGATACCACATTCTTTAGCAATGAGTAATTATTATTGTTGTCCTAATCTTATCCATTATTGTATACTAGGTGTATTTTTTTGGTAGAAGGGTGCTACTGCAATTGTGTTTCTTTTTCTCTCCTTCATTTTACTAAACATTCCCTATCACAAAAATATTTATTGTGTTTCAATATGAAAATGTATGAGGGTATGTGAAGACTTTTCCTGTTATCCACATAAACTATTTGAGAAGCACATGCAGTTTCAACAACTCATGCACCCTTGCCTCCTCAACTAGTTTTATTTTCAATTAACAGGTAATAGAGTTTCTCTCATTCTCATTGTGCTTTATATCCATGGTAGAGGTGTATTTCAGTAGTTGAGCACAAATTGGATGCAACATAAATGCTTTGTCTTTTATTCTAGACAAAGTGGGTTGCATGATGGCAACTCACATTGGTTCCTATAAGGGCACTAACTCTGTCTTCACAAAAAATTATAGGATATCCAAATTTAGGAAAGGATACTAATTTAGAAAGGAAAAATTGTGTTGTTTTCATTAATAAAAGAAAAGCCCGTGATTCAATGTGTTAGTAATTGGTGAACATTATCTTCAGCAATTAGTAGCTGATAGTTGTTTTTTGACTTCAAACAGACCTGACTATAAGATTTATTGTGTGCACTAGAAAAATCATGTGCATTTGCACCATTTTTCTAAAAATCACCTTCAAATCCTCTATTAGTATCTTTTATGTCTGTGTTAATTAATTAGACATATATTTTGTCTTCATCTTTTTTGGATCTAGATTGCTTTGCATATAATATTGATCTATGTGATTTAAATATTTTCTTTGAAAAGCAACATAGTTTGTATCATGTTCAAACCTCATCTATGATGCTTTCGCTTGACAATCCAAATAATCTATTTGAGAAACAAAAAAATTTAACAAGTCTTGCACCCTTGCCTGCTAAAATGATTTTAATTTCAGCTAATAGGTAACAAAATTTCTCCCAATCAAGGTTGTGTCATTCTTTCATTTTTAGGTGAACTACAAAACTAGCTCAACAAAAATTGGATGCGCCATTGATGCTTTCCTTTTCCTTCTAGACAAAATGGATCTACATTATGGCATCTTAGAATGATTCTAATTAGGGTGGTAATCTTGTTTCTGTAAATTAGTAATTGGCCATTCAACTTCATAAAATAATGCTAGTTTAGAAAGAAAAACTTGTATTGCTCTGGCCCCTCATTAATAAAATCTTTTTTTTTAAAAAAAATTTGGTAGTAATTGGTGAACATGATCTCTGGCAGGGAGTAGCTAATAGTTGTTTTCTAGAATCAAGTGGACCTGAGATGAAGAATTCTAGTGCAAATTGGCAAAATTGTGGGTGTTTGCACTATTTTTCCTAGTGGCATCTTCAACTCCTTCTCGATGATTTTTTAGGACTACTTTTTTATTTAGGCACATATTTCCTCTTCATCCTTTTTGAATTTGGATTACTCAGGATGCAATGTAAATCTGTGTTATTTAACTCACTTCTATTTTATCTTTTCCTTTAAAAAGTAACCTACTTTGTTTTATGTACATACCTAATCTATGACCTATCTTTCCTTCAAACTATCATTTAAAACAACCTAAGATCTAGTTTTAAGTGTAGCATGGGAGTATTCCTTATTAAAATCTCATATTGTTTTAAAGTGTAGTGGTTCTACCACTATATAAGGTCGCCTTCCTTTGTTAATCTATCATGACCTTTGTTTTTGTCAGACATGCATGAAACTTCTCTTGACAATCACTACTTTCCAACACATAAGCTTTGTAGCAATCCTTGGACATATTTAAAATCCTATGGAAAAAAGATGAATCATTTCTTTAAAAACTTGCTCCTTTCACAGAAGAAGCTAATTCTGAATTGCAGATATCAACCAAGTTATTAACAAGCTCCTACCATTCTCATCATCATGGAACTCATAAAATATTGAATCCTTAAAATCAAGTAGCTTACTATGTTTATGCCCGAAATATCTTCAGGTTATAATCAACACCTTGGATAGGATTATAAACTAGAAACACCAAGCAGTATAGTTAAATAAATGTTTGTCATGAGCTATGGCTAATTGGCCACATTCTACATAGCTATAGATTCAATCACATGGATCTAATAAATGCTAAAATCTATTTTTCATTTTTGAATTGATAGAAGAGAATTTTAAACATAAAATAGTATCAATGTGTTTAGTTTAATAAGAAGTTTCTTGGGTCACTTTGAATTAGAAATGATCTGAATTTCAAGATTGAAAATGAAACACTTATTACATTTTAGCTATTTTTCCAATTGATATGTTCATATATTGACCAAGGGAAGGCTAAATCAAGAGAGCTTTCAGTAGCGTACATAATCACAATGTCATGGCTTAACATGAATATAGTCATAATTATAAGATGTTGAACTCAATTCTATAGATCAAATATATCTTAATACATCTACTAAGAAAGTTCCATTTTTTCTCTTTTATTTGATCCACATTGCAAATCTACAAAGTGATGTTGCACATAACATATTTGGATTCTAGATAGCTGCATAACTTTCAACTACTAAAACATCAATATTCTAGCTTTACATGAATTGGTATGGTGGAAACAAAGCTACATTTTTTTCTATTGAAGTTCCATATACCCATTTGATGTGGATTTTTGTGGATTTAGTTTTCAAAATATTTTCTATTAGTTTTTTAGTAGGGTGTCAAATGAGAAATGGAAATAGAATACATTTTGACTCAATGTCTTAGCAAAAAATCAATGAATAGATGGTTGTTTTCTAAGGATCAAGGTTTTGTGTCTAATATAATTGAATACTTATTAGATAATTATTATTTAATCCGTGTCAGTAAATTATAAAACTACTATTTTATTTTCCATGCTCAGGAATTGATCAGCTTCTCTATGGTCCATCAGAGTGCTTGGAATATCAAATGTACTTGACAGTTGTTGGATTATGCTCCTTGCTGAAATTTTTTCTATTGTCAGATGATGAGCGACTCCACATTCTTTCACCTAGAAGAACTACCAGTGAAATAGATGTTGCCAAAGCATTATTGAGAAAGATTGCTTCTGCAAAAGAAAGAGTTATTACTATACAATTTTCCTCAAATATTCATCATATTGGTAGTGTGAAAGCAGTAGTTGGGCTCACTCACAAGAAACTGGTAGGAATATAAATTTTACTCTCTGTTTTATCATGTGCCACCACACATGACTTTGTATAAATCCACTAGGTGGCATCAGAGCATCAGCAAGGTTTGATTGGGAGTTGATAAGTTGCAAGTTTCATCATCTAGGAGTCTTTGTCATCTTTAATGCACTAGTCCCTTTGTTCTCATCTAGAGGGACTTATCTAGTGTTCTCATAATACAAATAAGTTTCTTCATAGGATTACTCTACTTGATCCAGTCAATTCCAAACCATATAAGATTGCATAGATCATTCTCATGTGCCACCATAGGCTCTACATCCTATAAAAATAATCTATGTCCCTCAATCCATCCATTGTTTTCATCTAAGCAATCTTGTCAACAAGTTATCAAATACACAAAATACCCAATAGGCTCCAATCTAGTCTTCACTTTAACCAGGTGTTTTCTCCACCTTCACTCACTTCATATAACTTCAATTAACCTATTTCCATGGTTCCCAAATCTTCAACTCATCATCTGATTCCAAAACTCAATTCTAGCACTTCATTAGGCCTATTCCCAACTAGCCTTGCTTAATCAAATTTTCACTATTTTCTCTCACCTTTCCCATAACACTCAGAAAAAAATATGATATATTGATACCCTTTTGGACACTATACAACATACTACAAATTCTCATGCTACTTCCTTGGACCAAATGCCCAAACCAACATTGCTGCCCACAATTAGCCCTCTTTTAGCCCTCCTGTTACAAAGAAACCACTAGTAGATCTCATTCCCCAAACCATCTAACCTCAAACAGACTTGTATCCTAACCCAAAATAAAGGATTTTCACATTCACTGGAGATTCCATAAATTTTTTCTTGTCCAATCATCAATCCCTCCTTTCTAGGTGCATAAGCCTAGGGTTTTGCCAAACTCACCTCTCCAAACATTTCTAGACCCTCCCAATGGATCCAAAACCTTCACTTGATCCTTACATGACCTTCTATGAAATAAAATAAAGCCCTCACGTGGATGGAATCTCTAGACCTTGACTGTTCCAACCACCAAGTGTTCCTAAACAACACTTTGTCTCAACTAGAGATCTTCTTCTCCAATCTCATTGCACATTCCTGCATGAAAACAATAACTACAAGAAGTATCACTCATTTTTATCCCTCCTTCCATAATAAACAACCATCTACATAAAGTGGGAAGAGCTTTTACTCATTTAAACAACACAACAGAGTTAAATCTATCACATGACTGTCTTATTATAGCAAACAAAATGACTTCTTTCTCTTAAACTTTCACTATCCAAATGTTAATAAATCATGATCAAATAATTCTAAATATTTAGTATTCAAATCAAAGCTTTTTTATGCCAAAAGACTTACAAACTTTAAAACAAACCAAATTGCATAAGTCAATGTTTGTGACAGTTATAATGTGACAGTGAAATACATAATTTTATTGATTTTTCAAGACTTTTACATTGAGATCTCTGACCATCATGTCTTGGACACCGAATAAATTGTATTTATAAACTCCTTTTCCACCATCTAATTGTCCAAACTTCAAAAACTAACCAAAAACTCCTTTAACTATCTTGGGACAGTTTTGAACAGTTTATAATATCTTTTAATAATAGCTCCTCTACTAATTGTTTTACCCTCGACCTTTTAAGACTCAAATATTGATAAATTTTTTGAAACTAAGACTCTTCTAATACTTAGAGGACTTCTATACCACTACTTAACCTCTAGAATCCATCATAGTGCAATAGATGGCCTATTGTCAACATTTTCCAATGTTACATAAATTTTCCAATTACATTGTACTTATTTGAATTTTATATGCACATCATGACCTTTTGACCACATTTAATCATCCTAGTACCTTCTAGGACTTTCTTTTCCCTTGTACTACATTGAATGACCTCCTGTATGACTTCATGTACCCCTTGTCCTTTCATCATGCCATTAATGGCTTACAACTTTGAACTTTAACAAAATGATTACAAAACATATAAAAAAGGACCTTTGCAAGGTCTTATTACATTCAATGACCAAACATAGTCATGTTTGCTATCTAGTGACCTTAATGTCTTCTCATGTCTTTATCATTTGCCTTGATGCTCCTGCATCATGCTCCCAAGGATCAAAGTAATCCAAGTCCCTTTGGTTTCGGTTCGTTTTCCTTTTCTTCTAGTCTCTAATCACTTCATCAGGAGACCTTGCAACTGTGATGCACCCTCTACTCTTTGTCCTCGCGTAATTGCAAGCAAACACCTTGAATCTAGCCCAAGTGTTCCATCCTTCAACTAGTCTCTTGATGTACCCATGGTCTGCATCATCATCAGGCATATAATATCCTTGCAATCCTACAACAAATAGCACTTGAATTCCTCATATAACTCCCTCTCAGATTCTGTAAGCTCCATCTTCAAAACCGCAGATATCTCCACAATACAACTAGCAAACACCTTTTTCACCAAGAAATCTATGGAAACCTCTAATACACCTTTCTACTTTGGGACACTCAAGGAGGAATTAGACACTCCAAGGCTTCAACAAAGGGACCATTGCATTAAAGATGACAAGGACTCCTAGATGATGAAACCTGCTACTTATCAACTCCCAGTTAGAATTTGGGTTTTATATTTCAGCTAAAATCAAAATGATAAGAAGAAAAATCCAATGAAGACATCCTACTTAGATGATTTTTATGAGTATAATATCTATTCTTTAAATATAATTTGCATTCTATGGTTTCTAGACAAAATGAGAATTTCAATTAGAATACAATTACAAAATTCATCTAGTCTGTTTTCTCCTTTTGAGCTCAGATGTTCTTGATTGAAGATTGCATTAATATGTTTCCATATTTTAGTCATCTTCATTATTTTATGCATTAATCATATTAATCATTGCTATCAGGATTAGTCATTCTAACTAGCATAAGTTTTTTGTAAAAGCTAAAATTATTGGATATGATTGATGTGTGGTTGTATCTACAATGTCAATTTTAGATGCTTTCCTACTTGTTTCATTTTGTAGTAATATAATCATTTTGTTAATAATTTTACTATTTCCTTAATAGATAAAGATCACTAAGGAACAAGTCAACTAATAACTCCTTGGGAAACAATCTATGATTTGATTTATAGGTTATGTGAATATCTATTTTACAATAATGCCTATATATCTAATCAGACAAATGGATGAAACCAAAGGTTTTTCATACACACATTAGCATAGCACGACATATGTGGAGTAATACATCCTACAATAACAGAGTAGGCAATGCCCAGTCACCAGATAGCCTAAAATTTTATGCAAAAATGTGATACACCTCAAAAGCATCGAATCAAGCTCTCTAATATGCTAGTATCTTTTATTTCATTATCAAGAAAATTAATAGAGAACATATTATATTTATTTAGTTTTTTGAGTATTTCACAGCTTATAGCTTTTGTAAAACTCTTATTGAAACTTTGTGTAAATTATTAATAGAAGATTCTCTCTTTCAAATGGAAGATAGAAACATACCATAGGCCCATATGGATTTTTTAGAAGTGAGTCCCAAATCCTTAGAACATTAGGGAATCTAAACTCTTGTGTGAAAAGTAGAGTAATCCACTTGAATGCATAAAACTGAGGGTTAACCTACACAATACATGGAAGAAGAAGCACTAATATGTTTCGATCTTTAGTCATCTTTATTAGTTTATGCATTAATCACATTACTCATTGCTATCAGGATTAGTCAAGGCATGTTGTTGTTAGCACCTAAGTAACTTTTTCCTTGTGACATCTCTTTGAGGTATTTTGCAAATAATTAACATACATTGTTTATAAATCCACATTTTGCAAATATCTATGTCTTCTAGAAATTATAGGATCATTTTAGTTACATTTGAAAACATTAATCAACAAAAATCATATGTGCAGATATAAACATTAATCACAACATGTCCAATTTATTTGCAGATATATTTTCCTACGAAGAAAGACCATGCTTGACAATATGAATGTTGAATAAAAGAATGAGACAATGGCTACATTGTGGGTTCAGTTCTGAAGAAAACCTGATAAATGTTATTGTACTTGCAAAAAGTGTAAAGACTTAAAGAATGAAAGAATTCTAATCACAATAGCCTAGAGTCATTGTAGGCAACATGGTCATATTGAAGGGGGCCATGATTTTCATCCATTTCTGAATGTGGATTTCCTACTAGAGGAACATGGAGGTGTGAATATCCAAGTTGAGGATAACACTCCCATGGAAGAAGATGATAATGTGCCAGAGGACATGTTTGAAGAAGATGGTATTGGGGCAGGTGATGAAGAGGCTCACAATGATGGTACTAACAAATCTGATAATGATGATGAAGATGGTCTTGATATACCTTTACTTGAGAAGGCACATGAGCCCTTATACGAAGGCTCTAAAACAACTCTACTCTTAGCTATAGTGTTTTTGGTGAACTTAAAGGTCACGAATGGTATATCCAATGTAGAAATGCCATGTATGCTAAGGTATGCCATTTTTGCAATCTTCAATGTTAGCATTCAATTAATATTCATTATATTAACAATGCATATTTGTTGTTGTAGGTTTATTAGTGAGTTTTTCTTACCACCATCAAACATTTTGCCTTATTCATACTAAGAATTATCTAACATTATGAATTAGATTGGAATGAAGTATCAGACAATACATGCATGTCCCAATGATCACATTCTATATTATAAACAAGAAGAATTTGCAACAGAATGCCCTGATTGTCATATTAATAGATATCAGTTAGATCAAATAACAAAAAAACTGCCTCACAAGGTTCTTCGGCACATTCCCATTATTCCACATCTTCAACGATTATTCAGGTGTGCTAGCTTGACACAATTTATGGATTACCATTCACGCAATAGAAGTCAGGATGACATTATGTGAATGCCTACCGATGGTTCTGCATTTAAAGAGATAGAAGAAACATGGTCACACTTTAAAGAAGAACCTCATAATCTAAATCTTTCATTGGTAGCGGATGATGTCAATCCATATGGAGATATGAGATCTATTTACTTAGTTTGGCCTATTTTTGTTATTAACAATAACATTCCTCCTTTGATGTCCATAAAGAGGGAGCACATAATGTTCTCAATGATTGTGCCAGGTATTTTTTCATTTTATAGTTATCTAAATTAATTTATAAATAGTGGATGAAAATGGTCATAATAATTATGTAATGTTTATGTTCATTCAATTTTTAGGTAAATACCAAGTTAAAGATATGAACATGTATATTGAGCCCCTAATTGATGAGTTGTTAAAGTTATGGAATGGCATCACTATGTATGACATCTCTAGACTAATAGGACATTGACAATTTCAATTCCATGCAATGCTTGTATGGACAATACATGATGCCCATAGGCTAACTCATTTTTGTGGTATGTTATATTGTTAATATCACATATTTTTGGCCAATTATAGTACTTACACATTACTATCAAATGTTTAAGTTGCGCATGCTAATTGTACATGATCCGCTTATACATGATCTTTTAGGTCTTCAAACAAAAGGAAAATTCACATGTCTTGTTTGTGGTCCGAAGATGAAATCTCATCATTTGAGAACTTTAGGAAAGAAGGTGTTTGGTGAGTTTAAACACTTTCTCCACAATAATCATAGGTATCAAATTGCCGAAAAACATATTTTCAATGGGAAAAAAGAGACATCATCAAGGCCACAAAGAATGACACCTCATTTATGGAAGTTGGAAAATAATCAACTAAATCGTCGAGGTAATGTCCAATTTGTTGTCCGAAGTTCAAAATTTGTATATTGATATTGTCTTATATTTACTAATGTTGTAATTGATGCTTGTAAAGGTTGTCAAGGCATCAATGACCAACTTCCTAGAGGAATGAAAAGTTATCCTACTCAATTTAGTAGGTTACCGTACTACAAGGATCTCCCAACTGCACATTTTTTTTATGCTATGCATATTGAAAATAATGTAACAAAGACATTATGGAAAATGTTGGATGGAAGGCATGATAGAGAACAAATTGCCAAAATTTGTACTGACAGTCATGAATCCAATCATGCACTCAAAGCTTTCATTGAATTAAATATCAATGGAGATTGGATAAATACAAGTGTCATTCCTTGGTTATTAACGAAGCAACAAAGTGATGCATTAAAATAAGCCATAAAAAAAAAAGAAAAATTCAACAAGATTTGTTGCAAATATAAGAACTCTTCTATCAAAGAAAGGTGATTTTGGGCCAGGGTTGAAAACACATGATTGGCATACCTTCGTCAAGGTAAGTCATGTTCTCTATTTACAGTATATTTGTAACATTGAACGTACTACCTATTGCATTATTTAATAATATATTGAAATGATCATTTTTAATGATTTCAGTTTTTCCTACCTCTATCCCTTCCATAATAGTTTGACAATAGTATTAAACAAGTTATATATGACATTTTAAAATACATGAGGTTAGAAGTGTTTTTTCTTAGATATGTAGCTTTTTATCTGAAATCTATTGTATAATTTTATTTGAAATATTGTTTATGTGTTTTTGCATGTTGAATCTCTTTTAGGTGGTTATCATCTAAATAAATTGACAAAAAAGATATAAAATACTGGAAGAGAAAAATTCCATAGCTCGTGTGTAACATGCAAAAGTGTTTACCTCCAACATTTTTTAATGCTCAAGAACACTACCTCATACATCAAGTTGAAGAGAATGAATTGTGTGGACCTGTACAACCTAGATCAATGTGGATGGTTGAGAGGCACTTGAAATTTATGAAGGGCTTAGTTCGACAAAGAGCACATCCTGAGGGTTCTATGATAGAGGGATATATGATATACCAGACCATGGTGTACTTACTGAATATCTTCCAAAATTTGTAGTAGATATCCATGTAGTTCGCATTTGGGATCCTAACTCTAATGACAAATTTGAAGGGGAGTACCTGATGGGGAAAGGTAGATTGAGGAGGGTGAGAGGTAGTTATAAGTTTTTTTTTGTAGTTTAATAATTCTTATCCATTATCAATATATATAAGTTGTTTCTAACTGGTGTAATTGTCTTCTTTATAGTTGGTCATGAGTGGAATGCACTACACTTGTATATTGCAAACAATCTTGATTAGATGATGGTATGGATTGAATAGCCTCAAGAAAATGGTTGCTCATTAACATGGGATGGTGTTGCATCATTGGTTAAAGAAGCTCATCATAATGGAGATACCAATGTTACACAAATGGTACTTGATCTAATATATGGCTTAAGAGATACAAAGGTATGCATAAGATTACTAATCATGAGACATAAGTTTAATATCAACTCACAGATTGATGAAATAATCTTGACATGTTTGAATAATTGTAGGTCAAACACCACAAAGTTATGTACTACCATGGCAATAAATTTTGTACAAAAAAGTTAGATGAAACAAAGAAAACATGTGGTTTTGAGATAACTATTGTCTTTGCGGTCACCAATATTTCATCTAGAATTGACTCCTCAAGAATCTAAAAATTAATACTATGGCATTTTGGATGATATACTTGAGTGAAACTTTAATTCATGCAAAATAGTTCTATTTGTTGTCACATGGTTCAATTTACGACTGAATCAAAATGATCCTGATAAGACTATTATTGAACATGATAGTGGATTTACTATGATTAATACAAGGTCATTTGAGCCAGTCAGAGATGATCCCTATGTTCTTCCAAGCCAATGTGAGCAGGTGTTTTACTTTGGTATTCCACATAAACCAGGTTGATCATTTGTTGTTAGACATGACCCAAGAGGAAGGCCGTTAAAGTATAATGTGATTGAAGAAGAAGAAATTGAAGAAGCAGAAGAGGAAGTAAATGATTATCAAGAACAATAGTTACCCAGTGATGAAGATGAAGAAAATGGTGATGATTTTGTTCATGCTGATGATAATGGTGATAATGATGATGATGTTGATGATCATGGTGATGATGGTCATGGTGATGATGGTGATGAAGATGATGATGATGGCGATGAAGATGGTCGTGGTGACGACGATGATCAAAATGACAAGTATGATGATGGTGATGATGATGATGATGATGATGATGACAAGGATGAAGATCGTGATAATCAATGAAATGTCCAGGTAGGATCAATGCCAACTATGATGGGGTCTTGTACAACCAAACTTTTCTTTCTAAACCATATGTGCACATATAAACATTAAGTAGAACATTCAAATATTTTTTTAGATATACACATTCGTTACACTAAATTTTTAACTTAAGACATGATTTACATATACAATCTACTTTATTATTAATATTTTTTTTGGTAACTCTGTGACTTTAATTTTGCTGCTGATTTCTAAGACTTACTAATTTTTTTCATAGGGCAATATGGATGCACCATCTTAGACACCTTCAGTAGAGGTAAACATTGATTATTGTAAATTTTAATGTTAATATAGAAACAAATTTCATATTATTATGTTTTTTCTTTATGGCTTTGGAGTTATTTTGATGAAATTTTACTGATATTTGATTTCACAAATGATAGGAAAAAGCTAGAATGACTACTGATCAAATGTGATCTGAAATATGGGCTTCATATCTACATAACATTGCCCTTAGTACTAACCCTCTATTCATCACCCAAAAAATTAAGCAAAGATACACTAATGAACTTGTTAACATTATCATCGAAGGTGATAGAAGTGAGGAGAAAGAGGCACTGAGAATAGAATTGGACTGCAGAATCCAATCTTTGCATGGAAACAGTAATTCGACTAAAGAAATAATAGAAGTTCAATAGATATGAATATTTTATACTATCTTACGGATCATGATCTCTAATTTTATGTGTACTTTTATAGACATATGTGCTATTTGTGACATCACATTTTGAACATGGTGAGGCTTGTTGCGCACAACCTTCGTGTAAGTAGCACTTTGTTTGTTTTCATTAACATTATAACACTGACTTTTCTTTTGTGGACATTTCTAGCTAGTATCCCATTTGATCTTTATCCATTGCAAATTTCTTTGCTAACAATATTGTATTCTTCAGCTCATGACGAAGTGCGGACTCCTCCTCTGGTTGGCAGTCCACTATTGCCTGGTGCATTGTTGGCAACAAGTGCCATGCATACATCCTCATCTATGCCCATTGGAAATGGCAAAACCTTGCTTTGCTATATTTTGTGATGCATTTACTTTTTAGAATTTCCTTGAACAACACAATTATTCATCTACATTTTATTGAAAGTAAGAAGCTCAAGTACCTAAAGCATTCTACTTCATACATTATCCTTATGCACAGAAGCTTTAAGCTTCGAAGTATGTTTTCCATTGTGTTATAGATGATTATGTGGTTAAAGCTTACAAGTAAAATACACTATCCATTCTATAAGATTATAGTTTCCAATTTGAACTACTTTACTAATGTTCTAGATTTTGTAGCCCATTGGTTATGCTTCTCTTTCATGCTAGGCTAGAAGTTATCTCCATTCATGATAATGAATATTCATCTTATATACTTTTAGTTCCTTTGTATTGTGAAGCTCTTAAAACTCTGGAGACATCTTTTTCTCATTTTAGTTGTTATTACTATGAATTAAATTTGAGTTATAATGAGGTTACTAAAGCTCTTGAACTTTGAATAACATCAATGGTGAGTAAGCTTCCTCATTAATCTCTTTCTGTAGTTTCTACATGCTATACAATGTGATAAGTCCAAAAAATTAAAACAAATATGGACACTTCAGTTCAGTCGTTTAAATCTTATTGGCCTAAAAAGATAAGTCCTTAATCTATTTAGTTATAGTCGAGTGTTTTGCTATTTTTTGATGTCTATTGCAGATCTAGGTAAGAATCAACATATTTCTTGAAAGAAAACTGTTTTGCTTAAAATTGAGTAGATTTGCATGTTTGTTGTATAGAAATTGGGGTCACAAGCCATTTCACATACTGAGCCATTGAGTTTTTAACATTTAAAATGTCACATTTTAAGTGACAAAAGGTATGGATGCTATTGGTACTAGGAAAGGGTTTGACATTGATTATTGTGAGGGATTGAAATGTCTATAACTTTTGTCATCTGATAATGTCCTGTCTATGAATTCTGCAACCAACTTTATTTTCATCCTTCTGATAGCTTTTACAATCTATCCTAAAAATGAAGCTATAAAGAAGGTTAACTCCATTTTGAAGTGAATTTTATCCTTTAGTGTGTTGTACATGTGATATGATAGAATACTTCACACTTATCCACATGAAATTCATTAAAACACACCCTATAAAAATCAATGGTAATGTTCTTTTAGAAGTGGACATGAATTTGATTAAATTCTTATTCATTAATACTTTACTAATATCAAACAATTGATAGATGAGGTTAACCTTATAAGTAGAAAACAACTTGAGGTAATCTATGAACCATTATTTGTAAGTTTTTGTTGATTCATGAAAATGTGTTGCAAACAACATTAGATTCTGAAAAGCTTTTTATGAGGGTGTATTTTATAGTTGATAAAGATTGATACCCATGTACCATGATAGTTATATGACATTTATATGCTTCAATGTTTATATGCATGTTTATAACTAATGTGGATATTGGCTTGCTTGTATTGTCATTGAGAATGTGAAATGCCTACATGGGAAAAGGGGTTAAATGTATAATACTGATATACTCTTTCACAAACTCATCATATTCAATTTGTCCTAGAGAAAAATCTACAACAATTACATGATCGTCCATATTTACCTCAATTTCCACCCAATGTAGAACTCCATATCTATTCTCAGTCTACATTTACATCAATAAAAATTGTTATTCAACATATATTTTAGAAGTTAATTGGTTTGAAGATCCTTTTTTTTTGCTTAAGATATATTGTAGTTGAACTATAGTTACAATTGTAGAATATTTAATATCAAAATTAATATAGATGCATTATAAATGGAAAGCAAATCTTGAATTACTGAATAAGAGATCTGCTTCAATAAGATAATTGGAAAGAAAGTCCTTAATGTGATCTACTTTAATTGTCATGACTTTTTAGTTGATAGACCAAAAAAGAGTAATACTTCTGAAGCCGATCCATTTCCTAGAGTAGTTTGTGTGATTAGTACTAGTTCATATGAAGGGACATTATTGCTGAATAAGAAAACTATGTTTCTGTTAAAAGAATGAAAGCTTTCAGATGCTTTAAATTTTTATATATTTAAAGTGTAAATTTAGTTTATTTTTACATTACTCATTTTGGACTGATAAATCCTTTATGTTTTTGTAGGTAATAATGTTTTCTTTGAACATCTTTTTCATATGACATTCAGACTATTTGGACCCACCATATGTAAAAGGTACGTAGTTTCATATCATTGCTACATAATTTTTATTTTCTTCCATTTATTGTAATATATTAAAGTTATTGATCTAACAACCTATTTGTTTTTAAAAAGGTGGAATTTACAAGCTATGGAATTAAAAAATCATCTGATTGCATCTTTTGATGAGAGATTTGGAAAAAACATTTTTGACAATGGCCTACTTCTCAAAAGAGAAATAAAGCATGGGTGAACCCACAATAATGGGTTCCACTTTAGTGGGATGAACAAAAATGAAAAAAAAATTCAAAATGGGAAATTGAGTTTACCATATGTTTGCTAAGAACTTTTTTTTTAAATCATGTTCGCAGCGAACATATTCCGTATGTTTGCATGAACATATGTAATAAATATGTTCACACGAACATATGAAACATTGACTTTCAACATTTTAAAAATTTGTTTTTTATCCTTTTTTTGGGTCGTATGTTTGTACGAACATATGTTCACATCAAACATACATAATATGTTCGCAGTGAACATTATGTTCACAACGAACATACAAAATTACATTTTTTTGGGCCCTTTTTTCTTTTAATTTTTTTAATCTCTTTCGACTCTCATAATTGTAGAGAAATGATCTCCTACTATAAAATAGAAAATGCCAAAATGTGCTACTCAGAGCAAGCTTTCTAACAACTATAATTGTAATACATATTTTAATCATTAAGGCTTTCAAATATGAGTTTAACTCATCATAGGTTCATTACCAATTCAACATCAACCAACTTTGATAGCTCGAAAAAATTAGTAAATTAGGTCAATTTTTTTTTAAAAATATGTAGGAACTAGCTTATTGAGATACCTTTCTATTTAAAAAAGAAAATAAAATTTTCTAATAAATTGACTTCAAATTATCTATGTCAAACAGAACATATGTCTGAATTACGATTCGTGTCACTTCAAAACTTCATAAACTATACAATATTCAACCAAAATGAATCAAACCAAATGTATCCTTTAGATATTGATGTTATGAATCTAATGCCAAAATTATTACTTCATTATCATTTTAAAAAAAAGGTTATGTGTGTCAAACGGATTGTCACTCTTTTAAAATATTGAATTTTATTATGTACCACTTTTGGAAGGAGATAAAAAAATTGATATAAATAATTTATTTTTTTAGATTAAAAAATATGGTTACAAAGTAGGAATAGAGTACTCAAAATCATTAGTTTATGTCATCTCAAAATAATTTATAGTTTTCGAGATACAGTCACTTGAATGTGACATTTGTTGCAAAAATATTGATTTCAGTGTCAAAATTGGTCAAAAAGTGGAACCCATTATTGTGGGATCACTAGCATATAAAGATTGTGAGGGATCAATATAGAAGGGCTCTTAAGGATAAACCAAAGTACGAACATCCTCCTACGATTCCACCAATGGAGTGGAATGAAATAATAGAAGATGCAAAGGAGAAAAGGCTATCTGAAGATAGAGATAATGAAGCAGCACAGGGCAAAAAGAGGTATCTCATGATAGTATTAAGTACATTGTAATCATGGACTAATTGTTGATATTTGTAAATATATAATCTAAGATGTTTGAAATTGTTCATAGATTGTAGGACACATCCGTCGCTACAAAACTGAGACTAGAAAAGTTTGGCCAACACAAACTTGGCTCTGGTGGCTATATGAATCTCTAGTCTTGACTTGTAAGTAGGAGCAATGAAATTTCATATTTTTTTTAATATAATGTTGTAAAAAATTTTGTTTAGTGAAACCATACATACAAAACTGACGATAGTAAGAAAAAAATATAGGGCACGTAATTCAATGTGGAGGTCATAGATGAAGATATAAAACTTGCCTTGAAGGAAGGCTATGAAGTCATGGCTGCACGCCTATGAAAAGAATCTATAAGCCTTGCCGAAGAATCCAGTGCAGCAAAGGATATCTCATAGGTAAATTGGTCAGATGAAAAGTAAATTAAATTGAATAGTTGAGAAGATTCTTTTTTGGTATTAGTTTTGAATGTAAATTGACTACATAATAATGTGCATAACATTTTATTGCAGCCTTCATATCCTACCATAGAACCTACTCATGATGAAGGCCATAATGTGCATTATAGTGGTGGAGATATTAATTTTCTATTGGAAATTAATTATGCAATTATGAATACAATTTAACATCTTCAATTGCAATTTGATGTGTATCCTTTTTTTGAATATTTTAGATCATGTTGAACATCATGCCAAAGGAGTGGAGCATGTTCCAAGTTTTCAACATGTTGACATGGCGGTAGATCAAAATTGTAATGTACATAATGTGGCATTGTCAGGTAAGAAAAATGCATGTTATGTTGTACTAGTACTTGATTATAGACTTGTAACAATTAAAAAAATAAAAGGAGTATGCCAATTTATCCCATTCACTTTTTCTTTTAATAGAACCCCCTTTAATGCAGTAGCCTCCTACTCCTCCAAAGAGAAGGAGCCATCATAATTTGACATTACACGTGCCAAAAGAGGAGGAGAATGATGCAGATATGGATGCTCCTATGAGTTCTTTTCTTAAGAGAGCTTAAAAAAACAAAAAGAAATGATGTTTTAAAAATCTTCTTTAATAAACCTTGTTGGATAATGAAAGAACTTTGTTTAAAGTAATTATGTATGAATGATGCTTATTAATACTAATTTTTATTTTATGTTAATGAATATTGTTATGTCTTAATAAAGTCTTGATTAGTATTGTGTATTAATGAATTTTATATCATATTAATGAATGTTATGTGATTGTATTGATTGAATGTTATAGTTCATAAATGGATGAATGAATGAATGAAGTATGTAATAGATGATAATGGGTACTTTAGATTGATGTTAGGGGGAGGGGGGTGAGGCCAGATGAGCTTCCACCTTCATGTGGTTGGCCTCATTAAGTATAGAATATTATAGTATTCTTGAAACCAAGTGAAGCTCAAACTAACATAAAATGGACACTTTGCATGTGGTAGGTCTAAAATGATCCATGACTACTACTGCCCATTACATGAATTTGTGAAATACATTGTGATATCACCAATTTCAACACTCTATTCGAAGCATAGGAGTGGCCTATAGTCTTACCATGAATTTTGAGTAATGCCTCAGTCCCAATCCTTATTGAGAATATTGTCTTCTAGCATATCTTTGACAAAATTTAGTGCAACTTTGGACTCACAAGAAATGTTGACCTTTAGTCTCATGTTCGAGACATGACCCCATGCTTTTACCTCCTTTCCCTTTCTTGAACTATACACTTGCTCACCATCCCTTGAAAATGGGTTTAGCATCAATGTTCTTGCCAATCCTCCTTAATTGATGTTTCAAACATGCCTCATGGGAAGTTTCCTCCAAATTGGTTATTTTTATGCAAAGCAACACTATTTGACATCTCCTTTTTAGTCTCAACTGATCTATTTTCCTTTTGTAGTCATTTCAACTGCCCTTGAAAGCATGAATAGAAGAAATAAAATCAATAAATTGTGGAATGTAGGCAAGTTTATGTACAATGCAACAACATGGGGAATCATAGCTATTGGGTCAGTTCTCAAATTATCTCTCAGAAATTAGTCAAATATCAATATACATTTTTTTATCGATTCTGTTAAAAGAAGTTTGAGGTTCTTGGCTAATAGACATATTGTGCATATAATAGTTGACATGGATGATGAAGCCTTTGACCTTCAAACCTTAAATCTTAATGTGTAACATTTTTGTCCCCAAGTCTTATGGTTTAATGTTTTTAGCATTGATCTCCAATAGGGTGTGTGCATTCAAAATTGGGAGTTCATTCCTTTAGGTTATTTATGTTTGGATTTACCTTATTTGTTGTTGTCAACCAAGTCATAAAATAGATTGAATTTTATGATACTTAATATAATATTATTACTTATTAAACTTCACCTAAATTTTATGATCCACAAAGTCTAATTCAAATTCAAAACTTATGATTTAAGTTTCCAATTCATTCCTATTCCTTATATTTTATTGTTAACATCTTCTTGCATGATTTCTTCTACTCCATTACTACCTATTGTAACTTCAAGCATACATTAACATTGATATAATTCCATCATTTCTTTTGGCATGTATAATTGCAGTACATATTGTCTAGCCTTAAAGTTAGAGCTGTAGCCGTTGACAATGAAAAATGGGGTCATCCACCAAGCAATGCGGGACACTATAACAATTGGCTAGAGGACACCCACTTCTTCAAAAGTGAAGGTGGAGACTGGCATTCAGCTTATGGACACTTTTTCCTCAAATGGTATTTTTACATGCTTCTCCACCATGCTGAGATCATTTTGGCAGCTATTGTACCAATTTTTAGCAGGATTGATGCAAAACTGGTTGCTAAAGTCTCTGGCATCCATTGGAATTATTTAACAAAATCACACGCACCGGAGCTAATTGTGGGGTATTACAATACTATATTCAATGATGTGTATCTTCCCATAGCTTATATGTTTTGTAGATTTGTGTTAGATTTTACTTTCCTTGCTAGAAGTAATATTTAGGTGCAATCTGTCTCTTATAACTCCCTATTTTGTTTCCATTGTACTCAATTGGTTTAGGTTTCTAAAGCAAGGGTTCAATTTGTGGCATAATAGGAGATGACACACAACAATGGTGATGGATTTGGGGTGTTCCTAGCTATAAGATGATACAACTAACTCTAATTTGGACAGAAGGATAAGAACTCTTCAACTCCCTGATTGATTTCAACGCTGCCTCTATGATTGATTTTGTATATCTTATTTGGTCCTAGATATTTTGTTAGATTTTTATTAGCATTCTAGAAGTAATTTTTAGGTGCAATCATTGTCCCTTATAACTCTTATTTTGTTTCGTTTGTACTTGATTTGTTTAGATTCCTAAAGGAGGGTTCAGTTTGTGACATAGTAGGAAATAGACCACAGTGACATTAGGAAGTTTCACTAAATTCATTAAATAATATTGTCAGATAGAAACTCAATTATATATATGTATTTAGAAGTTTACATAGATATTATCTTTATAGTTGAAGAATCAATCATGTGATATGTTTAGTGAGATTTAGACATTCACATGCTTCCCACTACACACAACCCAAAGAGCAATGAGTCTTGCATGTGATCCTTTACAAGATGCCCACCTTCTCTTCATATGTTTAATGTATTGAAAAGTCTTCTAGTACAGGTGGGTCATTCTCCATGCTTCTTGTCTTTTGGATTGAAATTTGCAATAATAGACCCCAATTTCCTTTTATCACCAACCATAAGCTCTTCTAGTATAATGGAATATAGAGTTAGCAGATAAAATGACTAGTGACTGATGTTTAATACAATGGTATCCAATAGATTTTAGAAACCCATTTCAAAAATTTGTAAGCGTTGCCATATATCAAGCTTCACAGTTTATTTGAGGCTTCTCAAAATGGGTTACTACAACAAAGTTTAATGGAATAGAGAGTAAGAGGATAAATGTACTTGTGATTGACGTTTGTTTCAGTGTTATCTAATGGATTTTAGAGATTCATGTCTAGTGATGGATCATTAAGATCATAAGTGGGTTTTAAAATAGATGGAGCTAGATTGGTACACTCAGAAGACCTTGCATTATCTTCCTCCTACAACATCATCATCTCTATCATCTATTATTGTTCTTCAAAAAGAGCATAACTGTATACCTTATGAGCATTATGTACAAGCATTTCTAGCTGTGAGTATTAATCCTCTTTTATGATCATTTTCCTATGCACTTGATCATCTTTCTTATCTTAGACTGAAAACATTTTTTATTGCCACTAAAAGTAGTGCTATCACTATGTTTTTATTGAAAGTAAATTCTACAATTGTAACCTAGAATGCTTGTGTGTTTTGGTTAAATTTTTTATATAAGGGAATCAAAAGATATTCAAAAGTTTATTTTAAAAAACTTCTACCTGTTGTTGATTTCTTACTTTCAACACCACTTTAACTCATTTGCTTCATTTATCATATCTAGATGAAAGGTCTTGAAGAACTCGAACACTAGACCTTGACTTACACATTTTGGAATTAGTCTAAAAGAAAACTTGACATGCGATGATGGCACCCTGTCCCATTTAAACATTTAGATGTTGATGGACAATTTATGGAGAAGATCAAGGTATAGTAGAAGTTTAAATTATTTTTTTGTATTCTTAATTTGCCCATTTCAAATATCCCTTTGGGTTTTTTTTTGAATTTTTGTTTTGAATGATAGCTGCAAGATTCATATCTTATTATCAGTTAAATTCATTTCTAATTGTGAATTTGTAGTAAAATAACCAATGCTTTAGAAAACATTACGTGATATGGAACATTATGGCATGCAAAATTTATTTATTTTTGTCTATCCCATACCTTTGAGACAAAGACACAAGGTAATCAAAGGATATATGAAGGTTAATCAAACTCAATGCAATATATAGCATACAAATTTTAGTAGAGACTTAGATAAATATGTTTGCAGTCTTCTGTTGAATGACCTATCCAACTAACAACCTAGAAGAGTGGAGAAATGTGATCAAACTTTCTAATGGAGTTATCTAGGAAGATAGCACCAATATGTCCTTCAAGGTGTTACAGTATTCAATGATCATCTACAGTCCAAATGAAGTACCTCATTTTATACTTTCTTAGCCCATTCATTCCATATGAAGTAGCTAGATGATGTAGGTGTTTTTCTTTCACCACATTAGTGCAAGGGAAGTTTCTTAGGCAAGTTTGCCTGCACATCCACTTCTTGGAAATAGGGGTGATGTAGGTATCTATCTTTCACCATAGTAGTGTAAGGAAAGTCACATTTGGAATTGTATCCACACATCCATACCTATAATGAATTTAACAAAATGAAAGGGTTGGCACATCTTGTGTTGGCACATTTTTTAAACATCAATCTTAAATCTGATTTCTCATAAAGCTGTAACAATAACAAGGGAATCGCCCTTGGTCTGTACTTTACATTAGAAAGATACAACTTCTCTTAAACCCTTCAAAGCCATGAAAGTCTCTGGTTCATTTTTTATTTTCATCAAGACTAACTGTAAATGACCATTCTATGAAAGAAAATGCCCTAACCCTCATAGGATGGTTTCAAACTAACATATATCATACTATCCTAACCATTAGAATGTAGAAAGATTAACTATGCAAGGTGATTCCCTAACCCTCATAGGATGGTCTCAAACTAACATGTATCATACTATCCTAACCACTAGAATGCAGAATGACAAACTGTGCAAGGTGATCGTCATACTTGTTATGATTGAAGGAACACTAATTATGAGGTTTGGTTACAACAGTGTGCAATCTGCTTGAACAACATTATGTTTTTATTATTGGGATAAGTTTATAATGTTAATCTAATGCTGAAACATCTTTCATTTAGTTGAAACTTCGTTGGAGAGTCATATAATGAGCAAGCCCTAATTAGATGAGGGTTTGCAAGAGAAATTTGGGGCTTTCATAGTTACAGGGTATATGAGACTAAATTGGTTGTAATTTCTTTTGATAGAAGCCACATATGTCACACACGTGTTTTGTAAAAGTGGGGTCAAATAGGCCAAAAACTAGTGACAGTCATCTATTGGGGACAATTGGTCCAGAAATCAATAGGATATGGTTATGGTAGAGATGGATGTGATGCTATATTTAAAGATACTGAGGTGTACCATTAGAGAGTGATTTCAAAATATCTTTTAAATTCCCTAATCTTGAGGAATTTTGATTTTTTTTGGTTTGAGGTTAGTGTTTTTCCTATTTTTTATTTTATTAATATCATATTGTCTGAATGCTACTTAAATTCAATCATTCTCTTCTTTTGTGTGAATTAGCTTATGAATTTTGCATTTTTCATATGATTTGTTTTGGATTACTTTAGTGCAAGAGAAATCAATATCATAGAAGCCTTGGTAATGCTAAAAACTTTATATATTCACTATTTTTCTCTCCTTAAGATTGTAAGCATTTACCCAATTGGATATGAGCTCATAGGTCCAGAAGCAATGAACAAGCATACACTATTCCATCATAAGCTACAAGGTGCTTCTAGCTTAATAATAAATATTCTTCTAGCCTTAAATAGAATGTGCGAAGTTGTATCTTTACTAATTGATAGAATGTTAACTAAGTATGTTTAATGTGCAGTACTGGGTAGACAATAACTCTTTAGATACAAAATTTTATTTTTGATATGTTCATCTACCTTATATGAACTCTATAATATTTTAGTATTCAAGGGTATGGAGTTTGGAAACTTCTGAATATACATGTAATATTAATTTAGTGCATTTTAATAACTAATCATATTAAAATGAGATTCATAAGTAATATTAATTGGAGATAGTTTAAGATATGAAAAATACCATTCCCAATATGTGCTTGAAGAGCACACATCAAATAAAATGTAAATGTTATCATAGAATATACAAGGGTTGAGTGACCCTCACTAATAACCAAGATCTCTTGTCAAATCTCATTGGAGATTCTAAACTAGATAAAAATGAATGATTGAAGAATTATTTTATCAAAGATTGTGGTATTCATAAGTACCAATGCTAATGGTGCTTTGGATGGGACTGCTAATTCTTAGAGACTGAATTGTCAAGGGTTTCTCCCCTTACGAAAAACTTGAATCATGTTGCTACCAAATTTATTCAATTTTGTGATGCTTGTTCTTGGATCACATCAAAAATTTATGTTTCAAACATCAAGATTGCCATATGAAGGCTTTGGTTGAAACTTTCAAGTTTCAGATCTTTTGAACTTGATGTGTGTTGGATGGTTATTGTAGAGTTGAATGCTCCATTGGAAGATATGGGACATATGAGAGGTTCAGAGATCCAATTGATAGCCATTTTGATTTAATGGATTTCATTCAAGATCATGCTCTTTTGGATTTGGACATTTAGAGTGGCTCTTAGACATTGTCAAATAGAAGGGTTGAAACTAATCATATCTAAGTTAGATTGGATCATGCTTTGTTTGTCCTAAACGGTTAATGTCTAATGCATGCTCTCTTTTATCTCTTTCATTGACTCTGACCACTTCCCCATTGTTTTCTAGTTGGAGATCTTGGGAAGGTCATCCCTTTCCACTTTGAAAAGATGTGGCTAAACCTCCCTGATTGCAAAAATAGGTTAAAGGTAGCCGAAGCATCAATATTGATGATACTGCAATGTATAGAGTAGTCAAGAAACTTAGCTTTATGAAACCCAACATGAAGAAATGGAATAAATCATCCTTTGATTTATAAGGAGTTAAACAATAAACATGTGATTGAATATTTGTACATTAAACAAAACAAATTAATTTCCAAGACTTTTAAATTCATCTAAAGAAGGGTTGTATGAGGCTACATGACGTGTGACATCTTATATACTCTTTTTATTAGTGACCTCAATTTTAAATTCTAGTTATAATTAAATTTATTTTGGAATTACTATGTTTACAACCATCTTTTTCCAATGAAATATAGTTGCATCAAAATATTTTTCAAAATCTTGATATTGTGAGCTAACTGTAATAAGTATATATTTTCTTGTAATAAATATATTTTCTATCTTCTCCTTGATCATATTAATAGATTCCTATTTAATACATTCAAATAGAAATATGCCATTTATTACTCAAAGGTTTTGTTTAAGGATAGAGTTTATTAGAATCTCCAAAGTTCTGAAGCCTGCTGATTATTTTTGGTAGCTGTTGGATGCAAAATTACAAGTTTACATATGCAATTAAAGTGCAAATAGTTTCCAAGGCATCTGCCTCCCTTTTGGTTTTGGAAGGATATTGTTTATAGATTATTTACGAAACATTCCTTTGATATTGTATGTTTGAAATGATCATGAAACCCAATTTTTTTGTACATTTTGAAGGATATGGGGCATAGTATATGGCGCTCTAGTTGGCTGCATATTACAACAATCTGTACTATAATACTTTTGTGTATGATTTGCCATCAACATGCAATCTCCAAGAGCATTTATGAAACTAAGTTGGCTGTCTAAATCTATCATGAGAGTCTATAGGTATGTGTCTATCTTTATGATTGACATTTTTTGACAATTCAAATGAGAAAACTTAAATAGAGATAATTTTGCATCCAATTCTAATTCAAATCATATCAGGACTGAAATTTGCATCTACTTCTATTGTGATAATTTTGTTTCCTTTGCCCATTTAAAGAGCTAGAATTGGAAAATTGGTCTTTCCTATAGTACACAACACACAGTGACACCAAAATAGTATCATGAATCTTGTGTCTCATTTGCATAGCTTCAGGGTACAGTTATGGACTTCAACCATAATGTGCATTGAAGGTTTTTAATTTAGTTATTTCTAGAGTATCTTGATTTTCCAACATTTTGTTTCTTGACTATTCACATTTTGGGTTGACTCTGCATTTTTCTCTTTTCTCATTCAGATTAACTCTTTGTTCCGTATGATGATGCTTTACTAATTAATGCTCAACATGAACTTTGATTGAAGATGCCTTTGCCAATGGAATAATTTAATGCTTTGTGGGATATTGAAGCTTGCATCAGTCACAAGGTGCTCTTTCTTTAACTAGCATTACCCCTAGATGCTCATTCATTTAATGCAGCATAAGCCATTTCCAAATGACATTAGTCTGCTAATTTAATGTTTTGTGGGATATTGAAGCTTGTATCACTCACAAGGTGCTCTTGCTTCAACTAGCATTACCCCTAGATGCTCGCAACATAAGCCTTTTCTAAATGTCATTAGTCATTAAATAAGCAAGGAATATATCATTCACAATGCTAGATTTTTAGGGCTTGTTAAGTTTATTTTCTTAGTACACTTATTGTGCCTTATCTTTGTTTACATATTCACAATATCATCTTCATTACACTTTTTTTTGTATTTTCCTAAACACTGTTACATTGTCTCTTTGGGATCCTTTGTACATGATTTGGTGTATTATTTTGTCTTTAATTAGGATTGTTGTTTGGCAATTGTAGTGTGAAAGAGTGTGCTCATTACTTGGTGAGAATCAAAACATACAAGAACAAGCTAGCTGACAATATTCTAGAGCATACTGACAACAACTACCTATCACGAGTATTCTACATAGCTCTATTGAATAAAAGTTGTGCATTGTTCATGTAGATTTAATAAAATTATTTATGTTTTAAGTTCAAATTTTCAAACATATAATGGTCATTTAGATTTTGGATGGAAGTATTAGTTTTAGACTTGAACCTTTCAACCCAATGACGGTTGAATTGGTTATATTGTGAAGTCTTATATATGTAAGAGGGAGCTGATGTTACAGATATAGAAGAGGGAGTTAGATGTATGGACTAGTGTAATACCACAAGCAATAAAACTTCAATTTCTACAATATTTCCTTCATCCTTTGGAGTCTCAAATGAATTTAGTTTTCTTTATTAATGCATTGATAAGAGTTATTAACCATCCACATTTCTAATTGATGTTTTCCACATTGTGTTAAACTTGTTGCCGCACCAGTTGCAGAACTAGTGACTTTTTTTAACTATTTAATTTTTGTAATAGAATTTAAGAATAATGGAAATCATTCCATGAGTATGGGGGCTCAATATTCATGGAATGATCAAAATTTACTGCATGTATTATAAGTTACTAACAAGGCACATGCATGATTAAACAAGATAGGAGTGTCTCAGTTAAAGAATAGCATGACAATTGAACTGTTCATCTAGGACTCCACATTTTACATGCATGTCTACCAGGGCAGTTGCAACTTAAACAAATATATTCTCTCAATATATCTATTTTGTGCATATCCAGCAACCATGGCTTTTGATCACCACATTACATTTAGGCATCCTGTCAAACAGTTCACATGATTTATCTATACTTCCATTTTGCAAGCATGTCTCCCAAGGCAAATGTTACTACTTCATCTACACCATTTAACTAAATACTTTATGCTTTGATGGATGACTATAGCATACCTCGAAGCTCTCATTCAATAGTTATGAGATGATCAATCAAGAGGAAATAGTTGAGAGCTTAGAGTGAAACAAATTTTTGGATGATCATATGAAATGAAATGGGCGTATGAGTAGATAGAAACTAGAAAGACATTGTGTACATATGAAGGCATGAAATGGATGGTTTTTGAGCACTTAGCATAGACACTCAGCATTCAGTACGTATCATCTTTCGAGATCAAATGAATGTGTGGGATTATATGCATCTTTTTATTTCTCCTTCTCTTAATGATGTTTCTCAAAGTTCTCTCTCTCTCTCTCTCTCTCTCTCTCTCTCTCTCTCTCTCTCTCTCTCTCTCTCTCTCTCTCTCTGGTGTTTTTCTCTATGTCTTTTCTTCCATTGGGTTTACTTAGCATATTATTTTAATAGTTAGGTGTGCCTTAGGCCCTAGCTATTCATATTACTCCTTATGTCAGTAATGTACTACATATTTGAGAAACTCTATACAATACTTTTAGATTATGTAAAGTATTATACTACCATACAAATTTTATCATATTTCTCTAGTGGGAACTATCATCCTCCCATTTAGAAATTTTTGTACTATCTAATACTATAAAATTTCTTCCCACAAATACTTCTTCAAAATTCATGGTTTTTCTACTATGATTCTTCTTCCTTATTTCTCTCTCCTTATCTCAGTGTTTTCTTAGTATGACTTTTAATTCAATCTTTGATGATTTGGTGAAGTCTATACAAGATCCCCTTGTCTCCCTAGTGTAAAATTTACATGTTGAATACTTTGTTTTATGCTAAAAATGATTAGCTTGGCTCCTTGGTTACGATATTGACTTGAAGGATTGTTCACTTCTCATTTTTCTCTCACTCTACCTTAGCCTTTTGGCTTCTTGGCTTCTTGGCTAGATCTTGAACTAAGTCATTTTTGTCATAAGTTGCTTGCACACTTCTCTTGAAAAGTCACTCTTATTTACTACCTTTCTTTGAGAAGTAAACATCTTGATTTTCTAAGTTTGGAATGCAAGTTCTTTTTCTTATCTTACTAGGATAAGAAAAATCTATTACATGTCAATTGAAACTAGGTTCCAACTTTGTAAAGGAAGTCATCCTTCTTTTGGCTTTGAAAAAATACTTTCTCTAACTAGGCATCCATGTAAGAAACATTTTGATACTAAACCTATTCTTGACAAAGTAGAGTTAGATAAGTCTACCACTTGATATGATCCTCTTAGCAATTTTGATAGTTCATTTGATATTTCACTTGATACTACTAGTACTGAAAATGGTGTCTTTCACCGTGAATCAAGAAGAGAGAAATTGAAACTTTGATAGCTTCTTCACAATTAGACATGAACAAATATAAAGAGATAATAAATCATACAAAAATGGAAAAGCAAGACTAGAACAAGAAAGACTTGAGGAAGCAGGATAGATGACTACTAGGGTGAATGCTCATATCTTTGATAAAAACAAGGCTCACAATGCTAATGCTCATGACTTTGAAAATCATCCCACTAATACCATTGGAAACAAAAATTAGCTAATGCAACTAATAAAAATCCTTTTTCAAAATTGGAAATAATGACTGCAATACCCCTTCTAGGACTCAAGGTCCTATCTTGAGAGAAATATATCTCCACCTATAAATTCCCACCATAGACAACCTTTACAATGTTGGATTTAGGTAGGTAATAAGATTACTAATAATAACCTCATAATATTTAAACAAAAGGATTACCTTAAAATAGTTATGATTAATGATACTTAACTTCTAGATGACTGAAGCTACTCCATGACTTTAATGTTCAAAGAATTATTCAAAATAGGGAGCCTACTTAAAATGGGATCTAGAGGAAACAAGGCCAAAATTTACAAAATGATTTCTCATGTACATGAAAAGGGAAAAGGAAAAACCTAAGTCTTCCCTAATTGAATCCATATGTGTGCTTCCATTTTGTAATAGTCTCTATATTATTCCATTTCCAAGAGATGTTGGGATTCGTAAATATGATAAATATGATAGAAAAGGGAATCGACATGATCATGTTAGTGAATTCTATGCTCTAAGTATTGATCCCATGCATGATGATACATATATCATGAAACATTTTTCAACAAGTTTGAATGGTCAAGGTATGGAATGGCTCACAATAATTTCAATTGCTCTTAAATGTTTTGATGATCTTGCTAAAATGTTCATACAACATTATCTTTATAGCAGACAACATTTTGTCACTAAGCTAGACTTATGCAACATCAAGAATAGACAAAGAGAACATTTCTAACTTATTTTCAAAGATGGAGAAAGTTTCATGCTAGATACGCTCTATAAATTCCTAAAAATGAGAAGATTTAGATATTTCTTACAACTCTTGTATCAAAGCTACAATCTGATCTTAGGAAACAAGAGTTTCTCACTTTTAATGACTAAATTGATAGTGTGTTTTGAATAGAGGATGTTATTGTTAAGAAGGGGTAAATAGCCTTAAACAAGGATAAGACTAATGGAAAGGGAAACCTTGAAATAAAAATAATTACATTTTTTTAATGATGTGGTAGCTGATGTTCGTAAAAGAAAAGATCCTATATTTTGTTAGAATGTTTAGAATAACTAAGAGGGATGAGAAAATTAGATAGTCAAGATCCATAAATACTATTTGGTATAATCAATGATGTAGGAGCATCTTGGGTTTTTGTTGGTGTCGAGTTCTTAGTGGTTGTTGAGCATTCAGTTGATGCCAAGTCATTCCTTTGATTTTTGAGTTCCTATGCTTTTTCAAGTGAACCCTTTGGATGCTAAGTCATTCTTAGTTGTTGCAAAGTTCCTTTGGTTTTTGAGTGAATTCCTTTGGATGCCAAGTGAATGCTTTGGTTGCTGAGTACCTTTGGTTACCTAGTGATTTTTCTTTAGTTTCTGAGCATTGGAGGTGCCTAGTTGTTGCCAAGTGATTCCTTGGGCTACCGAGATCATGTGGATGCCGAGTGCCAGTTTTCTATGTGGTTTTCTTTTTTCGAGTTATCTATGTTTGGCTCCAACCTAGGCTGACTCTTCTTGCATTTAATTTTGTTTAATATCTGTTATGGTCCAACTTATGGCTTTCTATTTTCTAGAATCTTTTGTAAGCCATTTTGGCAAGTATTTAAAGAGGTATATGTTTGAGTTTAGAGGAAATAGTTAGAAATTAGATGATTGAGTAGAAGATGTGAACTTGAATTTGGTTGTTTGGATTTGAATCTATTTGTAATTGGCTATAACCTAGAAGGCCTTATAGCTAGGCATGTATGCTAAATATTTTATGAATCAATAAAGACATTCTTATTCTCTCTCTCCTTGGTGCTATTCCTTGTGTGGTTTTTTTCACTGTGTTAACTCTTGCAAGGTGGTTTGAATAGATGGGTGAGCCTTTGGTGCTAGTTATTCACCCTTTGACTACGTTTGATGGTATCAGAGCTTGAGGTTCATGATTGTGGAGTTTAGATCATGTAGAACACTAATTAGGATTTGGTTATAGGGTGGTAGATCTACAGATTTCACCAATAACTTACAGAGGGTTACAATCTTCTAGGAACCTGATTTACAAAGATGGTTCATGGTAGAAGAAATGTTGGTAATGCTATATTGGATCAATTGAGATAAATTGTAGCTAGATTAGATGTTGTGGAGATAGTCTAGAGGAGAGGAGCACATCTTGATAATGTAAGTGATGATGAAGTAGTAGCACCAAACCATAACTTAGAACTTGAAGAAGATCAAGATGAGGATAGATTGTTGCAAATATTGTCTAGGGAAAATTCAAAGCATGCTATAGAAGTTGTTTCTTATGATGGAAAACTAGATACCAATGTTGTGTTTCATTGGATCTCTAATATGGAGAAGTTCTTTGAGTATGAAAACACTCCTAGTAATAGAAAGGTGAAGATTATAGTCACTGGTTTGAAAGGTCATGCATCACTATGGTGGGAGCACTTGCAAATTGATAGAGAAAGGAGAGGAAAGGAGAAGGTCAAAATTTGGCTAAAGATGGTGAACAAGGTAAAGAACAAATTCCTTCCTGCTAATTACCAAGTTAGCTTATTGAGAAAGATGCAAAATTTGAAACAAAAGGACATGATTGTGAAAGAATATATCAAGGAATTCTATAGATTGGACATCAGATCTGGACATGTAGATGATGATGTTGAGAAAATTGCAAGGTACATTAATGGATTGAGATTTGGAATTCTAGATGAAATAAGTTTTGTGAAGTTGGAAGGTGTAGAAGAAACATATCAATATGCCTTGAAAGATGAGGAGATCTTGACAAAGAAGAATGAACAAAGACAAAGAGGTAGAGGTGGTAGATTCCAGAGGGGAATAGGTAAATCTTATGAAGAAAGTGGTAGATCTGATAGTTCTATGTAGGATAAAGGAAAATCTGAATGGAAAAATGATGACAAATGAAAGACCTAATGGAAAATTGGTAATTCTTACTAAGGAGGCACTAATTATTATCAAGGAAGAGGTAATTCTTATTCTAGAGGTTGATTTCATGGTAACTATTTCAAATGTGGTAAAGAGGGACATAGATCTTTTGAATGTAGATCATCTAAAAGTAGGCAAGGTAATAGAAATGTTATGATTCAAGAAAATGATGAGGGTTGACCAAGTGGACCTGAGGCTAGAGGAAATTTGATGGTGATAAGAACCTTATGTAATAAGGGAAGTGACGAGGAGCTTGTTTTAAGAAGTCCTTTCAAGACAAGATGTAAGATGGCTAGATAATGCTGCAAAGTGATCATTGATAGTGCAAGTTCTACAAATCTGGCATCAGAAGAGTTGATTACCAAGTTTTAGTTGCAAAGGCTGAAACATCCCAAACATTATCATGTTTCATGGATCAAAGATGAGCATAACATATTGGTAAGTGAGAAATGCCTTGTGAAGTTCAAAATTGGGCATTACTTTGATGAAGTTTTGTGTGATATTATGCCCATGGATTGTTTTCATATTTTTTTGGTTAGACCTTGGAAATATGATAGATATGTTGTACATGATAGAAGATTGAATCAATATACTATTTGGGTGAATGGGAAGAAACAAATATTTCTGCCTTTGATTGAAAGTCCAGATGAGGTTGATTGTATTACTGTAAAAATTTGCATGGTCAATGGGAAACAATTTGAAAAGGAAATGAAAAGGAATCAAGTCTATTTTTCCATACTTCCTAGAGGACCGAGTGTTGGTAGTAATGATCGAGTAGCAGAAGCTAGTAATGACCAAATAATAGTAGATAGTGATAGCCCAATACCAGAAGAAATTACATAATTGCTAAATCAGTATAAAGAAATTATTGTTGATGATATTCTTGATGGTTTACCTCTAGTAAGAAGTATAAGTCATTGTATGGATCTGATTCTTGGAGCTAGTTTTCCAAACAAAGCACCATATAGATTGACACTTACAAAGAATGAAGAACTTAACAAACAAGTGCATGAGTTGTTGTAGAAAGGTTTGATCAGAGAAAGTTTTAGTCCATGTGTTGTATCTACTATATTAGAACCTAAAAGGAATGGAGAATGGAGAATGTGTACTGATTGCAGAGCCATTAACAAGATAATCATGAAATATAGGTTCCCTATGCCAAGGATGGATGACATAATGGATTGTTTTGGTGGAGCAAAGGATTTAACCAAGATTGATTTGAAGAGTGGCTATCATCATATCAGAGTTAGAGAAGGTGATGAATGGAAGACTACTTTTAAGACAAAAGATGGTTTGTATGAATGGTTGATTATCCCTTTTGGTTTGACTAAAGCACCTAGTACTTTCATGAGGTTGATGAATGAAGTTTTGAAAAGATTTTTGGTAAGTTTGTGATTATTTATTTGGATGATATTTTGATTTTTAGTAAGACTAAGGAAGAACATCTTAAGCATATTAGACAAGTATTGCAGAGGTTGAAAGAGGAAAAGTTGTTGATTAATTTGAAAAAGTGTTCTTATATGCAAGAAGAGATTGTGTATTTGGGATTTGTGATTTCAGCTAATGGATTGAAGATGGATCCTGAGAAGGTTAAAGAAATCTTGGAATGGCCTACACCTAAGAATGTGGGTGAGGTAAGATAATTTCATGGTTTGGCTAGTTTGTACAAAAAGTTTATAAATAATTTTAGTGTTTTTTGTAATGCTATGACTGAGAGAATGAGAGGAGATAAAAAGGAATTCAAGTGGACACACTGAGCTGATAAGAGCTTTGAGACTTTGATACAAAAGGTTGCTAAATTACCTGTATTAGCTTTACTTGATTTTAACAAAGTATTTCAAGTTGAATGTGATGCAAGTGGTAATGCAATAGGAGCTGTATTAAATCAACAAATTAAGCCTATTGCTTTCTTTAGTAAAAAGTTAAATGATGCTAAAAGGAAATATTCTTTGCATGATAAAAAATTTTATGCTATTGTTCAAGCATTGATGAAGTTGAGACATTATTTGATTCCTAAGGAGTTTGTGTTGTGTACTTATCATAAAGCTCTACAATACTTGTGAAGTCAACATAAATTGAATCAAAGACATGTGAAGTGGGTTGAGTATTTGAAAAGTTTTACATTTGTCATCAAGCATAAGATTGGAGTTGCTAAAATAGTTGTTGATGCATTGAGTAGAAGATGTTCTTTGTTGACTGAAATGAAGGTTGAAGTTCTTGGTTTTGATGAAATGAAAGAGTTGTATGATGGTAATCCTAATTTTTCCAAGGCATGGAGATAGTGTAGAGCACCAAATCTAATAGATCACATAAGTAAGTATGATCAATATTTCATTCAAGAAGGCATGTTGTTCCAAGGTATTTAGTTGTGTATTCCTAAAAGTTCTATGAGGTTGAATCTGATTAAGGAAAAGCATAGTGGTGGATTGGCTGGACATTTTGGAATTGGTAAGACATTGAGTTTGCTGAAAGAAAAGTATTATTGGCCACAAATGTGTAAGGATGTTCAAAAATTTGTAAAGATTTATGGATTTTGTCAAGTTGCTAAAGGAGTGAGTCAAAATACTAGTTTATATACATCTATTACTATTCCTAAGAAACCTTGGACTGACATCAGTATGGATTTTGTTCATGGATTACCTAGGACAAAGAAGGGGTATGATTCCATATTATTTGTAGTGGATGGATTCTCTAAGATGGCTCATTTCATACCATGTAAGAAGACATTATATGCGAAGCATATTGCTAAACTTTTCTTTAAAGAGATTGTGAGATTGCATGGATTACCAAGAAGTATTATTTTAGACAAAGATAGTAAGTTTGTTGGTTATTTTTGGAAAACTTTGTGGAAGAAGATGGGTACTCAGTTGAAGTTTAGTTCTACATTCCATCCATAGAAAGAGGTTGTGAATAGAATCTTCGGTAATTTT
Organism: Cupressus sempervirens; assembly: GCA_028749045.1. NCBI lineage: Eukaryota > Viridiplantae > Streptophyta > Pinopsida > Cupressales > Cupressaceae > Cupressus > Cupressus sempervirens. Next base: position 248,781,746 of record CM053789.1, read on the forward strand.
CTGAGATATTTAGTTGGGAATAAGCCATGTGATTGGGAGATGGTATTGGTACAAGTTGAATTTACAAATAGTAATTTTGTGAATAGGAGTATAGGGAGGACACCTTTTGAGATTATTACTGGAATGCACCCTAGAGGTATATTAGATTTGAGAGATGTTGTTGGTTAGGAAAAGAGAAGTGCCGTAGGAGAAGAGTTTGCTGATTTTATGGAGTCTTTCCATAAGGAAGTGAAGTTGAGGTTGGAACAACGTAATCAGAAGTATAAGGAGAATGGTGATGAGGTAATGGTTCATTTGAAAAAGTGAAGATTTCCTGTTGGTACATTCAGTAAGCTAAAGATGAACAAATTTGGACGTTGTAAGATCTTGAAGAAGTTTGACAGTGGTAATGCATATAAAGTGGAGTTATTGAAGGACATGTATATATCTCCTATATTCAATATTTTTGATTTATACAAGTATCATGAGTCAGATTATGAAATGGTTGTACCTGATGATTATCTTAAGATGCAGTTTGTAGAAGTTGAGCAGATATTGGATGAGAGAGTTGGCAAGAGTACAAGAGGAAAGGATTACTATGAGTATTTTGTGAAATGGAAGAATAGACCAATTGAAGATGCTACATGAATTTCTCAATCTGATTTGGATTTAGCTCAAGTTTTGACACTTGCATTATTAAGGAGAATTATTTTCTCCAACCCTGGTTGTCTGATGTAGGAGCATTTTGGGTTTCCTCGTAATCTTGCATTTTATTCTTTCAACATTTTCACACCAAGTTCTTAGTGGATGTCAAGCATTCAATTGATGCTGAGTCATTCCTTTGATTGTCGAGTTCCTGTGGTTGTCAAGTGAACCCTTTGGATGTCGAGTCATTATTAGTTGCTACTGAGTTCCTTTGGTTGCCAAGTGAATTTCTTTAGATGCCAAGTGAATCCTTTGGTTTTCGAGTACCTTTGGTTACCAAGTGATTTTTATATAGTTACAAAGAATTGGTGGTCCCTAGTTGTTGCTGAGTGATTCCTTTGGCTACCAAGCTTGTGTGGGTGTCGAGTTCTAGTTTTCTACGTGGTCTTGTTTTGTTGAGTTATCTATGTCTAGTTCTAATTTGAGCCAACTTTGCTTGTATTTAATTTTGGTTAATATCTGTTAAGGGCTAACTTGTGGCTTTCTATGTTCTAGAATCTTCTGTAAGCCATTTTGGAAAGTATTAAAGAGGTACAGGTTTGAGTTTAGAGGCAGAAGTAAGAACTTAGAGGATCGAGTAGAAGATGCAAACTTTGAGTTGGTTGTCTTGATTTGAATCTATTTTTAATTAGTTTTAACTCAAAAGGCCTCATACCTGGGCATGTATGCTGAATATTTGATGAATCAATAAAGACATTTTTGTTCTCTCTCTCCTTGGTGTTGTTCCTTGTGTGGTTTTTTCTGTTGTGTTAAGTCTTATAGGGTGGTTTGGATAGCTAGGTGTGACTTTGGCACTAGTTATTCATCCCTTTGTCTATGTCAATCAATATATTAAACATTATATACTCTATTTATCTTGCATGAGGTAGATCTCTAGTGTATACTAATAAAAAGGTTACTATTAGTTCATTATCCTATTATAATAGACTTGTTGAATCAAAACACCATTAAAAAATTTACATAATTTTGACCCTAGGATTTAATGTTAAAACTCAATTTGGCAACAAATACCAACAACATGTCACCACTTTTTCACCCCTTTGAAGTGAGCTTTGTTTGAAGCGAACCCTATTAAAAGTTACAATACACACTATTAAATGTGAATTGGTTAGAAGATTTAATCACCATGTTAGGAGTGGCCTTGTTATAAGGCTTGAGAATATTCCAATAGAATGTCACCTTGCTAAGTTAGTTACACATAGTGTTAAGTCCTTCAATGACTATTAGGTTAAACTTTGATTAAAAGGGTTTCAACACAAACTATTGACAATGACTAGAAAGAAAATACTAGGGTTTAGATATGTATAATTATAAATCTTTTTGTAGTTCCAAATCTATATTCAATTCATGTTCTTACTCGTTGAAAATTTTTCCTTGTCAACTTTGCCTCTAATTCACTTAGCAATTCTTCAAGCAATCAATCTTCTCCTTGCAAAAAACTTAATCCCTATGCTCAAATTCACTCATCAACTTCAGCAACATCTATACAAGAATTAAATTTCTCTTTCTTCACTCTCACACACACATTCTCTCGACTCTATCACCTCTTAAATAGGTAATTATTGTTTTCCTCTATGGATAATCACCATAGAGCTTATAGTTTGTGATCTGATTCATCAGGTTTATTGTATCTATCCATCTTTTAATTTTATAGAAACTTCTCATCCATTGAATTTTATAATAGGTATTATATATATTCTTCTCCCTTAATTAAATGATCTAGATCATCAATCTTATTTTCAACATAGTTTCTACATCCAAATAAATCAACAAAGTCAGTTGGAAATCACATTTCCTCTTACACATTTAAAACAATTTTACTCAACCATACCTAAGATCTAGCACTCATTCATCACTTAATTCTCTTGGTCATTGTAACCTTCTTGCTTGGTATCAACTTCTTTTATTGGTTGATACTAATGCTCATTCAAGAGTGAATTTTCTCAACACTTATTATGGCTTGGTTGACATTAGTATAACTAGGAAATCCTTAATCTTTCACTCTATTTCATGTTTAGGATTTACATAAATGATATATCTTTACTTGGACTATAAATAATTGAAGATCAACATGCTTTAAATAATCACTTTGGTTTGTCAAAGTCTAACTAACCAAATGTCCATTGTAGATTTATTTTCATAACTTATCCTTTCCTCTAGGTTCTTTTGTTATGAGAAAAATTTGAAATCATATTCATCAATCAAATAGATATGAAATATAGATAAGATAGTAACTTGTCTCATGAGTAGATTTGACATCAGTGACAAAACAAAAATTGTTCTAATTGTTGGTTTTTTTGGAAATATAAGAGGAGTAACTAAGAGTGGAGGGTTCAATTAGTTACCACAAAAATAAATCCCAGATTCCTTAGATGTTAATATAAATCAAAACTCTAATTAAATTGTATTCTATTGTAACTCGATAAATACACATGCACTCGGTAAATGCTTAACATTAAAATCTTTAGATTTTATTTGTGAATTATGTTACTTAGTTGAAAACATGTATAACAAATAGCCTAAACACAATTGACACCAAGATTTTAATGTGAAAAAATAATTTGGGAAAAACCACCAATTGTAACTAGTTATTTATGTTCACTCTTTTGAAGTAAGCCCTATTAGGAGCCAACCCTATTAAAGATTATAAAACACACTATTAGGTGCAACCCTATTAGATTATTTAATCACCCTGTTAGGAGTAGCCTTGTTAGAGGTCTTTAGACAATTCAATAGAAATGCCACCTTGTTAGAGGATTTACAAAAAATTGCTAAGCCAACTATATTAGGAGATTTAGATCACTACTACAATGGTTAGAGAGTAATAATGAGATGACTTGATTTTCAATGCAACAAAATTTCTTATTACAGATCTCAATTCTAGCTTGTATACTTGATCCTTCCTTATCAAATGTATATTTTCATCTCAACAAGGATATTATGCTTATCCCTCTAATTCTCTTCCTCTAAACATCATCAAATCTTCAATTATGTTCCATACATTCAATCCTCAACTTGATCTTATATTTATATTTTACAAATTTTCAAGTTAACTTGAATACAAATTAGAATAATTAATATTCATCTTCTTAGCTACTTAGAACCAATAAACAAAACTATTTAACTCAATATCCCAAAGCAAGAAAATCCTTCGTTAGTCAACTATGCTTGTTAGATACTAACTCAAAGTTATTTTCTTGCATTAACCAAGTGAACTTGGTTAACATTGCATATTCAAAATATTTCTTTAGTAATCAAGTGAGCTTAGTTAACACTAGCTCCATCCAACATGTCCTTCATTAACCGAATGAGCTCAGTTAACACTTAACTTGTGCGAACTTTTCTTTGTCACCTGAGTGAACTTGGTAGGTACTATCATCTAAACTAGGCAAACTTTGGAATGCTCAAAAAACATAAGAAATTGTCTTAAATTATTTAGTGAACTTAGCATACACTAACTGACAATGATATAACATTTTGTGTAACATAAAAGACAATACACAATTAATCAATTATTTCCAACAATCTCCCTCCTTGGCATTGATGGCAACACAACATGCCATAATTTAATGAAATTTTAGAGAGATAACAAAGAAGGAACATATCCTTAATTTTATTCTTATTCTCATCCATGAGAACTGAACTCCCTCTATCTGTGTGAACTCCCTATGGCTTCATTTCCTTCCTCTATGAGCAAAACTCTTCCTTTGATATCTTCTTCTGATAGCAAACCTCAGACTTTGATATTAGATCTATTTCATTTTCTTTCTTTGATATTTCTTTCTCTTTATAAAATCTCTATGAGATATGAAACTAAGATTCTCCCTCCTTAACATCTAATGCCAAAGGAAATATTCAATGAATATCAATGTACCTCATGTATTGATTTATTTTCAATATGCCCTTGTCAATATTGCACCAATTGTTGATACGTCACTAAACTTTATCTAGTGAGCTATGGATAGGGGAATGGTCACTAACTTACCTCTTAGGTATATAAATGCATCCTTAGGTAATGGCTTAGTGAATATATCTACAATTTGTTCTTTATTATTCACATATTCCAATGTTAACTCTTTATCCTATACCAATTCTCTCAAAAATGATATTTTATAGCAATGTGTTTTGTTTTGGTATGAATGATTAGATTATTTGATATATCAATTAAACTAGTGTTATCATAGTATTTTTGATCTCATATTGGTTTCGACAAGTAAGTGTCAACACACTCAAGCTATTTACTTAGTTCATGAGGAACTAGTAATATATGCCGAGCACAAGATGTAAATATTAGACCATGCTTGAGTTATAGTGAGTGCCTAGCCACTCATGTGTCGAGTCACTCAAGTGCCAAGTAGATAGACCATGTCAAGTGATTCATTAGCCAAGTAAATAGTTGATATCGAGAAATGTAGGTGTCACGTCACAAGATAAAGAATAGTACATGCTAAGCATCTGACACTTCATATTCCAAGTGACACAACTTTGACATTTTTTTTGTAATGGCACAAACAAATATGTAAACCATTTCAAAGCTGATTTAAGATTGTATTTTGATATTTTGAAGATAAGGATGAATCTCTAGTTTGATTCCCTATGTAATTACATGTAGCCAATTAGAAAATGGGAAAAATTAAGTAGAAAAATGGATCAATCTCAATTGTAGATTCATACCTAACCCTAAACCACCAAAGTCTTCTTAACAAGGTTGAAATCCTAAACTCTTTATGAATGAATGATAGAGCATGTAAGAGAATTTAAGAAGTGAAGAAGATGCTAAAGAAAAGGATACAACATTGAGACATCTGATTGACAAGGATCAATAAAACATTGTTTAGAGTTGATTTATTATCAGAAAGCAAGTGTGAACCACAGGATATATGCTAAGACATTTTAATAGTTTATTTCAGTCAAATATCTTAACAAATTAGTCCTAACAGACTATATTCAAAATATTGTAACCTTCAATGGATACACTTTATTACTACAACAGTGAAGATTTGTGGGTGTCATTTGCACCCCAGTTTTACCTTCTCACTTGGAGGGTTTTTAGGTAATCATAATTGGTGTTATGTGTGTGAATTCTTACATGTTTACATGATTTAGATGTATATACTTTACATGTTATTTCACTTTACTCATTGAATGCATGAAATGGATGTGTGGTGAAAGTTTTATAGGTTCAAGTTTAAACTACGGATTCAACCCACCCACCATCCCACCCCCCTTCCCTTAGAAGTTTACCTTTCCTATTGTATTTCCATCAATTGGTATCAAAGCATGGTTCTCTGAAAGAAAATATTTGTAGCTTTGAGGAATGATCTTGAAATGGAAGTCTACAAGTTGGGAAAGACTATTGAGAACTAGGCAATTGAAATACATCTCATACCACAATAACTAAATCAAGTAAGAGAATATGTAAAGAATTCCTTGAAGAGAAGGAAATAAATTGCTATTGTAGAGAATGACACACAATACAAAGAGATATACACTACTAAGCTATTTACAAATGGAAACTCCAATGAATTTTATGTAGTAGTAATAGATCTAGTGGAAAATAATAGAATCCAAGCTGAGGAAATCATAAATCTCAAGTTAGAGAAAGAATCACAAGCTATAATACTATGTTAGGTAACTGAACAATAAGAGAAATGTATGGAAGAAAAATTCATGATTGAAGAAGATAAAGAATTTTTGCCAATAGAGTAGAAGAGATGTCAACAAAGGTAAGTAAGATTCCCAACATGCAATTGGATACCCTATGTCAAATGATTAATGCCAACTATGAATTGAATGTCAAAGACATTGAGATAACTACACTAAAGTTGAAAAATGAACAATTGCAAAGTGACCTAAAGAGAGAAAAGGAATTTGCAAAGAGTTTCAACAAATGAAATGAAAACATAAAATACTTTGAACAATTATTGAGATCTCCTAGATCCATCAATGATACATCGAGACTGAGCTATACATGTACTAAAAAAGGATAATCATCCAAAAGTATAGAAGAAAGGAATGGAAAAGGTAAGAACTCCAAACCTACTTGTCATAATTATGGTAAGAAAGGACATATTGTTTAGGTGTGCAGGAGCAAAACTAAAAGTAAAAATGTCAAGCCTAAGAACATGATTCATTGTCATAAGTGCAAAATAAATTCCATCAAGCACATGAATGCAGAACCAAGACCATGCATACACAAAGATTTGAAGGATATTTCTATAATTGTCAAAAGTATGGATATAGAGCTTTTGAATGAAGATCCAAATCCATGTCGACACCAAATAGGAAAACAAAGGTAAGGAACAATCACAACTCTTATAATTGGGATTATAATACAACATATAGCAATCATTATGGTCAAGAATATGGACATGTTCCTACAAAAAAATATTAGGACACACTTCAGAGGGAACTAGCAAAGACGGTTAAGTCAAACTACTTGTTTTAGCTATTTAAAAATTGGTCACATTAGTAAGTATTTTCCAACTAGGTAAAAAGCACCAAGTTGTGAATTTGATAAAGGTAAAGGCAACATAGACGTTGAACACATTAGAGATGAGATGAACAAGACATGGAGAAAAAAAGTTGTTTGTAGCACATCAAATGTAGAAGGAATCACTTCACCCAATGGGTTAACTGATCACACCTCATAAAACTAATCAATCAAGAGGTATGTGGGACTAATATTTAAAGGCTATATCATACATCAATTCTAAAATGAGATAGTACTGAAAAGACTACATTAGCATGAATAAAGATACAAGATGTTGTTAGGAATTCAAGATAAATCTTTAATGTTTTCATGTTATTTCCAAGCATTAAAAGATTCCTATATTTGTCGAGTGAAATGTTAGAAGATGTTGAGCTATTAGACTTGGTAGTTGATGCTGAACTTGTAGTAGTTGCAAGGTTTTCAAAGGCTATTTGATTGATTTTTGCTCATTTTTCATCATTTCAAATTCAATAAAGACCAAGCAGAGTAGAAGGAAATTTGGAAATCTATTCAAACTAGTTGCAAGATATTTTAGTAGTAATCTCATGCTAGTTCATCAGATTTCATAAGCTATTTATCAAGAGCCAAGCTACACAATTTTAATTTTCATAAACCCTAGTTTTGCACAATGGCATCAAGTTCAAAAAATGTTGAAGGGAAAAAAGTTTTAAAAGTCTATTTAGTGAGTAATGAAGTTAAGAAGCTCGTGTTTAAATTCATTCCTTACATCACTTATAAACAAGAGCCTTCTACAAGATTGTCTATGATCTAGCCAAATGTAATAATGGTACAAGTTATGAGGAAATGCTACAATTGTAAGATAGGAAACATTGGTGATATGAAAATCATATGTGAATAAAACATGTTGTGCAAAAATGATGTTTTGAAGGAAGAGTACAAAATTATTGAGAAAAAGGGCTTAACATGAGCCCTAGATTATCCAAATGCATTTAAGACAGAGTAGATACAAATAGTGCTTAGCTTAATTCATGATGGTTCTTTATGGCTGGAAAGTGGACCTATCAAAATAAATAAGAGAATAATCCATAGGGTTATTGGCTATCCAACCCTAGATTAGCCTAAGACACTAAGAAGTTATTCCAAGGAGATGATTGAAAAGAATGTTGGAGCTACCTAGAACAAATAGAGGTATGTCTATAGATACTATCACTGATCCTCTTATTAACTTTTTTGTAAGGGTAATATCAAAAAAATTCTATCAATCTAGTAGATTAAATAGTGTACCTTGTATATTTGTGGATGTTGGATAAAAGATTGTCAAGAAGGATCATACATATGATCTAGTAGAGCTACAATTACAACAATTGATGGAGAACCTTGGAGCAATACGGAAAACCAAGAGTACACAATGTAAATTTGGTTTAATATTAATTTGTATATTCTTTTATGTACAAAAGATTTTCCCCTTATTTGGTATTGTGGGATGGAAGACCAATAGATTAGTTGTAGTACAGATTGGTGAATACATTGAGTCGCCAGGAGAAAATTTTGAATCCTTAATGACTAGCTACTTTGAAGATTTTGAAAAGTCAATGAAGGAGAGACTAAGAATACTAGTATCTTTAGTTGAGAAACATTATAATGATTTATTTTTTCTTGTTGATTCTGACTATACATTTGTGCAAGCTACCACACCTAGTGTAATATAGTTGAGATCCTTAGGGTATGAGGTAAATGTAGATGAAGCCTCATTAGCTATAATATTTCTACTAGTAGAAGAGGTAGAAAAAACTGCAAAAGTTTTTGGAGATTATGAAGTGGAAAATTCCAAGATCACCGTGGAATCAAAAACTACAGTAGTTATTAAGAAGAAGGAGAAGCTAGTAAAGAAGTTGAAAGAACAATTTGGAGAGGATGTCAAGGATGAAGAGGAAGAATGAGCTCAAGCTCAAGAACCTCAAGCATTGACATAGGACATGGGATAAGATAAGGAAAAGGAGAAGAAGCCAAGGAAGCAACTACTCCTACCAAGCAAAAGAATAGGACGACAAAGGAACATCGAACAAAAAGGACAAAGAAACTTATTAAGCCAAGTCAGCCTAAGCCCACTACATCTACAACTAGAGAAAGTACATGTGCTACAACTCAAAAGGCTAGGGAAGAGAAAACTCAAATAGAAAAATGAGGCCATTAGTAGAAAAGACCAAGAATAAAGTATGTGGCATAGCCAAATCTTGATGAAGAGAAAATAGAGTCAGATGACAACAGAAAATTCAAGGTGGTGAGTCATAGTCCTCTCTTTGATCTTGAAAATTTATTTGACAATGTAAATAATAATATAGTTTTATTAGGTTTTAGTCATGATGATTTTGATAAATTAGGTAAAGTGGAGGAAAAACCATGTGGAAGAGTCACTATATACCATGATGCCAAAATTTAAGACAAGACAACTAGAATTTGCCAACTTTGTACTTGAGTCTATATGACATAGTTGAGCAAAAATGGCATTATTGTCTAAACTTGGAAAGACAAATCAAGGAGACCACACTAGCCCATGGAATGCTAGAGTTGAATAAGGGATAAATTGTTAAGGCTATAAAGAAATATGCAGTTAGGTTCACACATAAATACAAGGCCTTGAGGATTCTACAAAATAATATTGAGGATGTTGTCAAGAAGTCAACATAGATATGGAAACTCATTTATGGGTTGACCAAAGTGAACAAAGGAGAAGATGAACCTTAAAGGAATAAATATGATGATAAATAAGATGATGAAAAATAAAATAATGTTGATGGAGAGATAGAAGTGAGAGAATATGACAAGGTGATAGCTGAGCCTAAGTAGCAAGAAGAACAGAGTGTGCATGACACACAATCGCCAAGTGTCAGTCCTCCCCGTGACACAACCAAGACTACTAAAACTATAACTATCAAGGATGTCTCTAATCTATTAGCTTAGGGTATCAATCCCCTCACTACAAAAGAATTGAAGAAAATACTAGATCAATCTACATTGCAGGCCAAAATTAGTGGCCATTTACTCAGTTCATGTTGAACTAGTAATACCTGTCAAGCACAACATGTAAATATTAGACCATCATGAGTTGTAGTGAGTGTCAAGCCACTCATGTGGTGAGTAACTCAAGTGCTAAGTAAATAGAGTACGTTGAATGATTTAGGAGCCAAGTAAACAATGGATGTTGAGCAATGTAGGTGTCAAGTCACAATATAAAGAATAGTACATACAAAGCATGAGAGACTTCATATGTTGAGTGACATGGCTTTGACATATTTGTTTGTAATGGCACAAACAACTATGTAAACCATTTTTAAGCTGACTTAAGATTGTATTTTGATATTTTGGAGACAAGGACAAATCTCTAGTTGGATTTCCTATGTAATTACATGTAGCCAATTAGAAAATGGGAAGAATTAAGCTACAAAATGGATGAATCTCAGTCATAGATTCATGCCTAACCCAAAGAAACCAAAGTTTTCTTAAGGAAGGTGAAGCCCTAAATTATTTATGAATGAATGATAGAGTGTGTAAGATAATTGAAAGAACAAAGAAGATATTTTTCATGTAGAGAATTCATGGTTACTTAGAAGTTATGAAGTAAGAGTGAATTGAAGAATCAGTTATAACAGAAAAAAGGTTAGAGAAAAGGATACACTATTGAGACATCTAATTGAGAGGGATCAAAAAGAAATTGTTAGACATGATATATTATCAAGAAAGCAAGTGCCAACCACAAGATCTATGCTAAGACATTTTAACAGGTGATTTTATTCAAATCTCTTAATAGAGTATTCCCAATAGATTGCATGAAATCCTTTAACAAGGTGCTTATTTAGTTGTAAATTGAAGTCCTCTAACAAGGCACACTTCTAACAAGGTTAGACCTAATAGTCTTTGTAAGCCTTTGACACGACAAGCCTTTCACAAGGTAGGTCATGTCTCATGGCCAAAACATTGTAACCTTCATTGGGTATACTTTATTTCTATAGTAGTGAATATTTGTGGGTGTCACCCCACCCTAGTTTTACCTTCTTACTTAGACGGTTTTTGGGTAGTCATATCTAGTGTTATTTGTGTGAATGCTTACATTTTTACATGATTTAGATGTATACTCTTTACATGTTATTTTAGTTTACCCACTGAATGCATGAGATGGATGTGTGTTGAAAGTTTTATAGGTTCAAGTTTAAAATATTGACTCAACCCCCCACCCCCAGAAGTTTACCTTTTCTATTGTAATTCCAACAAGTATGAAACCACTAGATCCTTGATCTCTACCTTCATACCTAGCAACAGTTGTTTGAACCAAATAATATTAGAACAATTCACTACTATTTCCACATATTCTATCATTGATGTGGATTGACAAATAGAATTATGTTTCTTTCTTGTCTAAGACACTAGTCTTTTACTAAGAAAGAATGTGCGACCATTGATGCTCTTTCTATCATCAATACTTCCTACCCAATTAGCATTTGTAAATACTTTCAAATCAAAATTGCCTCCTTTCTTGTGCCATTAACCATAGTGTTTAGTACCTTTTAGATATCTCATGATTCTTTTGATTTCCATCATGTGATTTTCTTTGGGATTTTTTTAGAATCTTGTCACCATAAATTACTAATACAATATCAAGCCTCATATGTACTACATATTGCAATTTTCCAATCATTCATTTGTATTTCATCTGATCTACTTCTTTGGAATCATCATTTTTGGAAATTTTATGTCCATTAGACATAGGAGTTCCAACTAGTCTTGAATCTTCCATTCCAAGATTCTTTAGTATCTCTTTGATACATTTAGATTGAGAAATGTAGATACCATCTTTCTTCTATTGGATCTACAATCCAATAAATAATTTTATCTCTCCAAATATAAACATCTCAATTTCTTTACTCATTTATTTCAAAAATACTTTGCACAAGTCATGATTTCCTATAATTAAAGTCACATCCATGAACATTTTCTCCAACACAATCTTCTTGTTTGGTCCTTCTTTGATGTACAAACTATTGTAATCATTTGTTCTTTGAAAACCAATATTTATCAAGTAGTTATCAAGTCTTTCACACCAATTTTTGGGAGCTTTCTTGAGACCATATAATTCTTTGTGTAATTTTCAAACCATATTTCTTTTGTTGGGATCTAGAAAACCTTAAGGTTGTTCTATGTAGACTTTCTCATCAAAAATTTCATTCAAGAATGCATATTTTACATCCATTTGATAAACTTTAAATCCTCTTTGAGTAACATATGCTGGTAAAGTTCTAACACCTTCTAATCTTGCAACAAGACTAAAAGTTTCACCATAATCAATACCTTCTTCTTGACAATAACCGTACATACTAACCTTGATTTTTTTTTGGAAACTTCTCCATCTTCATTTAGCTTATTTCTTAATAACCACTTTGTGCCAATTACATTTTTATCCTTGGGTCTAGGAACAAGAGTCCAAGTTTTATTTTTCTCTATCTATTCTATTTCCTCATTCATTTTTTGAATCCAACTTTAATTATCCAATGCATTTTCAACATTTCTAGGTTCAACTTTAGCAAGAAAACATGTAACCGTCAATTTATTTCATGTCATTCTTCCATCTAACTTGTCTCCAATGATTAGATCAAGTGAATGATGCCTTCTAACATATCATGATAACACAACTACTTTGGATCTAGAGTTTGATTCACTTACTTCTTCATAATCTATTTTATTAAGCTTGAGTCTTAGTGTCTATGACTCAGGTCCATTAGTCTCAATTTTCTCTAGCAACAACTAGGTAGCTTCTGACAGTGACTTGGCTCCTTTGGACTATGACTCAAGTTGCGCTTATTAAAACTTGTTAACTTTTGGAGGTTTTCAGGACTTGGAAGGTAAGGCCTCCTAATTTCTAGATAGATTTGGCAAAGGATCAGGTTCATAGTAGAGAAATCTTCTATAATCCTAAGGTTCTTTATTGTTCTCTGCTTCACTCTTTTGTACAAACTCTTCAATTCTCACATGTGCACTTTCTATGATAATTTTATAGGTAGATAGATTCAAAAATTTGTATGATTTACTTCTATAGGAGTATCTTAGGCATATGCCTTCATCAACTTTGACATCAAATTTACCTTTCACATATTATTTCAAGATATAAAATTTTCTACCAAATACTTTCAAGTAACATATAATAGGCTTGTAGCTATTCTATATTTCATAAGGAATTTGATTTGAGTTTTAATTCAATTATACTCTATTCAAGGTATGCATTGTATTACCGATTGCTTGCTTCCATTATTTGATTGCAACATTCCAACTTTCTTTCATCAATGTTCTTGCACAATCCATGATTAATCTATTCCTTCTTTCGGCTATACCATTCTACTGAGGTGTACTAGGGGTTGATACCTATCTCTTAATTCCTTTTTCATTGTAGAATTCATTGAGATCATTGGAAATGAATTCACCACCCCTATCTGATCTCAAACATTTGGAATTGTTTCCAATTTTCTTTTCTACTCTTCCCAAATACCACTTAAATTTGTGAAAAGATTTGACTTTTTCCTTTAGATACATTAGAATCATCATTCTAGAATAATCATCAACAAAAAGAATTGAAAACTTATCTCCACTGTAACTCTCTATTCCAATAGGTGCACATAATTTTGTATATACAAGCTCCAATACTCCTTTAGAATGATAGTTTTTTCTTTTTAAAATAGTTTTTGCCATCTTACCAATTAGACAATTTTTTCATAGACCCATAGTAGGTTTTCTCAAGCTAGAAACACCTCATATTCTTCTATTTTTTCTTATCTTGACCAGATTATCGAAGTCTACATAACATAATATTTTGTGCCATAACCAGCTTTTTTCTACTTGAGTAATAAAACACGAACTTTTTCTAACATATAGATAGAATAGATTACCTTTTGTTTGTTTTCTAGATCCAACCAAATTTCTTTTACTATCCAATAGTTTTTCCTTCTCATTCATGAATTCTACCTTGAATGCAATGTTATTCAGCTATGCCACACTCATTAGATTATGCTTTTGTCCTTCAACCCAATAAGAATTGGTACATCTAAGTTCATTGGTTAATGAGATACACCCTTTTTGCTTTATGCAACAAGGTTCATTGTTTCCAAATCTCACACTATCACAATCATAATGTTCCATGTGTTCAAACTTTTTTTTGTCTCTAGTCATATGATCTGAATAGTAACTATCAATAATCCATGTATCATTTTTGCTAACATGAGAGATAAGTACCATTCTATCTCCTTCATCATTAGATTCATCTTTTACAAAAATATATATCATTTCTTCTTCACTTTTATTAGAATCTCTAGAAATAAAACAAGATTTCTTACCTTTATCCTTAGAGTCCTTGTAGTTTTTTAATTCCTTCTTTCCTTTGAACATATTTCTTTTCTTTTCATCCTAGTCTTCCCTATATGGGCACCTTGCTGCAATGTGACCAACTTCTTCATAAGAAAAATAAATTAAAGGAATCTTACCTTTGTACTTTCCTCTACCTTTAGAATATTTCCTTGCAAGTAGGGCTTCAACAACTTTAAGATCATTGTCTAAACTTTCTTCACTTTGTGATTGATTGGCTTTTGATTTCTTACCCTTTTTCTCGAGTGAAAGCTTGCTTCAAATGTAAACTCAATACCTTTCAAACTAGGGACACAGTTATCATAATTATCTAACTCAAAAGTTATCAATCTTCTAAATAGAGCATTCAAAGTTATATTTCTACTTGGATCACATCTCATTTCTTGAATAGTAGATACTCTAATTGCATAGATAGGAAGAAGGGTTCTAAGTACCTTGCCTACAACTATTTTTTCATCAATATCTCTTCAAAAAAATTTGATTGCCCTCACACTCGCTTTAATTTGTTCAACATATTTTGAAATGTTTTCATCTTCTCTTGTCTTCATTAAATTAAATTATCCTCTAAGAATTTTTTCTTTAGCTCTTCTTACATTATCATCTCCTCCATAGATGCCTTTTAGTTTGATACACATGTCATAAGATGTAGTGCAACTTTTGACTTCACCAAATTCAACATAATTAAGACTAGAAGCAATGTTAATCATCATGATGTTATAATTTTTCTTTTCAAAAACACCTTCAATTGATAATGTTCTAGTAGGAGTCTTGTATTCACTATCAAGATATTTACAACTTGAATCATTGATAGTTGCCAAATGTAACCTCATAAGTCCTTGCCATGTTGCAAAGTTGTCTTGGTTCAACTTTGGAGTATCTCATCTATAAGACATCCTAATCTTTAGCTTTGGTCCTTAAAACTTTCTCTGTAAGTACCAAAAGCTTTGATACCAATTGTTGGAAATATAAGAGGAATAACTAACAAGGGAGGGGTGAATCAATTGCCATAAAAATAAATCCTAGATCCCTTAGATGTCAATATAAATAAAAACTCTGATTAAACTATATTCTTTTGTAACTTAGTAAACACAAATGCACCTTCTAAATGTTGTAACTCAGTAAATGCTTAACATGAAAATATTAGGATATTATATGTGATTGATGTTACTTAGTTTTAAATACATGATAGAGATAGCATGAACACAATTGACACCAAGATTTTAATGTGGAAACTCAATTTGAGAAAAAACCACCAATTGCAATTAGTTATTGTTTTTCACTCTTCTAAAGTAAGCCCTATTAGGAGCCAACCATATTAAAGGTTAGAAAAAAAACTGGTATGTGTGACCCTATTTAAGAATTTAATAACCCTGTTAGGAGTGGCCTTGTAAGAAGTCTTTAGAAAATTGAATAGAAATGCCATCTTGTTAGAGGATTTACAAATAGTTGTTAAGTCAACTTTGTTAAGAGATTTAGATCATTGCTACAATAGTTAGAGAGTAAAAATGAGATGACTTGATTTATATAATGCAATTGAATTGTTGATTGTAGATCTCAATTCAAGCTTGTGTACTTGATCCTTCCTAATCAAATGTATTTTTTCATCTCAACAAGGATATCTTGCTTATTCTTCTAATTCACTTCCTCTAAGAATCATCAAATCTTTAATTATGTTCCATACATTCAATCCTCTAGATGACCTTATATTTATATTTTACACATTGTCAAGTCATCTTGAATACAACTTAGAATAATTAATATTCATCTTCTCAGATAGCTAGAACCAACAAACAAAACTATTTAACTGAACATGCCAAAAAAAAAAAATCCTTCGTTAGCTGACCCTACTTGGTAAATACTAACTCAAATCAATTTTTTTGTGTTAAACAAGTAAAATTGGTTAACACTACATATTCAAAAATTTAGTTTGGTAATTAGGTGAGCTTAGTTAACACTGGTTCCATCCAACATTTCCTTCATTAATTGAGTGAGCTTGGTTAACACTCAACTTCTACAAACTTTTCTTTCTCACTCGAGTGAACTTGGTAGATACTATCATTTAAACTAGGGAAGCTTTGGAATGCTCAATAGACTCAAGAAATTGTCTTCAATGCCCAAGTGAGCTTGACATACACTGACTAGAAATGATATGAAATTTTGTATAACATCAAAGAAAATACTCAATTAATCAATTGTTTCCAACAAGTTCAATGTATTCAACTTGGTTAATGTCATTCTAGCTAATAAGAAACAAGAGTCATCAAAGAAGATGACAAGAACATGGTGAATCTATCTTTCCTCCACAAGAACAAACTAAAATTTGACAACTCTCTTAAGATTGATTCTTGGATTTATAATGAATTCATTGTTTTGAACAAAAAAAAAGAGAGATTTCTAGAATGAACTAGATGAAGAAAAAATTAAAAGAGACGAGCTAGAAAATTAGGTGGGTAATATTTGTGAGAAGTTAAAGCCCTCTGAAATGGAATTACACCAACTAGTTAAGGATAAGTTCAAAAGATGGATATGGTAACTTTGATTTTCTATGCTACTACAAACATTGGTAAAAGAAGTAATGAGCATATCATTTCCCCTATTGCTATTAACATATCTAGTGGCACTAGTAAGAGATCTGGGCAAAGTACGAAGAGAGTTGTTGTTACTCGTCTATGTGTCAATGTGGAGGGTACCCTTCAAGGTATTGCAGGGGATGGTAACGAATTAGTTAGGGTGATCAAAGAGTTAGTTTAGTTGTGAGTTCTGGTTGTAGATCTTGGTTGACCTTTTTTTTTTTTTTTCCAACCTTTATTTTTCTGATACTCTATGAGATTTTAGGTCCTCATAAAACCTCATTTCAAACTTTGTTCATTAATTTGTAGGTTCTAGGTCCTTGTAAAACCTTATTTTTAAATTTTCTCATTAATTTTTAGGTTCAAAGTCCTTGTAAAACCTTATGTACTTTTATCATTTATTATTTTTTCTTAGTTGTAGGCGGATTCGGGTTCCCTCAAAAGATAGTTTTACCTTAATCTAAAACAAGAGGCATTAAATCCCAATGATTACAAAAAACCTATGTTTACATGCCCACCTAATGCCTTCAAAACTTTAACCATAAATTCATTCACCATACATCCATCTCACAATTTGTGTGTAAACTAAAATAGATGGGTTAAAGCACAAACATGTGTCACCTTTTATAAAGGAAAAGTGATATCATAATTTACAGTCTTAAACTTTAATGACATAAAAGTGGCATTTGTGCTTAGAATTTGAAGATGATGTAAACTAATGAAATGTGTAAAATTAGATGAAATTTATGTCTATAGTTTTTTTTTAAAAATTGAGTGAAATTTTTTTATCTATTTTTAAAAATTTAAAGTGTATTTTTAAATTTTTTTTAAAATGTGAAAATATAAAGTTTTTTTCCCGTCAAACAAATATATGAAAATATTCATATTTTTGCCTAATTTTGGAATATGTTAGAGTGGACATGTATACCTAGTGCACCAAAAAAGAAAAAAATAAATTTGACTAATATTTTTCAATTTATAATTGGTCAAAGTCAAAGTTATAAAAAATTGATAGTTTTCTTCTCTCATCAAACTTTTTAATAATATCTAGATATTTAAAAAAAAAAATTACATATTATTGAATAAGACTCTCTCCTCTAGCGCAACATTAAAAAATAATAATTTTTGAACATGATTTACTATTTTTATTATTATTTTTGAATAGACATCTTCCTAAATCTTAAAATATCTACTCGTACTATTTTCAAATTATAACATATTAACCATAATAAAAATAATAATAAAATTTTATGATCATAATCTTGACTTAGAGACCTACAAAACTATATTTTTAGTTTTAAAGAAAACTTTAATTTACTAAGTCAAATTAGCCTTCGAAGTGATAAGTTTGCAGAAGTTCTTATTTTTGCTTGTGTGGTTGCCACCTAGGATGTCACATAGGTAGTTCTAGCCAAAGCGGTTTCAATTGTAATGGTTTCAGCCAGATGAGTTACAACCAAAACAACCAAGCTTATTAAATTGTTTTCAATCACTTTTTGGCTATTTTCATGATATTTTGAGTCATTTGAAATATGGGGGTTATGGCCAGAACCATTTTGACTGGAAGTGTTTTGGTCGTAACCTTGCATGCCATGTTGATGGAGAAACCTGCCATATATGTATGGCCAAAATGTGTTTGACCATAACCATTATGGCCAAAACTTTTTCGGCCATAACCCCTCCAAATATCACAAATGGTAATACAAGTTTGTTCTTTCACCTAGATAGCTAAACATATTTATCTATAACATGAAAGAAAATAACATTCAACATATGTATGACATAAGATATTTGGTTACCCAGAAAACCTCCAATTAGAAGGTAAAACTGCAGTGGGGATGACAGCCACAAATCCCCACTATTGAATTAGTAAAGTGTATCTAATGAAGGCAACAATGTTTGATCATAAACTATGATCTACCCTATAAAAGGTCTACCCTGTTAAAGGATTACAAGATTGTTAGATATTACCCTATTAAAGGATTTAAACACCCTATTAAAAGTGTGCCTAATTAAAGGACTTTAACTTACAATGAATCAAGGATACTATTAAAGGATTTACAACAACCTATTAGGACTACTCTATTAAGATATTTAATTGATTCACCTATTAGAATGTCTCAACAATGATCCTTCAATTAGCAATCTATTTCTAGATAACATGTCACCTCTTTCTTGATGTGTACTTGATCCTCTCTGATCACATGTATTACTCCTATCCTCAAATTCCTTTCCTCTCTTCTCCTCTAATTGATTCTACAATGTATCTCAATTCACAAGTCCTTAGCTACCATGAATTATTTTTTTACTCATGCAAACTTCTCTCTTTCATACATACAATGTTTAGGGTTTGTCTTCTTTAAGAAGACCTCGGTGACTTAGGGTAAGGTATGAATCAATGATTTTGATACACCCATTTTTCTAGGCTTAGAATATCCCTTCATTTGATTGGTTGCATGAACTACATAGAGATCCTTAATATGGATTTTTCCTTATCATCTAGAATCATAAAACAATCCTTAAGTTATCTCAAAAATAGTTTACATAGAATTTTTTGCCATTACAAACAACTATGTCCAAAACTATTTACTTGGCACTTGAAGTGTCCAATGCTTGGTGTCCACTACCTCTTCAATGTTGTAACTCAACATCTGAATTACTCAACATCTATTGAGCACTTGACATCTAAATGACTTGTCACTTACTATCTACTCAGCACTTGATTGACTTAACACTTACTAGTTATTCAACATATACTAAATATATCTCACTCTGCATAGACTATCTAACATTGTATGCTCTGCATATATTACTTGTTCAGCATGAACTAAGAAAATGACTTAGGTGTATTATCACTCATATGTCAAAACCAATATGAGATTAGCAATCTCCCCCTTTGATATGAGTGGCAAAAACAAGTGGTCATGCATGAATATAGGTGATCCCACAATAATGGGTTCCACTTTTTGACCAATTTTGACACTAAAATCAATATTCTTGCAACAAACGTCATGTTCAAGTGACTATATCTCCAAAAATATAAATAATTTCAAGATGACATAAACTAGTGATTTTGAGTACTTTGTTCCTACTTTGTAACTATATTTTTTAATCTAAAAAAAAAAAATTTATGTCAATTTTTTTTATCTCCTCCAAAAAGCGATACATAATAAAATTCAATATTTTAAAAAGTGACATTCTGTTTGACACACATAACTTTTTTTTCTAGAAATGATAATGAAGTAATTCTTTCGGCATTGGATTTGTAACATCAATATCCAGTGTCTACATTTGGTTTGATTTGTTTTTGTTGAATATTGTATAGTTTATAATGTTTTGAAGTGACATGAACCGTAATTCAAACATATGTTTTGTTTGACACAGATAATTTGAACTCAATTTATCATAAACGGGTATGTGCAGGATCATGGTGTACCAAACTATGGCCTTAAGTGGCAGTGAAAAACCAACAAATCAGGGTTATGTCAACTTGACACATAATTTTAAAGTGGTACTAGACTTTATATCAAAAATTTGTAAGAAAATAATCTGTAGGAAATTGAATCTAGTTTCCAAACTACAAGGCCTTAACTGGAGAAAAAATTATTTGATTGGTCAAAAGTTTGGATTTTAATGTAGTGCTACAAAAATTTCAGGGCGAAAATAAAAAGTAGGTGTATGTCTGACCAGCTTAATCATAATCAAATGATAATATTTTTAAATATAATTTTATATATAAAAAGTAGACTCATGCCTAGATGTGATGCATATTTTTGGGAATTTTTATTCCAATTAAATAATTAATTATGAATTTTCTACTATACTATTTTCAAAATTAAAAAACTCCCGTGTCTGACCACCTTAACTAGTTCAAAAAAAATCAAAATTAAGTTTTTTTTTTTTTTTTCTTATACTAGTTGAAGCGTAGAATGTGACGCTTCTTTTGGATTTCACAAATCTTATACGGTTTGAAAGTTATAGTTATTTTTCAACCAGTATGTAAATCAGCACTTTGTAGCTAACTCCATTAGAAAATAAGTAATGATTACTTACTGAACTTATAATTTGACAAACCTTACATTTATGAAAAGCTAAGAACATTCTTAAGAAACCCTTTTCATTACATCAAATTTTGGTTAAAAGAAAGTAGTTAGCTACATGCTTGAAGTAAAAAACACATAAGAACATGCCAAAAACACATTTTCATGATGTTTTAAAGATGACCATATAAGATTGGTATCGAAAGATATAGTAGGAATTATAAAGGTATTAATTGTTTTCATTTAGTATTAGGATGGATGGGAAAAAAGTTGGAATAGATTTTGAAATTCTTTGAGGCATTTCAGAACAACATATTTTTCAAATCGCCACTTTTTGGCACACCATGATCCTGCACATACCCAAACCATTTTTTTTTTTTGAATAGAAAGGTATCTCAATAAGCCAATGCCTCCATATTTTTCAAAAAAAATTTGACCTAATTTTTTAATTTTCCCGAGGTGTCTAAGTTGGTTGATGTTCAATCAGTAATGAACCTATAATGAGTTAAACTCATATTTGAAAGTCTTAATGATTAAATTATGTAATAAAATTATTGTCGTTGGAAAGCTTTCTCCGAGAAGCACATTTTGAAATTTTTTATTTTACAGTAGGAGATCATTCTTCTACAATTATGGCAGTCAAAAGAGCAAAAAAAAAGAAAAAAGAAAAAACGGTTAAATTTTTTGAGATTTTGCATGTTCATGCGAACATGGCATTTGCGCAAACACATTTACCATGTTCACCTGAATGTATGTTCGTGCAAACATGCAAATCATGTTTGCACGAACATATATATCACATATATATCAATTTCTCATTTTGCAATTTTTTCCATTTTTGTTCGTCCCACTATAGTGGAACCCATTATTGTGGGTTCACCCATATGCTTAGCTCTTTAGCACAACTCAAATAATCTCTATTGAAATTTTTTTAACTTCAAAATTTTGCAAGACTTATGACTCTTCAGTCATATATCAAAATTCTATAACTCCCCCTGACTTGATTATTTTGTCCTGACTCTGAAATAGAATACTCTGACTGAGTAGATCTATTGTGTTGGCTCTATTTCTATTTTATTTCCCTAAAAAAATATTCTCCAACTTTCTTCATTCTCTCCCTCTTCATTCATTCACCACCTTCTAACACTTATGTAATGGGTTGTACATGAATTCAGTTTATTTTCCAAAAAGGACTTATGAACCCCTATCATTATATTTTGTGATGCATCCCAGTTGTCACATAGTACCTCCAGAGATTTTATCTATATGTCTAACTTGGTAGTAACGGTGACTAAGTCTTCATGTGTAGAAAGATGGGGATCTTTCTTAAAAAATATTTTTGCATAGGATAGTTCCTTGTGTAACACCTCCATGTGAGTTTTTAACATGGACTAGATGTTGATTAGTGTAGCACTAATATTTGCATCTTGAGCATGTAAAGATGTTGGCTAGCCTTTTCCTAATTATAAATTACCTAAATTAGGTCAACTTTTACCAAGAGATTGTTGTAAAATATTACCCTATTTTATTCAAATCTCCCTCTAGATGGTCAATATGTCTCTACACTTCTTGTGTGAATAGAGGAACATCACACAACTTGGTGTAAAGAGAGAAATTACTCTCCAACATATTTTTCACATCCTCTTAACCTGGTGTAGTGCAATGACACTAGATATTTGTTCATCCACCTTTGTTTGAAATCTAGGTCTTCATCATTGATCTTTTCCACAATATTTTCTAATTTCTCAATGATTGGATTGGCTTCATGAAGTGCAAGTAGGCTAAATACATTAAAAAAAAAATTCCTTGATGTCATGGAGTGCTTATTTCTACCTATGCTCCCTTCTGAGTAGTTCTTGGTGTTTCTTCCTTGCCAAAGCATGCTACAATATTCTTGTTCTCTTTATTGTGATTATTGTAAGATCAAAATTTGGAAACTCAATCAACTCATCAATCTTAGATGTGCTAGGACTTGGCCTTGATTCTTACAATGGTGTAGCTTTAGTACCCTACCTATGAAGTGTTTGATTAGTAGTAAGAGTAGCAGTGTCTGGTAAGGTAACGAGTGTCTATATTGCTATCACTTCCTCTAGCTTCATATTCAAGATTGAATCTTTACTCCTATACTTCTCCTTTTCTTTGATTTCTAATCCACCTTGTTCTTGTGGTGTAAGCACAGTACTGGTGTCTCTTCATTCTCAATTATTGTAATTGTTGGTACTAAAACTATTTGTACCTTAGCACTAATATGTGAGAACTTTGTGTCCTTCCTTTGATATACTACAATAGAAATTGTAGGTAGTACCTTTATAGATTGAGAGGGGGAAATTTATCATTCTTGTGGTTTTTCCAGTACAAATGCTAATTCTACCTTCTCAAACTCATCGACACTCACCAACACAGGATGAATGCATAGTTGCTTCTTGGTGGTGGAATCAGTCAAGATATTTTGCATATCCTCCTCTATTAGGGGATTGATGTTTAGAATGGTGATATCAAAGACATCCTTAATCTTTATTGTGTCTTCTTGTGGACTAGCACACTGTGTATCTATGGTATGCTATGATCTTGTTGTTTCTCTTTCTTAGTTGTGGCTACTGTAGTACATTCCCCATGTACTTCCATTAGAGATTCTTCATTTTTTACTTCAACTACCTCTTCCTTTTCTTTTCCCTCACCTACTTCCTTAGTTGCTTGCTCAATATCCTTTTGTGTTGTTAGCTCATAGACCACTTTCCATAATTGTGTGTTTTATTGAACAACCTCTTCAGTTTTTTTCTGTAAGATATTAAAGGCCCAGTACTTTGGAACAAATATTCCTTTATACTTTTTAAATGTGTTTCTCATTTCATAGTTGTCCAACTCTAGCATCACTCTTGCAAGTGTAGTCTCTCTAATATTTCTCTCATTTCTGAGACTATATTTCTAGATTTATTCAACTCTATCATGAAGGTCCTTGGGTAAAGAGTTTAGAATCTCCATTGGAGTCTTTTTGAATATTTCCATCATGGCATATATAGATTCTTCTACTTTATTATTTTCTATCTTCCCAAGTTTATCAAAGTCAACATGTGTAAACCCACTTAAATTAGCATTATTCTTGATATTCTGACACAAGTTGTCCAATTCAGAAGAGGGACTATGACATACTACTTTGAATTGGTTTTTGTCATTTGAATCAGTTCTTTCCTCATCTAATTTACCTTAGACAATATATTTCCTTCTTTTCTTCTACTCAAGTTCATCTTCTTTTGTAGCTATGCTAGTTGTCTTTTGTTTAGGCTTCTAAACTTCCTAAGTATTCCTAGCAATAGCTCTTGTGCTAGCCCTAGTAATAGGAACTATAGGCTTTTGTTGTGATGGTTTTATAGCCTTTTTAAGTTTTCTTGTTGCTAGCTTATTTTCTTTTCTTTTCTTTTCTTTTCTTTAATGGCAGCAAGTGCTTCATTTGCTTCTTCTCTATTGACACCGTAAATTTCCAATTCTTCTTCTCCTTCATCCTTGCCTTTTCTTTTTGTAAGAGTAAA
The DNA here is from genome assembly GCA_028749045.1 of Cupressus sempervirens. Classification (NCBI taxonomy): domain Eukaryota; kingdom Viridiplantae; phylum Streptophyta; class Pinopsida; order Cupressales; family Cupressaceae; genus Cupressus; species Cupressus sempervirens. The sequence goes on from CM053789.1 coordinate 248,806,425, forward strand.
TGGTGCTTGGGTAGGTGCATATTCATCATCTGAATCATCTTCTTTGTCTTCATCTCCTTTTGCCCCTTCACCAAATTATTCCTTGAGCTTCTTCACAATCTTATTCTTATTCCTCATCATAGAATCTATCTTTAAGTACATCATATTCTTTGACTTTTCTACATCATATTTTCCAAAAGTAGCATTCTTATCTAATTATTTTACCAATAGAATAGTGATGACTACAGATGCCTCATCAACATTAATCTCATAAGGCAATGGCCTAAGCCATCTCACCCTTTGAACAACAACTTGAACATAAGTGAAAGGAACATCAACTAGGAAAAAAATCATTGAAATGCTCCTCTACTAGTGATACTAGAATCCTAATTCATTATTTCATTTACATTTTAAAGTCTTCTTCAAAATAACTAGTCATTATAGTATCAAAATTATCTCCCAGTGCCTCTATAAATTAACTAATTTGCACTACAACTGATCTGTTGGTCTTCCAAGCTACTTTCACAAATGAGGTAAAAGTATTTTTCACATTAAAAAATATACAAACAAGTATTGAAGTAGATTTCCCTTGTGCACTTTTTGATTTTCTTATGGCTCCCAAGTTTTTAGATAACTGTTAGAGTTGTAATTGAGCAAGGTCATAAGAATGGTCTTTCTCCACTATCTTGTAACACAAATTCACAACCATACATTACACACTATTTAACCTACTAGATTCAAAAAAAACATATGTACAATAATTCTCACTAAAAATGTAATTACTAGACTAGTAATTGTGTCTATAGTCATCCCTCTCTTGTTCAATAGAGCCCCAATATTCTTCTCAATTTCCACTTTTACATCACTCATAATTTTCTTAGGTATATCTAGGGATGGATACCCTATCACTCCATAAATAATCCTCTTTGTGCTTTTAATAGGGCCATTATCCAAACATACTAAATCATCCCAATTTCTACTAAGAACAATCTTAATCAATTTTATCTTGAACACATTTGGAAAATCTAGGGCATAGGTAAACTCTTTTCTTTTTACAACCTTGTATTCTTCTTTCAATGCTCTATTATCACACAATTTTCCATATAACTCTCTTATTTCTATGTCTATAATTATTCCAACCTTAACAAGTGTAGAAACATGTTATATCTTATATCATCAATACTTTTGGTGGTATCATAGATAACGCACCAAACAGGTCTCCTTTATATGAAATTTCAAGAATAACCTAGAAATTTGGTTGTTTGATCTCATTACTTATCAATTCAACATTAAAAACTTCCTTTCCTTCCTTAACTATAGTAGCGAAAGAGCTAGATGCCAAGAAAACTAAGTAAGATTTGTGTAAATTCAAACAACATAGCTCGACACACAATAAATACCTTGAAAAATCTTGTTTATGTTTTCAAGTAGTGGTTGAATTTAGTATGAAAAAACTTAAATCAATTTCTCCAATTCACCTTAAGCTCTTCATGCTCTCTTCAATCTTCAATAATTGCAAGTGAGCTAAAAGTTGGTCATATAGCCCTTAAAACTTCACAATTAACACTCAATTCTTACACAATAGGAGGCTCAACTCCAATAGAAATTTTGACTCACTCAACTTCCATGTAATTATTTCCATTCTTAGGAACCACAACAATCTCAGCCAACACTATAACCTTCAATAGCTCAAAAACAACTACCTTTCACTTGGCAACCATAGTGAAACTTTTCATGCTTGACAAAAGCACAAAAACTTATAGATTTTATCTAAGTTCTAACCAATACTTTGCATCTTACTTTATGCATATATGATCTTTTTAGAATTGAATTCTTGGAATTGATGTATAATTGAACTTTGAAATATCAGTCCTAGACATACCTCTTAATTACCTACTTGGAGGTGATGTTCATCTAATCCATTAGATGAAGTGATCCCATCTAAACTTGATGTAATTCAATCTTCCTTTTTCTATATCTTTTCCATCTAAACTTTGACTTCTTTAATATCAACCTTTCCTTTTCCTTTTTTGAATTCCTTGCTAAGTGCTTTTGACCTTGTTGGACAATTTTGACTTATATGACTAGTCTTCAAATAGCTAAAACATGTAGTTTGACTCAACCATCTTTTGTAGTCACTTCTGAAATGTGTTCTAGTGCACTTTTCAAAAACATGTCCATACTTTCAACAATAGTGATGACTATATCTTGTATTGTAATCCCAATTGTAGGATCTACCAGTATCATTTACCTTGGCTTTCTTGTGTGATGAAAAATTAGGCTTTGATATGCACTCATATGTTCTATGTCCATAATTCTTACAATTGTAGGAGTAACCTTCAAATATTTATGTGATTGATTTTTTTCTCTTGCATTTATATTCTTTTCATCGTTCATTATTGCACTTTTGGTAGTCACCCATGAATCTCTTCTTAGGGTTCTGATTTTCATTTTTTCTCCTCCAAACATTTGCGATGTGACCTATCTTTCCACAATTGCTACAAGTACATTTATAGTTCTTACCATTGTTGTTTCTTTGTTCACAACTTTTAGATGATTCTCCATCTTCAGTACTGGCATAACCTAATCTAGTAGTATTACTATTAGAACTAGGAGAGCTCATCAATTGATCAAAATACTTGATGGATTAACTAGGTTTGTTTAAACTTTTAGTAAATTATTTTTCTCTTTTCAAATCATTTCTTAGTTGTTCATTCTGCAACTTTAGTCTTGTGATTTCAATATCTTTTCCATTCAATTCAAGGTTAGAAATCATCATTTGATTCAATTCTTCTAGTTGCATGTGAGAAATCTTATTCATGTGAGAAATCCTATTCACGTCTAATGTCTTCTCTTCCAATCTATTTGTTAGTATCCTTTTTTGTTCTTCAATCATGATTTTTTCTTCTTCAACTTTCATTTTTTGCTCAGTCACCTCATTGAGAAATACTATTTGGACTTCTTGTTCTATCTTAATATTTTTTACCCCTTCAGTTAGGGACCATTATTTTTCATTAGATTTGTGATTTCTGCATCAAATTAACTTGTGTATCAATATGCAAAAAAATTAGTGGTGTCAATCTCATAGTATTGTGTGTCATTCTCTTCATAGCTATCTCTTTCCTTCTCTTTAATGAGTGCTTCAACTCATCTCTTGCTTTATTCCACTAATGTAGGTCAAGCTAGATTTCAATTTTTTGATGATCAATATTCATTTCCAACTTGCAGACTTCCATATTCATGATCCTCAAAGCTACAAGGCTTTCCTTTCTAAAGAACCAATGGTCTGATAGAAATTATTGGAAATACAATAGAGAAAGTAGGTGAATCAGTCCTTCAAAACTTTAACCAAAAATTCATTGACCACACATCCATCTCACAATTTGAATGTAAATTGAAATAGCTAGCTAAACATATTCATCCATAGTATGAAAAAAAAATAACATTCAACACATGTATGAGACAAGATATTTGGTTATTTAGAGACCCTCCATGAGAAGGTAAAACTAGGGTGGGGATGACACCCAAAAATCTCCATTACTACAATAATAAAGTCTATCCAATGAAGGGTACAATGTTTGATCATAAACTATGATCTACCCTATGAAAGGTGTTCCTTGTTAAAGGCTTACAAGATTGTTAGATCTTACCCTATTAAAGGATTTCAACACCCTATTAGAGTTAGAAATAATAGTCCACCAAGATAATTGGAGATGGCGGGGGGGGGGTGAATTTATTATCCAGCAATTAAAGCATTTATCTTCATTAAACAAACATATCCATCCAACCAAAGTAAACAACAACCATAATAAGATGCACATAGAAAATTACACCAAATATGTCAACTAGGGAAACCCTTGATCAGAGTGAAAACCCCAATGGGAATGATGCCCACAAGTTGAGGTACTAATATAAATATTCCTTGTTAGAGGAGACTTTCAGCCTTTGTTATGAGATTCCAATCCTATTAGGAGTTGTAGTACAATGTATGCAAGAAGAGCCCACTTCCCAAACATGCAATTTCAACTACAAGAATAGCTCACTAATCAGAAATGAAATTTACTATTATTTTCTTCTTTCCTTTTTTCTATCAAATAAACCAAACACTATCAGATCTTATGGATTAGGTCATGGAACTCAAAATGAAATATTGAACATCGGATCACACAATAAAACCTTGTTAATGAAGTTTTCTTCACTTTCGCTCTACTCTACTCAACTTCATATTCTTCTCTTGTGCTACTTGCTAATATCATCCACATCCATATCATGATAATAAAAAATATCCTTCCTTTATATCGATTCCATAAAATACTTCCCTGAGTTAGTTGTTAAACCTTGTCAATTAATCATTATAGGACCACATTAAGAACACATTACACTTAGCGATAACACTAATCATTTCCCCTAAAACCTGAATAACGTTTCATACATGCAATATTATGATGAGAAAACTTAGCCATGTCATTACTAGCATGTCTTCTACATATCCTCAACCTGAATTCTTAGAATAAAAATTCTTCTAAGAGATATAAAAAGTTTACCAAAGCATGCCTCTATAACATCTATCTCAGAACAAACATCAACAAAACTTACATAACTTTTTCCAGACTTATCATTTCTTCATCAGACATTAACTACATATACTAGATACTCAAAAATATCTCCCATAACTTCAGATAGTGAGAATGCTCAACTTTCCATCTATACCCAATTGATCATTCTACTATTCTTCTATTAGATACCACAAAAAACTACTATGTTGACATTAATGAAAAGCTCAATCATGAGTGCAATATATCATCATAGTAACATATCTACAATACTCCACCATAGGAATATGATCAACATTAATTCTTCGAAGAATCTCCCCCTTTGTCATTGATGTCAACATAGATGAAAAACATCTAGTTCCAAGAATACCAACAAAGGATTGCTAATCTTACTTTTCAAATCCTCTTCATCAATCATTCTCTCAAATTAATCATTCTCCCCCATTGATATACCTCAATATGATTTCCATCAAACTATCATTCCATGTTTCTCATATGATGTTTCTCATGTCATACTTCTCCCCCATTGACATCAATGTCAAAGGTTTCAACATCCATCAAACTCTTGAACAATAAATTCATACTTAGCTCAAGTGTCCAAAGATACTATTCAAAAACAACATCCAAAAAGAGTCCTAGATGACTCTATCCATCATAGATACTCCCCCATACAAGAAGCATTAGCATTTAGTCCACACAAAAAAAAATGCTTTATTACACTAGACTAATGCACTCTTGCATCTTCCACTCCAATGTAGGGAGGGGCATAACCCCTAACATACCTCAAAAATACTCAAAAGTCTCTTTGGGAAGACACACAATGAATATATCTACAATCTTCTCTTTAGTGCTCACATACTCTAACCTGACTTCCTTTTCTACAACTTTCTCTCTGAACATGTGCTTAGTCTTCAAATGTAATATTGGATTCTTAGACATGTTTAGTATGGTTTTGTTGTCACAATGTATGACAATAGGTTCACTAAATTCTATCCATGTATCCTTCAACATCTACTTCATCAAATAAACATGATTGCAATTGTTTGTTGTTGCAACATATTCTGCTTCTATTGTACTTTGTGAGGTACAATTTGTTAGAATAATTATTTATTTATGCTTATTAATTAGGTTGGTTATTACTCTAGTTTACTTAAGCCATCTCTTAGGAGCATATAATCAATATTTTATATTAATTATAATGTGCAACCTAGTTTCTTTTGCCTTTTTAGGGTTTCATTCACCTTTAAGGTTAAACTCTTGTAATTTTTTTCATTATCTTAGAATATATTTTTCTCTCACACCACTAAGATTTCCAAGCTACACTTTTCCCCTCTTTGGTTCTCATTCAAAAATAGGTTATTTGCTTCCAAGTGCTCTTTGCAAACTGTGAAGTTGGTTTTTTCAAATTCTACATGGAATGAGAGCATCTCTGCTACTACTTGGCTTGGATATCTTAAAGCCATGATTTGAAGACAAAAAATGCTACTTTTGAAGGTTTTTCCTTCAATCTATATCAGGCCTCTTTTTTTGGTGCACTTTGTGCAAAAATAGATGTTGTCATTGTGCTCAAAAGGCCTAGTACAGTTTAAATTCATATAAAAAAATTCAATTTCAGCCATAGTAGCCTCTAATTATTTTTTGGCTTCATAGGGCTGTACAAATTCCAAAAATATTAAAAAGCCAAAAAAATCAAAAAAACTTATTTTTTCAGAGCTCTACCTGGTGGCAAGCAATGCACCACCCTACCTCCATTGGTGTACTACCCATGCTTGACCTACAACCCACCTCACTTGGTGTGCCACCATGACCTAGCTTGTGCCCTGCCACTACCGATAGATTGCCCACCTACCACCAACATCAACAGAGCACCACCTGATGGCTGCCACCGCCACCATCTCACCAACCCACAACCTCCACTAATAGGTGATGTCACTTTCTAGTCAAGTGTCATCATCTTTTCCAATAGTGATGTTAGCTTTTTAGGTAGTGACATCATCATTCTGGCCGATTGGTTTTTTCAAGTGCTAACATCATATTCCCAATGTTGACATCATCTTTCTAGTGATTGAATTCTTTTTAGTGACTAGAATTTTTCTAGCAGATGACCATTTGATGGCCATATGACCATCAAATTTTATCTAGTGATTGTAATTTTCTAGAGAGCTCATTCTTTGGAGGAGCAATTGTTTTTTTTGCCATAACTTGATCATACAGAGTTCTTTTTCTGAATTGAATAATGTGTTGAAAAGATGATTCTGAGTCAAACATGAGGATGCTAGTTTTATGTTATGACACAACCATTTGAGCTCTTATTTTTGGTGTTTAAGTAGAGGCTTTAGTTTCCTCCCTCTCTGCATTTGGTGTCTACGTTTTTTTCATAGGTTTTGTGCTTTCCATAGTTGTTTCTTTAGTTTACAAGGGATATATTTATACTTTGTGAGGGGGGTGCATTTTCTTTTCTATCATTTTATTTATAATTAACCCTTCTACTTCTCTCTATTAGAGTAAATAATTATTTATTAATTATTTATTCTTTTACTTAACTTTACTTAGGTTAATGTATTTATTTAATAGTTGTAGTTGATGAGTTGTTGAAAACATAGGAGTTTGTTCCTCTCTAGTCATACTTATCCTCTCAACTTGATCAAGGATATTCCAACTTTTGTAGTCATATGCTTAGTTGTCAACCCTATCTTCTAACACTTTCTAGCTTGTTCCACAAGCTTCCTTGAGGCCTTTATATTCAGTCTCTCTCATTGTAAACACATATCATTTTCACATAGCAATTTCATTGTCTTGTTGTGAAATATCTTTTCTCACTTTGTTGAATTGCTCCAAGCTCTTGTTCCTTCTAGTTCAATTTCTCTTCACCAAGCTATTTGCATGCAGGTGATATTAGCACACTATGAAGTTGGCTTTCATCAAATTCTACATGGTATCAAAGCTAAATCTATTGTAGCTTGTTAAGTATTTGGAGAAAAAGTAGAAAGAGGCACATTTTTTGTGCTTTTTTCTTTATTTTTTGGACGTGTGATGGAAATGATTTAGAAAAAATAACTATAGAGGTGACTTTCAAATAGTGATATCTCCCTCATACGAACTCATTTTTTTGAGCAATTTTTTTTTTTTTGCGGTAGAATTTTGTGATCTATAGAATTGTACAGGGAATTTGACGTCTCTATTCTTGAATTGTTCTTCAACTTGAAAATCCCATTTTCTATAGGCTTCATTTGGGCTCATATGACACATATTTAAATGCTATTTTTAAAAAATGTGCATGAATTATTGTCTACTTTCTAGATTTGGAATTACTTTGGAGTAACATTGTCCTCCTATTTTTGGTGTTGAATTAGAGGCTTCAGATTCTTCTCTATCTACATCTAGAATCTAGGTTCTTTTCTCAATTTTTGTGCTTTCTATAGTTTTTTCTTTGGTATTTGAGGGATATCTTTATACATTATGGGGGGGAGCATTTTATTTTCTTCAATTTACACTAGAATAGACCCTTCTACTTCCATCTTCTTCTCTCAATTTTGGATCATTCCATGACCTAGCTAACACCACACCACTATCACACCTAGAAGGCACAAATGAAAAGGCTTCTCATGTGAAGAGGCTTATATTCATGTCTAGATGAGAAGCAACCTACTCTAACACACCCTTTTGAGGTTCTTTAGCATAGGAATAAAATGGATGAGGCCATGGGATTGATTGCACTAAACAACTTAGATAGTATTCTATTTGACTTGGATGGTTTGACCACTTTTTGGGCTATTTGAATGAAATTCTAGTCTTTGTTTGGCATAGTGAATGAGTTTCAGGCACTTCATCTTGATGTATAGTTGACATTTTTGACACTTACCAACTTCCCCACCATTAAGGACTTCCTGATGAAGTTCAAATCTCCATGTACACTTTTGCAGGGCTATGGAAAGACCAAGATAGATGATGAGTGTATCTTTTTGATACTCTCAAAGTTAAGGGAACCGTATCTGATCTTCTCTTCCACTTTCTACTCCAATATGGATGCCTTGGGTGATAACCACAAGATGCCTTCATTTGAGATATTTTGTGATTGGTTAACTCATGAATAGTCCAAGATCACTCAATGGATTCACTTTCAAGTTCATAGTCACAGGCATTGCTTGCCAAGGATACATAGGAGTAGATGCCAAAGAAGATATCAAATTTCCCTTCTACTGGTTAATCATCTTCTTCTAAGAAGGAGAAAAAGAAGAATCAAACTCCTACCTATTCCTATTTTTAGAAAGGATCTCATGATGAGGCATCTCATTTTTAGAAGAGATTTGATGGTTATGAGAAACAAATTGCAGATTTGCAAGCTCTTCTTTAGAAGAACATTGTTTCCTCTCCATCCTCTTATACCTCACAAGTGTTTTTCTTTTAGTCTTCTTCCACATCTTGGACATCTACACTAGAACTTGGAAAGGGTCATGCATTACAAGCATCCATTGCATCCTTTTCATAGGTCTCTTGGAAATTGGATTTAGGTACTTCTCACCATATGATATGTTCTCAAGGTGTCTTCTCTACTCTTGAGGCTTCTCCCATTCCTCATATTCTCATGGGGAATAACACCTCCCTACCAATCCATAGGAAAGGTTCAGTTCACATCCAGGATGGTATATTCAATGATGTCTTTTATGTTCCATCTTTGTCTACCAACCTTCTCTCAATTTCTTAGATTACACATAGTGGATTAGTTAAAACAATTAAGTTCACTATAGATCCAGTCTTCATTCAAGATCATGCTACAAGAGACCTTATTGCTATAGAGAAAGTTGATTCTTCCACCTATCTCTACACCTTCTCATACTTTTTCCCACTATCTCCATTTTCAGAGCATACTACTTCTCTTTTGTAGGACCATCATGTGGTGCAGTCAGGATACTTGAATCTTTGTATTATTCCTAAGAACCCTATTTTGACTACCAAACCACATCCAGTTGAGGTCTTTTCTTTTTAGCAAAATTCTTCTTAAGCTCTTTCTGATCCTCTAGCTCCATTCCTTGAGCCTCTAGGTGCACCTATTGTGGATTCTACTATGGACATTCATGACAGTGTCATCACACCTACCTTGGGGATTCCATTTCAGGATCCTCATAGTTTCTCTTTTGAGCATCAACTAGGCCTTCCAATTTTCCCTCTCATTTAGGGGATCCCTTGTTTTTTTCACTTGTTTACTCTACATTGGAGTTTCATTGATTTGATTCTTTATCCAAGGGATCCATTATTCTGGAGGGCCTTTGACATCTTTTCTATCACTCAAGGGGGGGCTGGTTGTACTTATGATTTTGAGAGAGTCTCTTGAAACATTTTTTGTGGAAGTTGTCCTTGGGGAGTCTTGTTGAGGCCTTCCTTCCTTCATTTTTTTAGCATGTTTTTTCTTAGCTCTTTTGGGGGAAGGGTTTTTCCCATGAGGTTTTCCCTCTTTCCCCATTTTTAGAGCTTGGATTTCTTTGCATTGTACATGGGTACCTAACATGGCCTTGTTACTAGGACCCATTCTGCATTCTGTCTTAGTTTTTGTGATCTTAAGGCTTTCCCCTAAGTTTCACTTAAGGGGAGTTGTTAGAGTAAATAAATATGTATTCTATTACTTAAGTTTAGTTAGGTTAAAGTATTTATTTAATAGTTGTTGTTGATGAGTTCTTGGTAATGTGAGATTTTGTTCCTATCTAGTCATACTTATCCTCTGTACTTGATCAAGGATATTCCACATTTTTTGCATGTATGCTTAGTTGTCAACCATATCTTCTAGCACTTTCCAGCTTATTCTACAAGCTTCCTTGAGGCCTTTATATTTTGTTTGTCTCATTATAAATTCATATCATTTTAAAATAGCAAATTTATTTTCTTATTGTGAAATATCTTTCCTCACTTTATTGAATTGCTCCAAGCTCTTATTTCTTCTTCTTTGGTTTCTCTTCAGCAAACTATTTGCATGCTGGTGATTTTGGTGCACTTTGAAGTTGGCTTTCATCAACTTCTACACTCTTAATTTTGGACCCCTTTGTTGCCTCGCAAACACCACACAACTACCACAATTGGAAAGTACACATGACTCACCTTCTTATTTCATGTGGCTTATGGTCATGTCTAGATGAGAATCAAACTATCTTGAAGTGCCCTTTGAGGTTTTTCAACATAGAAACAAAATAAATAAAGTCATGGGCTTGATTGCAGTAAACATCTTTGATAGTCTCATGTTTGACCTGGATGGTTTGGCCACTCCTCTGGCTATTTAGACCAAGTTTCACAACTTTTTTGGCATAATGAATGTGTTTTGGGCACTATTGCTTGATGCAAAGTTGACTTCTTTGACACCTACCAATATTCCCAGCATTGTGGACTTCTTGATGAAGTTCAAATCTCTACATTTAGTTTTACAGGGATGTGGGAAAATGAAATAGATGATGAGTGTATTCTTTTGATTCTCTCAAAGTTGCAAGAATAGTATCAGATCTTTTCTTCCACTTTCTAATTCACTATGGATGCTTTGGGAAACATACAGCAAATGCCTTCTTTTGAGACATTCTATGATTGGTTGACGTGAGAATAAGAAAACATCCAATAGGTGGATAATTTTGGCTCTTCCAATAAAGCATTGGTTGCTTAATCTTCTCAAGGGTAAACTAAAGAAAGATACAGCAAAAAATGATCCTAAACCTCCAACTAACCCTTCCAAGCATAAATCATCTTCGAAGTCTACTTAGTCTTCCTCCAAGACTAAGAAGAAATTAGTTGAGACTTACAATTTTTATGGAAAGGATGGACATTCTATTTCTAGGTGTTTGAAATGTTTGGAGGCTTTAGGGGAAGCCATGCAAGAGCATCACATTTTTGCTCCTATGTCTTCATCCCCCTTGCATGGAAAAGTCACACTATTACTACATGAGTACTGACTTTTGGGCCTACCTAGATTCTTGATTTTGGTGCCTCTCACCATATGGCTCACACTCAATAGTTGATCACCTTAATTCCTCCTTGTGCTACTTCATAGATTGATGTTGGGAACTCATCACGTCTTTCAATCTTGGGTTTTGGTTATGTTGCATTAGTTGGGGGTTCTCTTCAGGGTGTTCTTTTTGTTCTTGACATCTCAATGAACTTGTTGTCAATTTATTAGAAGTGCCACTCTAGCTCTTGTAGGACGGTTGAGTTCTCACCACATGACGTGGTTATTCATGACTTAAATGATTCTACGTTAATTGTGGCTACTAGGACTATTAACTCTACATCTTACCTATACAAATTTGATGGATTTGAGTCTTCTAGTGGTACAGGTTCCTATCTTGTAGCACATATAGATTTAGTAAGTAGACTTTGGCATGAGCATTTGGGCCATGTCAATTATAGATATTTTTAGTAGATCAACACATAGGCAGTAGTTCTTGGGCTTCCCTAAATTTTCGTAGAGAAGGTGTTTGTCAGGGTAGTGTCTTGGAAAACAACATAGGGATCCTTTTCCACACATACAAGCTACTCATGCTTTGGCACCTTTGGAGTTGATTCATAGTAACCTCATGTCATTTCCCATTCCTTTTTCTAGTGCCAGATGTGTGCTTACCTTCATTGATATCTTCTCTAGGAGCACATGGCTGTACTATTTGAAGTACAAGTCTCGTGTCTTTGATTCATTTGATGTCTTCAAGATATTTGTGGAGAAGTAGTCTTGTCTATTTAGTAGATACAAACAAATAACGGGGGGAGTATGTGAACCAAGCTTTCAGGAATTTTTGTTTTGAACATCATCTTTATCATTAGCCTTGAGTGCCCTACACCCCTTGGTAGAATGGTGTGGTAGAGTGAAAGAATATAACACTTTGGGAGATGGCTAATTATATGATATATTCTAGGTCCTTGAATTCATCTTTCTGGGTAGAGGCAGTCAATTATGCCAATTATATTTAGAATTAGATGGCTCACGAGGTAGTTTGACATATGACTTCTAAGGAGGCTTGGTCTCATATCAAGCCTAATGTATCTTCATGGGCACTCCTTCAAAATTCCTCCACTATAGACTTCCATTAACAATAACATATCTAATGGCATGAAACTTAATAGTTCTTCTTTCACAATCTATCAAATGGGGCATGGCTTCCATAAGTTGTAATTAGTGTATGTCATTCTTGTACCAATAACATTTATCCATATCACATGTATTTGACTTGAGGTCTTGACATACATGATTTATGTCATTTGCATCTAGATTAGATTGAGTCATCAATTTTTCCAATCCTTGACCTCTCACTAAGTTTCTAGTAGTAAAGCATGGGCATTTGTACCCTATTTTTAGAGGAGAACAATATAGTGGAAGATTCAAGAACTCATTTTTGTTGGCTACTATAAGAATGTTAAGGCATACAGTTTGTTTGATCCTAATTCTAGATAGGTCCTATTTCAATGGGAAGTCCAATTTGATGAGCACCTTCCTATAGTAGATTCCATGTCTCCAGAGTCTACTTCACTTACCACTACTCTCTCATCCTTTCCAGTCTCTTTTGTGGATGATGAGGATGATGATCTTTATGATCCCCATTTATCTTTGCCACAAGATGCTCCATAGATGCCTAAATGGGCTCGTGTTATAGTTGAGGCTACAAAATATCTAGCTAGAGACCCTTCCACTTCCCGTCGCACCCAATCTCATACTACAGGTTCTAGTCTTCTAAGTCATGCTATTTGTGATTATCCTTAGGAATTTTCAATAGTGATAGGACATTTTGAGTGGGATAATTCAATGGAGGAGGAGTATTCTTGTTTGATGAAGAGTTATACATGGGATCTTTTTTCTTTTCCAAAGGGAAGAAAGTTAGTGCAATGCAAATGGTTATATCATACTAAGTTTGCTATTGATGGTTTTATTGATAAGCACAAGGCATATCTTGTTGTGAAGTTTTTTTACAGGTTGTGCGTATTGATTACACTGAGAATTTTGCCCCTGTCAACAAGATGAACTCTATTCACCTTATCTTAGTTCTGGCAACTTCTTGGGGATGGCCTATTTTTTAGATGGATGTGAAGAGTTCATTCTTCTAGGGTGATCTTACTAAGGATATTTACATGGAGTAGCCTCAGTGATTTGTGTAGGATTCCTCCTTTGTCTATAGACTTCAATGCTCATTGTATGTTTTAAAATAGCCCCCTTAGGCTTGGTATGAGAAGATAGACTCCCTTCTACTTTCTACAGGCTTCACACATTGCCATTCTAATCCTATAGTATACATTCAGTAGCTTGAGGCTGAGGTTTTGATCTTTGTGCTATATGTTGATAATCTTCTTCTCATAGGTATATCATCGTCTATGATTCAAGATGTTCAACAAGCATTGATGGAATAGTTTGAGATGACTGATCTTGGTCTATTACACTACTTTCTTAGTCTACATATTCTTCAATATTTTTTATTTCAAGCCTACTCCCACAACTTTTTAGTTGGGTGTTACTTTGTCTACCTCTTTCACTTTTTCTTCAATAGATTCCACATTTTATCAACATTTGGTTGGCAACTTGTAGTACCTGACACATACTTGTCCTAATATCTCCTTTACAGTTGGTCTTGTATCTCAATTTTCACATGAGCCTCATGAGAGTCATTTAAAAGCTACCAAGCATATGAGATACATTCAGGGCACACTTATGTATGGCATTCATTACACATTAGGAACTCCCCACGTTGTTGTCTTCACTGACTCAGGTTGGGTTGGTGATGTTCATGATCAAAAGTCTACTTCTAGCTTTGTCTTTTGTCTTGGCTCTAGTCCTATCACCTAGTCATGCAAGAAGAAGTGTGCTTGCACACTTTCATCTATAGAGGCCAACTATAGAGAAATAGTCCATTATAGTTAATTAGTTCTATGGATTTGATAGTTGATGAATGAGTTTGGTTTTCGTCATGACCATCTCACTATTCTATAGTGTGATAATTAGAGTTCTATTCATACTTCCCACAATCTAGTAGAGCCTAAACAAATTGAGGTTCATATACATTTCATCCATCAATATATTTAGAATGGTGTTCTCTCTTTCAAGTATATTCCCAATTATATGCAGGTTGGCGACATCTTCACCAAATCTTTTGCATCACCGCTCCATCTTCACTTGTGGTCTATGGTTGTGGTTACAAAAGTTGTCCTTGGGGGATCTTGTTGAGGCCTTCCTTCCTTCATGTTTTTTCAGCATGTTTGTTCTAACTCTTTTTGGAGAGGGGTTTTTCCCACTGGGTTATCTCTTTTGTCTCCATTTTATAGATTTTTGATTGTTATGGGCACCAGATCAAGCCTTATTTCTGCGACCCATTTTCCTACTTTCATAGCTTTTCTAGGTTAGCTTACCTCTTAAGCTTTGCTTAAGGGGGGTGTTAGAGTAATTATTTATTTACACTTATTAATTAGATCATCTTGATTTAATTTATTATGTTGGTTCTTACTCTAGTTTATTTAAGCTATAGAGTGCATATAATTAATATTTTATATTAATTATAATGCACAACCTAGTTTTTTTTCCCCATTTTGGGTTTCGTTCACCTTTAAGGTTGAACTCTTGTAATTTACTTTTTATTATCTTGGAATAAATTTTTCTTTCACTCCATTAAGATTTTCAAGCTGCGCTTTTTTCCTCTTTGTTTTTCTTTTAGCAATAGGTTATTTGCATGGAGGTATTCTTGGCAAACTATGAAGTTGGTTTTCTCGACTTCTATAGAATATTGTTTCTTGCTCAACCAAGAAACCAATCTTCCTCCAAGAAAGAAGGCTCTACTACTGGTGCTCTTTTTGTCATCCATACTTTCTGCCTAATAAACATTAGCATAAGCACTTAAAGTAAAATCATTAGATTTGTCATACTGCAACAAACTCTAATATTCCTTTTAGATATCTAAATATCCTTTTGACTGCTACGTAATGTGCTTCTCAGGGATCAACTTGGAGTCTTGCAATAATTCTAACTACATGTTCTATATCTAGCCTTGTGTGAGTCTAACTTTGCAAACCACCAATCATAGATTTGTACTTCTACTCAATAGTATGTGTCTCATCCTTTGTAGATAACTTGTGTTCAATTACCATAGCTGTTCTAATGGGTTTACATGCTTCCAAACAGAACCCTTTTAGTAAATCTTTCAAATACATATTCTTAGAAATAGAGATTCCTTCCTTAATTTGTATAATCTACAATCCTAGAAAATATTTCATTTCTCCTATCATACTCATTTCAAATTCTTTCTTTATTTCTTATGCAAGATTCTCACTTTCCTTATCATTTCCTCCAAATATGATATCACCAATAGATATTACCAAAATCATTAAACCATCATCACTTTTTTTCTAATAGATATTACTATCTACCATACCTTTTCTATATCCAAGCTTTCAAATATTTATCCATCCTTGCATACTAGGTTTTGAGTGCTTTCTTCAAGCCATACAATTCTTTCTTTAGTCTACATAATATGTCCTTGTCATTAGTTAAAGGACAAACTTCAGGTTGTTCAATTTATATGTCTTTCTCAAGTTCTCCATTTAGAAATGTTGACTTGACATCCACTTTATATAATTTTAATTTATTTTGTGTTGCATAGGCTAAGAATAATCTCACTACTTCTATTCTAGCGACAAGAGCATAGGTCTCATCATAATCTATTCCTTCTTGTTACGACTAATCTTTACACACCAATCTTTCCTTTTTTCATACAACTTTGCCTTGCTCATTCATCTTTTTCCTAAATACCCATTTAATTCCTATCACATTCTTGTTTGCTATTTTTGGGACCAATTCTCATGTCTCATTCTTTACTATATGATCCAATTCCTCTTTCATAGCTTGTTTCCAATAATCATCTTTACATGCTTCATCTATATTCCTAGGTTCAAATTGAGATATTAAACATAGTTCTTCAATGATTTTGCTTCTTATCATCTCACCTTTATCTTTTTTTTGTATGATCTACTCAAATGGGTGATTCTTTATCACATTCTTTCCCAAAGTAAGAGTTATTATCTCAACTCTTAGCTCTACTAATGGTTATGATATTTGTTCTTATCGTGGCTCTCCTTCACTCTACAAATCATTGTTAGTCTCAAGAAATACTTCACCATTCCTTGGCTTAGTAACAACATCATCATTTGAATTGTAATCAATTATTCTCTCTTATACCCTAAATTTCTCATCAATTCTCACATTTGCACTTTCCATAATAGTCTCTAAAATTGTTTCCCCTATTACTTTCTTTTCATTAATCAATCTATCCTCATTATCATAGTCTTTCAAGGATCTTTCCATACTTGCTCTAAATTCTTCAACTTGATAAAAAAAAAACTCTTTTTACTTTTCCTGAATCTCCTAGTATATATGGATGAAAAATGTTCAAATTCCTTACATGTCCAACAAACAAGAAATTCAATAGCTTCTTATTCTATCTTTGTAAGTAGATCAATACCTTCTTCTATTTTATGTCTTCTTCAAATCTCGATCTATCTTTTCTTGAGATTCTATTCTTTTGTATACAACAAAAGGATTCTAGATCTGAACACTAAATACTTTCCTCTTTGCACAAATTTGATAACTCACCAAGAATTTCCACCATTCGATTGTCAAAATCGTCTTTCCCAAATTTAGGACTATCTTTCCTAAACATACTACCATGGATCTCCCAAAGTTGTTAAACTTAATCATCAAGGACTTAACACTTTGATGCCAATTGTTAGAAATAATAGTCCACCACACTAGTAAATTTTGACCTAAATTTTGACCAAGGTTTGTCGCTATTTTTCTTGTTGAAATTTTGACCAAATTGTAGGTTGTTCAAAATTTTGACAAATAAATCACAAATTTGTCAAAATTTTAATAAATGTATTTGTCAATATTTTGACCAACCTGTAATTTGGTCAAAATTTTGACATGAAAAAACCTTGGTCAAAAATTGGGTCTAAATGTACTAGTGCCAAGATAACTCGGGGGTGGGGGGGGGGGGAGGGGTTCAATTAGTTATCAACCAAAGTAAAATAAAACCATAATACGATGGACATAGATAATTACATCAGATATGTTAACTAGGGAAACCCTTGATTAGAGGGAAAACACCAGTGGGAGTGATGCCCAAAAGATGATGTACTAATATAAATATTCCTTGTTAGAGGATGGATCTTGTTAGGAGTCTATTACAACATTTAGTATATAGAGTCCCTATTAAGAGACTTTGAATCCTTAGTAAGAGATTCCAACCTTATTAGAAGTTGTGCCAACCCTACTAGGAGTTGTAATACAATGTATGCAAGAAAAGCCCACTACCCAAACATGCAAATTTGACTACAAGAAGAGCTCACTACTCTAACATGAAATTTACTATTATATTATTCTTTTCTTTGTTCTCTAAATTAAACCAAATACTGCTAGACCCTATAGACTAGGTCATGTACCTTGGATTCAAATATCAAACCTCATATCACACAATAAAACCTTGGCAATGAAGTTTCCTTCACTTTCACTTTTCTCTACTCAACTTCACATTCTGCTACTATTCTTCTTTAAAATATCATCCACATTCATATCATGATAAAGGAAAATATCCTTTCTTTATATTAAGTCCATAAAACAATTCCCTAAGTTGGTTGTTAGGCCTTCTCAATTAATCATTATAGGACCACATTATGAACACATTGTACTTAACAACAACATTAATCTTCCACCTTGCAAATTTAAGAAATTTCTGCACATTCAATATTATAATGAGAAAACTTAGCCACATCATCACCAACATGTCTTCTACACATTTTCAACCTCAATTCTTAAAATAGCACTTCTACTAAGAGATATATCAATTTTACAAGAACATGAATTTGTAAACTCTATCTCAGAATAGACATCACCAAAACTTACATAACTTCTTGTAGACTTATCATTTCTTCATTTGATGTTAACTACATATACTAGATACTCTAAAGTATCTCCCATAACCTCAAATAGTGAGAATACTCAACTAGCCATTTGTACCAACTTGATCTTTTGGTTTTTCTTCTACCAAATACCACAGAAAACTACTATGTTGACATCAATGTCAAACTCAGTCATGAATGTAATATATTATCATAGTAGCATATCTACAATACTCCTCCATAGGAATATCATCAGCACTCATGCTTCCAATAGTTAGAAGTGTGCCTAATTAAAGGACTTGAAATTAAAATGAAGAAAGCATCATGTTTGATGCAATGCAAGGTAGGATAATCCCCAAAGGAGATGTCCTAGCTCCTAGAAATATAACCACATATTAGAAACACAACAACAAGAATAAACAATGCAAGATCTGATACCAAATCATAATAATTAGTTCATAAAGTATAATTGATTACATGCAATATGCCTGGTTGTAAGGCCTTTTAGGTTAGGAAAAAAAAAAAAAAAAATACAAAATCATTTCTACAAGATCCTCAAGATCTAACTTAAAAAATAAATCTTAGCTAGTCTAGATAAAACTAGGTAAGAACGATAAGAAGAATCCACATTTGCATCCTTAGGTTCACCAAGAGATCCTCTAGTTGCTAAACCATAGCTCTGGCTCTTACAATTTACACCTATTCTTCGTTCCATCCCAACTCAATGACTAAAAGACTCCAAAAATTCCCTACTTATACCAATCTAAGCCACATGTTAGCCTAGCAATTAAAAATTAAATAAAACTTAACATGAAATACTTGAAGAGCCACAAGTTGGCCGACGACAACAATTAAATGTCTAGAAATTGATATCTGAGAAAAATCATGGTATCTCATAGCTTTAATTGAATTAAAACTTGTGACTTGAATAGAAGGTAAAAATTTAGGTCCTCTACAACCCCTCAAATGAAAAAAGTTTTATTCACAAAGGAAAAGTGGGCATCTATCCCAAAAGTTAAGCACATAAAACTATTGTGCAAAATTGCTTGAAATCAATACTTTAGGAGAATTCCCATATCTCCCAACTAATAAAAAATTTGAAATTTTCACCCTTAACTAGAGATATAAATCTAGTCCATATTCAATAATTGAAGTTCACAATATCTCATTCATTGCAAAAAATTAGTTACACAATCTATAGTAGGCACCCAGAAACTAGAGAAACACAGTTCCAACAACAAGGTAAAAATAGTTCAAACTTCAACTCAATCTATCCATTCTCTATACTCTCATGAGGAAAGGTCCTCCAATGTGTCTCCAACACATCTCTAACCATGAAAATATAGATACACTAAAATCTAAGGTTGAAGCTCCTCAATACTTAACCACAATTCCTCCAAACATGTAGGATTGTAGGAAAGCCTAGGATGCTCCTGCAACAAACACCCTAGGTTCAAAAAAATGTTCTAGTAATTGTAAGAAAATCTTTTGGGATTCACTACATACATGCCAATCTAGTTATTCACATACATTTCCACAAAATCTTCAACTTGCACACTCTTTCCCTTTTTCTTCTTCTTCTTCTCCACATCCACCACAGGTGTTCCATAGGTCTTCATTCCATGTTGATCTCTAACTTTCTTAGAATTTGTCAACTCAATTAAGCTGCCAATACTTAGATTCCTCCTTCTAAGCTCTTTTTTATGTAAAGAAATTAGGGAAATTTTCCTACCACCTTTCTCAATAGCAAAAACATTCCTAACACAATCATGCACAACCCTACAATCATACTGCCAAAGTCTACAAAGTAACACATGAGAATTGTTCATATCCACAATATCACACAACACTTGATCCTTATATTTCCAAATCTATAAATAAACAAGATATTTCTCCCACACTTCCAAAGCATGCTCACCTTGCAACCAACCAATCCTATATAAGGATAAGGATGTCTCATTCTCTTCAAACAAAGTTTCTAAACCATCTCCTCAGTAACAAGGTTATCTATACTACCACCATCTACAATCACCTTGCAGACTTTACCACTAGACTTACAATAAGTCCTAAAGAAACTAGTTCTCTAATAGGAACCCAATATCCTCTCACCAATTAGTACTTGCCAAGCTAGAAAAATCTCTCCTTTTTTAGGCTTACTATCCTAAACTGCAACCTTATTCACAATAGTAGTTTTCCTCCCGACCTAAAATTCAAAAGATCTATGCCCTTCTTGACCACACTTGGAACAATTACCTCTAAACCCACCTCCACCTATCCTTCCTTTCTATTCAACAAGTTTTGGTTCATCTTCTACTTTTGGTTTAGCTTGTGCTAAGCTATCCTACTTCTCCTTCCCTTGGGAACTACCTTGATCCTTCATCTTTATCTTCTCCTCTACTCTCAAAGCATACTAATAAGCATCCTTAACTAAAGAAATATTCAACATGCCAAATTCATCTTGAATATTGAATCTTAAATATTAGTATATCGAGATACCTTTTCTTTTGACAATTCTCTATGCCTAGACTGAATAGTCAATTTGTAGAGCTCCTCAGTATAATCCTTCATAGTATATCTTGCTGCTTTAGATTTTGTAATGTCTTAAACAACTCAAGTTCATAATCAGTAAGAATGAAGTTAGCCTTCAACTTAGTCACCACCAACCTCCATCTAGTGATATTCATTTCACTTTCCTCTTCTCCATCTTTTTGTAGTTCTTTCCACCAAAGAGTAGCATATCATTTCAACTTAGTTTGTGCCAACCTTACCCTGAGTGGATCCTCAATATCCTCAAGATCAAAGTAGCCTTCCAATTCACCAATCAAATCAATCAAGTCTTTAGGATTCAAGGTACCTAAGAAATTAGAAACCTCCATCTTATGCTTCGGCTTCAACTGAGATCTAGGTCAAGTTTAAACTAACTCTAATTCCAATAGGTCTCTCTACATGATCAGTTTTATCCTCACCACTCAATCCCACTATTGACATATCAATCAAGTTTTTTATTAGTGACTCACACTTATTCATATTATGTATAGCTACCAAGCTTGTTGAATAGTTTACAATGTTTACCATGCAATTCAATAGCCACTGAGTTATACAGTTGCTACCGAGTCCTTTGGACTAATTCTAGTGGTTACTAAGTAGATTTAGTCAGTGTGAAGTCCAATAGTTAAACTCATGCATTTAAATATATGCCAAGTTTATTATTGGTTGTTGAGGATTGTAGTGTCTATTGAGTTCCCACTTCATGTGATGCAAAGCTAATGTTAACTAAGCTACGTTATGCTAACCACGTCATTCACTATTTTCCAAGTTGCACAATATCTACTAAGCCACTAGTGTAGACCTACTTCAAGAATACTTGAAAGTGATTAGTATGGACTAAGCTTCTACATCTACCAAGTGCATGATGATGTCGAGTATCAGAACCTCACCAAGTTAGTCTTTAGAACTTGAGTATCCTCATGTGGTCCATCTTTGTAATTTGAATATTTGGATTAGTATATATATGTAATTTATTTTACCATATCACTGGGTGAGTATGCATGGATGTAATTTGAAAATGTATGCAAAAATTTTATGTTATAAATGTAGTAGATAAAGAGAAAATTTTATAGGCCATAATAGTATAAGAAGTAGTAGAGAGATATCTAACATAGAAAGGTGATCAGTACACCAAGGAATCTCTATCCACAAACTTAGTTGAAAATCAAAGATCTACTACTTCCTCCTAATAGGTGAACTAGTCAAAATCCTTTAACAAGGTAGACCTAACAGTCTTTGATAACTCTCTTTACCAAGTGCATACTTCATTGTATGTTTGTAAATCCTCTTACAAAGTGGACCTGCTAGTCCTATTTGCTCCTAATAGGGTAGATCACTAGAAGTGATCTATGTAAGCCTTAACAAGCCAACTTTACATTGCACTACTAAACTTTATGGGTATCATCCCCACCCCAATTTTACTTTCTATTTGGAAGGTTTTTGGCTCACCAAATCCTTGTGTTCATGTTTTATGGATGCTTTCAAGTTTTTAGTTTCTCATTCATGCAATTAGATCAGATGTGATGAATCAAGTGCTAATTGGATTCTTTGATTAAAATTGTTAGATGTTTAGAAGTTGTTGATTCACCCCTTCCCTCTTAGTAACTTAGCATAGTCTTGAATATTTCCAGCAATTGGTATCAGAGCTCCGTGCTTCTCAAGAGAAAGTTTAACAGCTTGAATAAAGATCAATGATATGGAGATATTCAAACTTGACAAAGCTATTGATAATGAAAAGTTGGATCTGGAAATGGCCATTGCCCAACTCAATAAAGCTAAGGAGAAACTTTCTCAATCCCTAAAAAAAAGAAAGGAACTTGCAAATTAAATGAATTATCATCTCTACATTGTAGAAATGATTAAGACTTTCACCCTTCAAGTAGTTCAAATGAAGCAAATGATGTTATCAAGGAACTCCTAGAGAAGAATGGTTCTCTACAAGAAGAAGTAAGAAAGCTAAAATGAGAGCAAGAAATTCAGTCACTAAGGTTATGTGAAGTCTTGAAATAGAGAAACAAGATAAAAGAAGAGATGGATGGAAAGAACAATAAAATTTAGAACCAATCGCTTCAGTAAGAAGACCTTATTGACTAGCTCTCCAATGAAAATGAGGAAATCATGAGCCTAAGATTTGAAAATGAAAGAATGAGGACTGATCTAAATTTTAAAAGGAAAATTAATTCAAAAGAATAAAAAATGATCTGAAATCTTAAAGAAAAATCGATAAAATATTGAGGAATGATCTAAACTCTAAGAAGAAAATCAATGAGAGAATGATGAAATCTCAAGAAAACATGGATCAACTGAATGAGAAAAACCTCTATAGGCAAAAAGGAAAAGTAGGAATTGGATACAAATAAGAAAGTGAATTTTGAGTAATGGAAAAGAGAAACTTAATAAAAATACTACAATTGCAATTAGCATGGTCATAGAGCTAATGAATGCAAAGTGAAACAAATATTTGAAGGCAATTGTCATAAATGCAAGAAAGATGGACACAAGAAATCATATTGAAAAATGAAGACATCAAATTTTGCATAGCAATTTGTGAAAGAAATCTTTGGTTGAGACTACAAAACCTAGTCTAGATGTCATTACTATGGAGAATTTGGGCACATTGGTATGAATTGTGTTAATCATCGTATGAGGAAAAGAGATACCACTAAAAGATATTTTATTTATATAGAACTTGGTCATCTTCCCAAGAATTATGAATACTGGTAGAATTGAAGATGAGATTAAAGCAAAGGCCGATAACATTCAAAAATGAATGAGATAGCAATAGAATCCTAAGTCTATTGAGGACAGTAGTCTAATCAATGATGGTCAAGTCACTCAAGAATTAGGTGAATCTACCATTTCTAATTAAGTTATCAAGGAAGAAATAGAACTAGGTTATCAAAGAAGACATCTAAATCAATTTGTAATGCCCCACCAAGGGATCCAAAGAATTAACCTAAAATTTCACTAAGTTTGGTAACATTTAAAAAAAATAAAAAAATATGAAAGTAAATACCACATATAACTTGTACTTAATAACGAAAGCAATAGCAATGTCCATCTGAAAGTAAACATAACATACATAACCGATTACATTCTTTAAAGATCTCTTAACGTTGAATTACATACATGAATCCATCTAATACAACATCCACATAAAATAATAATGATAAGTCCAATGTTTAAATATTACATTTTAAATGCTCATTCATCGTCTGTACATGTCACAGGGTATGACAAGCTCAAGGAATATACATATGTAGAATAAGGTACATCATCCTATTCTAATCCATGATACATCAAAGTAAAGATAATCACATGATACATCCTCATAGAAGAGATATACATCTATCATAAAGATCAAACAAAATAAACTAAGTACACGGTTCCTCCCAACCGTAAATAGCATCATTAGACCATCATGGATCCTAGCTATCCCTCCATTCGTAACATTCCAAAGCACTGAAGAGATCATCGGCTATTAACATAGTAGGAATGTCACTCCTAATAACATCCTACTATTATGAAAAGTAAAGCATAAGGTAACATCATCTAACATATGCAAATCATCAATAAAAGGATACATATCCACCATCACGAAGGACGTGTCAGCCACGATGTCTCGATGAATCTCAAATGATAAGAGTAAAAAATACACTACCACCCGACCACGTAGTACCTAAGTGGTCTACTCCCATCATGCTGAGGAGATAATCTCAAGTCCCAAGCAGGCTATCAAAAGCACATAGCATAAATCCCTATAAACAAGGAATCCTAAAAGTATACTAACTCAAAGGTTCCAATCACACACAAAAATTGACATCTAATTCCAAGAGGCACACAAAGACATGTAGGAACCTACTTTGCAAGCAGGAAAGTGTCGTCGCATTTATCTCATACAAGTTACCGTGGCAGTTAGCTAAACTCCACGGGTCCATACAGATCTCATGCGGCCACTAGTATCCTCTCATATTGACAAAGCATACTATGGAATCCAAAGTCGCAACCATGCATTCTCACTACTCCCATCCTAGCCTATACAAGCACTCAAGGCATAGGTGAGAACCAAAACTCTTATCTTTTTAAGTTCATTCAGTTAGTATTAGGTGTGAATGTTATCACTTATTAATCCAACTTACAATGAGTTACCCTGGCAGCCACTTAGGGCCCTGGCCCCCATTGTAAGCCACTTCTCGACACTACAAGTAGATTACCTACCCTAGGCTCATGGAATCATAAATTACCATAGTCTTGTACAAGTGACTGTAAAGAAAATCCAAAAGATAATTCATAAAAAGAATCATCAAATAAGCATCAAATATCCATAATAAGAATCATCAAATCTCCAAGATAAGAATCATGAAATCTTCATGAGCATCCAAAAAGCATCCACAGAAAATCATGACCACAACAGTTCTCTATTGGCAACTGAAGGCATCACTGATAATAATAAGTATCCATTGGTTCAAAATATATCTCAAAATAAATCACCATAATCATTGGTTCTCAACAAGCAACCAAGAATATCTCAAAATCATACTGATCGAAAACTACAAAATGGTTGAGTCAAACATGTCACAACATGACATCATCAAGAATAAATCTACATTTTAGTCCTGTCATGGTGACTAGAAAGTAATCCAAGGATAACTGATCGATGACTCAAAAATGATTAGCTCAAGTGTCTCATACGCATACATCTCAGCTTCACACATGAGGACTGATGAACAATAACAATTAGTAAATACAAACATTTTATAGAGCATATGATCAAATTACCATGGTTGGGCTTATAAAGATCGAGACCAAATAAGATCAACATGCCAACACATCTCATAACCCCCGAGCCTCTGGTAACAACTTAGGACTAGTCAACACTAGTCAACCCAAAAACCCAAAACAAGAAGCATAAAGAATACACGATGCAAACACATGTTTTGATTTTGCTATCTTACATAGTTGAATCAAGTGTAGAGGTTTTCAATTTTCTGTTTGCAAGTATATTTTCAAGTGTCTCAAGTTTTATCATTTGACCTACAAGTCAACCCATTTGTTCCCCGCTAACATTATCCTTCCATTAATAAGAATTACATTTAAAGAATAACTTAAGGATAAATATTCACTAAACTGATCATCATTGACCTTTAATTAAATTGTTCTCTTATTTAACCATGATCCATATTCTAATTAATTAACCTTTCAACTTTTCTAAGATCATTATTCGTTATATTATAAGAGGACTAATTATCATTCTTCGAATAAGAGATCATAACTTTATTTATCTGAATCCATTAACATAGGTACACCATCCATGACCTATTCACATCTTTTTAATTTTTAATTAGAAACTTAATTAAGTATTACTAAAGTTTGAGTCTTTGAATTTAATCGTCACCATCGTTGACAACCATACAATATCTAAAGTCATAATTCAAGTCATAAGAATAAGACATATCAACTTCAATATAGATAATCTACAATCTCGTTAAAAGAATTATATCAAATAAATCTCTATTACATAACTTAACTATTAATTAAATCTAATTAACTCTCATTAATTGATTTAATTAATAATTGTATAACTATAAGAACGTTTTAATTAATATCAGTTGACTAATAACCAACAAGAATTCTATAAGTTTAAAGTCAACTATAATTCAATACCCAAATGATCATATTAAAAATTCAATAATAATAATCTTGTTAATAATTAATACAAGCTATATTGGAAATCTTATTATTAAATCTTTAATTATCACATGCATCACTCTGCAACAATGTTCTCATTTATATTTTAATAATAACAAGTTATACTAAATCTTCAATACCAAGTATTATTATCTCAAATAAATTTCTCCTATGTATGTTGATTCAGTTAACTGATAATTCGCCAAATTATTAACCAATTCAATTTGATTAATATCTTTTACAGTACTTCAATAATTAACTAATCTCTTCTAGATTAACTCTGATCGTATTAATTGACAACTATTTAAACTATTTATACTATTCTTTATTAATAGTTTGTTAGACTCAACAAACATTAATAAATAATAAACTTATCACAACAATAAATAATCAATCTAGAGAACTTTTACATAGAACTCATTAGCTAACTCTTAATACTATTAAGGTATTCAAACGTATTAACCAATAACATAATAATTCAATCTTAATCCAATATCATTTAGAGTTTCTAAATTTAAATCAACATAATATAAATTATCATCTTACAATTATTTAATCAATATTAAAAACAACCATTATATTCCATTTTCTAATTGTTCTAATAATATTTTGTCTATACAAAAATTGTTTGAAAAAGATCCCTCTCACAAACCAATAAGACTCATTGTAGATAATTTTCAAATTCTTAGCATTATCATCTTCATTAAACAACTCTAAAATTGTTTAATAGTATTCAATATACATTATAAAAAGTCTACTATATAAACTATATTAAAATCTCTTTTCTTTTAATCCATTTACTTAGATTGACTAATAATTAACTACACTTCTTCTACTATTAACTAATCTTAATTAAATTTGATTTAATTAGATTAGATAATAGATCATACAAAACTAATGCATATTAGTAAAAATCTAATAAGAGAAGATTGTCTTTAATTCATTAAATAATCTCCAATAGATTATCTCTAATCAAATTTGTTGATAACTATTTAAACTATTATTTATTAATAGTTTGTTAGACCTAACAAACATTAATAAATAATAAACTCATCAAACTATATTTCCATAAGTTCCATTAGCTATTATTTAACTGACCTTTAAGGCATATCAATAATTCAAATCGTAACTATGTTATAACAATGTTATATAATAATTCTTATTTAAATTTAAATCCAATATCATTAAAATTTGAGTATCTTAATAATCATTATTAAACACTTTTACCACCCCTTAACTATATATTAAATAGTATTTAATACACATTAAATAATTAATATTAAAAGTCATCCATTCTCTATTGATTTCAATATCTCTATCTATCAGCTCCATTCACAAACTTTTCATTAAAAAATTTCATTAATTCATTTAGAACATTTTTATTAGTCTTTAGACTAATTAAATAATTATTAAATTCTAATTATATTACTTTGATATATTATTTTAGTGAAGTTTAAGCATAAAGAACTCTTGGTTATGAGAAATGAAGAGACATCCATTTTTTAATAAAAAAGTTCTAGTACGACGGTCATATCTCCTTAATGAACCGTTGGATCGGGCTGAAATTTAAATATGTTGGAGAGGGTCAAGTTGTGCCGATTCTGACCAGAGCGATCAAATAAAGTCAATCCCGATAAAAAGTTATGAATGATTGAATTCGGGTCTATCCAAGAGGCAGCGATAGGACAATTTGTGATGAATTAAGAATTTCCTCTTAAAATAATTGTTTTCTAAATTTAACCATAAAAGGGTTTGTTCATATGCATCTAAAAATATAATTGATAGAAAGATTACATCTAATCATTCGAATTTTCACCATAAAATTTTTATTTTAATTTCAAATCTTTTCTATCTAATTTCACAATATATATTCGAACCCAAACCCGATTAAGATCTAATTATTTCTTCTTAATTGGATCTAAAAATTTTCTATTGCTTTCTTCTTAACCAAATAAAAGATACATGTTTTGCAACTAGAGTAAATTTCAATTTTCAGTTTTGCCTTTGTTTAAGTTTTCAGTAGAATTTTTAATTTTGAAAGCTAAGTGTTGAAGTATGAAAAATATGCAAGTAACAGTTTCAAGTTCTATTTCAGTTCACCTAGTTTTCAAGTTTTTAGGTTGAAAGAGATGCACATGATAATTCAAAGTTTTCATTTTGTTTAACTAGTTAATAACTAGTGACATTCCAATATACCCAGAGCTCTCAATGTTGAAACTCGGGCTCTGATACCAAATGTAATGCCCCGCCAAGGGATCCAAAGAATTAACCTAAAATTTCACTAAGTTCGGTAACATTTAAAAATAATAATAATAACATGAAAGTAAATAGCACATATAACTTGTACATAATAACGGGAGCAATAGCAATGTCCATCTGAAAGTAAACATAACATACATAACCAATTATATTATTTAAAGATCCCTTAACGTTGAATTACATACATGAATCCATTTAGTACAACATCCACATGAAATAATAATGATAAGTCCAATGTTTAAATATTACATTTCAAATGCTCATTCATCCACTGTACATGTCACAGGGTATGACAAGCTCAAAGAATATACATATGTAGAATAAGGTACATCATTCTATTCTAATCCATCATACATCAAAGTAAAGATAATCACATGATACATCCTCATAGAAGAGATATACATCCATCATAAAGATCAAACAAAATAAACTAAGTGCACGGTTCCTCCCAACCGTAAATAACATCATTAGACTATCGTGGATCCTAGCCATCCCTCCGTGCATAACATTCTAAAGAATCGAAGAGATCATCAACTATTAACATAGTAAGAATGTCACTCTTAATAACATCTTACTAATATGCAAAGTAAAGCATAAGGTAACATCATCTAACATATGCAAATCATCAATAAAAGGATACATATCCACGATCACGAAGGACGCATCAGCCACGATGTCCCGATGAATCTCAAATGATAAGAGTGAAAAATACACTACCATCCGACCACGTGGTACCTAAGTGGTCCACTCCCACCGTGCTGAGGAGATAATCTCAAGTCCCAAGCAGGCTATCAAAATCACATAGCATAAATCCCTATAAACAAGGAATCCTAAAAGTATACTAACTCAAAGGCTCCATTCACACACAAAAATTGACATCTAATTCTTAAAGGCACACAAAGACATGTAGGAACCTACTCTGCAAGCAAGAAAGTGTTGTTGCATTTATCTCGTACAAGTTACCCTGGCAATTAGCTAAACTCCACGGGTCCATACAGATCTCATGCGGCCACTAGTATCCTCTCATATTGACAAAGCATACTATGGAATGCAAGGTCGCAACCATACATTCTCACTACTCATATCCTAGCCTATACAAGCACTCAAGGCATGGGCGAGAATCAAAACTCTTATCTTTTTAGGTTCATTTAGTTTGTATTTGGTGTGAATGTTATCACTTATTAATCCAACTTACAATGAGTTACCCTAGTAGCCTCTTAAGGCCCCGGCCCCCATTGCAAGCCACTTCCTGACACTACAAGTAGATTACCTACCTTAAGCTAATGGAATCATAAATCACTACAGTCTTGTACAAGCCACTGTAAAGAAAATTCAAAAGATAATCCATAAAAGGAGTCATCAAATAAGCATCAAATATCCATAATAAGAATCATCAAATCTCTAAGATAAGAATCATCAAATCTCCATGAGCATCTAAAAAGCATCCATAGAAAATCATGACCACAAAAGTTCTCTATTGGCAACTGAAGGCATCACTGATAATCATAAGTATCCATTGGTTCAAAATATATCTCAAAATAAATCACTATAATCATTGGTTCTCAGCAAGAAACCAAGAATATCTCAAAATCATACTGATCAAAGACTCCAAAATGGTTGAGTCAAACATGTCACAACATGAAATCATCAAGAATAAATTCACATTTTAGTCCCATCATAGTGACTAGAAAGTAATCCACATATAACTGATCAATGACTCAAAAATGATTAGCTCAAGTATCTCATATGCATACATCTCAGCTTTACACATGAAGACTGATGAACAATAACAATTAGTAAATACAAACATTTCATAGAGCATACGACCACATTACCATGGTTGGGCTTATAAAGATCGAGACCAAATAAGATCAACATACCAACACATCTCATAACCCCCGAGCCTCTGGTAACAACCTAGGACTGGTCAGCACTAGTCAACCCAAAAATCCAAAACAAGAAGCATAAAGAATACATGATGCAAACACATGCTTTGGGTTTGCTATCTTACATAGTTGAATCAAGTGTAGAGGTTTTCTGTTTTCTGTTTGCAAGTATATTATCAAGTGTCTCAAGTTTCATCATTTGACCTACAAGTCAACCCATTTGTTCCTCGATAACATTATCCTTCCATTAATAAGAATTACATTTAAAGAATAACTTAAGGATAAATATTTACTAAACTGATCATCATTGACTTTTAATTAAATTGTTCTCTTATTTAACCATGATCCATATTCTAATTGATTAACCTTTCAACTTTTCTAAGATCATTATCCGTTATATTATAAGAGGACCGATTATCATTCTTCGAATAAGAGATTATAACTTTATTTATTTCAATCCATTAACATAGGTACACCATCCATGACCTATTAACATCTTTTTAGTCTTCAATTAGAAACTTAATTAAGTATTACTAAAGTTTGAGTCTTTGAATTTAATCGTCACCATCGTTGACAACCATACAATATCTAAAGTCATAATTCAAGTCATAAGAATAAGATCTATTAACTTCAATATAAATAATCTACAATCTCGTTAAAAGAATTATATCAAATAAATCTCTATTACATAACTTAATTATTAATTAAATCTAATTAACATTCATTAATTGATTTAATTAATAATTGTATAACCATAAAAACGTTTTAATTAATATCAGTTGACTAATAACCAACTAGAATTCTATAAGTTGAAAGTCAACTATAATTCAATACCCAAATGATCATATTAAAAATTCAATAATAATAATCTTGTTAATAATTAATACAAGCTATATTGGAAATCTTATTATTAAATCTTTAATTATCACATACATCACTCTGCAATAATGTTCTCATTTATATTTTTATAATAAAAAGTTATAATAAATCTTCAATACCAAGTATTATTATCTCAAATAAATTTCTCCTATGTACATGTACGTTGATTCAGTTAAATGATAATTCTCCAAATTATTAACCAATTCAATTTGATTAATATCTTTTACAGTACTTCGATCATTAACTAATCTCTTCTAGATTAACTCCGATCATATTAATTGATAACTATTTAAACTATTTATATTATTCTTTATTAATAGTTTGTTAGACTCAACAAATATTAATAAATAATAAACTTATCACAACTATAAATAATCAATCTAGAGAACTTTTACATAGAACTCATTAGCTAACTCTTAATACCATTAAGGTATTCAAACGTATTAATCAATAAAATAATAATTCAATCTTAATCCAATATCATTTAGAGTTTCCAAATTTAAATCAACATAATATAAATTATCATCTTACAATTATTTAATCAATATTAAAAACAACCATTAGATTCCATTTTCTAATTGTTCTAATAATATTTTGTCTATACAAAAGTTGTTTGAAAAAGATCCCTATCACAAACCAATAAGACTCATTATAGATATTTTTTAGCATTATCATCTTCATTAAATAACTCTAAAATTGTTTAATAGTATTCAATATATATTATTTCTTTTCTTTTAATCCATTTACTTAGATTGACTAATAATTAACTACACTTCTTCTACTATTAACTAATTTTAATTAAATTTGATTTAATTAGATTAGATAATAGACCATATAAAAGTAATGCATATTAATAAGATTCTAGTAAGGGAAGATTGCTATAATATCTTTAATTCATTAAATAATCTCCAATAGATTATTTTTGAATCAAATTTGTTGATAACTATTTAAACTATTATTTATTAATAGTTTGTTAGACCTAACAAACATTAATAAATAATAAACTCATCAAACTATATTTCCATAGGCCCCATTAGTTATTGTTTAATTGACCTTTAAGGCATATCAATAATTCAAATCGTAGCTATGTTATAACAATGTTATATAATAATTCTTATTTAAATCTAAATCTAATATCATCAAAATTTGAGTCTCTTAATAATCATTATTAAACACTTTAACCACCCCTTAACTATATATTAAATAGTATTTAATATACATTAAATAGTTAATATTAAAAGTCATCCATTCTCTATTGATTTCAATATCTCCATCCATCAGCTCCATTCACAAACTTTCCATTAAAAATTTTCATTAATTCGTTTAGAAAATTTTTATTAGTCTTTAGACTAATTAAATATTTATTAAATTCTAATTATATTACTTTGATATATTATTTTTGTAAAGTTTAAGCATAAAGAACTCTTGGTTATGATAAATGAAGAGACATCCGTTCTTGAATAAAATAGTCCTAGTACGATGGCCATATTTTCCTAATGAATTGTTGGATCGAGCTGAAATTTAAATATGTTGGAGAGGGCTAAGTTGTGTCGATTTTGACTAGAGCAATCGAATAAATTCGATCCCGATAAAAAGTTATGAATGACTGAATTCGGGTCTATCCAAGAGGTAGCGACAGGACAATTTGTGATGAATTAAGAATTTTCTCTTAAAATAATTTTTTTCTAAATTTAACCATAAAAGGGTTTGTTCATATGCATCTAAAAATATAATTGATAGAAAGATTACATCTAATCATTCGAATTTTCACCATAAAATTTTTATTTTAATTTCAAATCTTGTCTATCTAATTTCACAATATAAATTCAAACCCAAATTTGATTAAGATCTAATTATTTCTCCTTAATTGGATCTAAGATTTTTTTATTGCTTTTTTCTAAACCAAATAAAATATTTTGATTCCAATTCCAAATAGTAAATTTAATTATAAAGAGTATTCAGACACATAAAACAGATATGATGAAGACAGGAAGAGAAAGAGTGCAAAGGAAATATGAGAATATCATGAGTGCACCTGGACACTAATGCTAATTTCCCATGCCTCAGAAGTCCATAGAAAATCCCTTCCTTCTCCATCATTTGCAATTCTTCCAAGAATTCAAGCCGATTGAATCCTCCAAGTGATTAGAAGTGCTAGAAGGAGCATAGAAGCAAATAGAAAATATATGAGCATATGAATCTTCTCCCATGCATGTAAGCTTTGAAGCTTATATTTTTTTTCTTGTAACTCGTGGCTTCTATGTAGCTAGTAGCTTCCATTAAACTTGTAGCTTCCATTAAGCTTTTCTTTTAAGCTTCTATGAATACTTGAATATGAAGAGCTCTCAAGAAAACTTTGGAATGCTTCTTGAAACCGCTGAAAGGTGTCACCAACTAAGCATGAGTCTTTTTCAATTCTTTTTAGACGAGTCATAGAATTGTAGACACCTTGTGCTTAATTGATGCACTAACCCTCGTGTTGTTGACACATGTTAATTCTCATGCAAGCTTATAACTCCAATTTACTTTACTCTTTCCAATTTTATTTATTAAGTCTCATGCACTAACTTTAATATCTCCACTTTCAATCTTAATATATTTATATTTTAACTATATGAGATTTAGAATCTTTTAATAATTTAAAATATATTTTTCACTTTTAAATTTCATTTTCCGAAACTTTTTTGCTAAAATATTTATTAACTTCAATAATAATATTATTTAGTCATCTATTTAAAAATGAGCTCTAAATATATTATTATTAAAATAAATATTGTCACATTCTAAATTTAATATTATAACTTTTATCTTCCAATTTAATTATTTTATTTAATTAATTTTTCAATTAATTAAATAAAATAAATATCAAAATACCATATTAATTTTCTATTAAATTAAACCATTAACTAAATCTTTTAATTAGGCTTAATTAATAGAAAATACTCCAAAGACTCACAAAGGTAAAAATACGAAAAACCCATCACAGCAAGTATACATACAAATCAAACCAAGGGGTTTATATCATGAATTACATCATCAGACACGTTCAGAGGGTACTCAACTCAGATACTTGTCCTAATTTTTCAATTAGAACAAATGGCTTAAAGGGTTGGGATTTGGACTTGAGAATTTATCTCCCCTCTCTTATCATTGAGATAATGTGATAGGGTATGCTCATCCTGGAAATTTAAGAAAGTCAATACCCAGTACCTGCAACCTGCATAAAAACCATGCATGTACAAGCACAATATATACTAAACTAAACAGGCAATGGCAGGAAGTGGTGCATCGTGTAGATCCCAACTAGCAGGTGAGTACAACTCCCTTCCTTAACCACATCAAACACACCATACAAAAGAAAAAACACAAAGAAAACACGCACACCTTACACATGCAAGTATGGGGTAAGTATCCATAAGAAAACACATATGATAATAAATCATCTTAATAATCATCATTACTAACTGCAAACACTAAAAATAATCATCATACATACATGAAATGTAGAGTCTAAGTAATCTCATCACATATCAATTAAATCCATAGCACAATATCTGATAATCTCATAATAATGTTACTAACCATCAACATGAAACTAGCTCTAAAAGAGTTCAGCAATGATAACAAAATGCAAACCAAGGGCAAGCACTACACAATTCCAATTGAAAGGTAACAAAGATCCAAGTTTGCATGCAAGATACAAAGGGATCACTAAGAAAGATCAAAATTAGTTATTATCGAGTTACCTTCTTTACTGAGTAAGGTCGGGTCATAGACTCTACCTAGCAAGGTCGAGAGTAACAAACACACTTATGGTTACTGATTCGTAAAGATATTGTCAAGTAATCAATGCCATGTAGTGAATGAGAGTTTGTCAACTTATCTACTTCTATACTGAGCATTAATCATAAAATTTTATCAAAATTCATGGAATCAAATTCATTTCTTATCATGAATTTTAAAGTGGTATTGCAAAGAGTGATTTTTCAGTGTGATCAAAGTGACTTAAGAAAATTTCCTACAAAAGTTTTTTGAAGTTCTCTCAATGTACCAAGTGAAAATGGCATCCAACAATAGGAAGGTCAAGAAAGGATTTGACATGTTGGTCTAAGGAGTTGAATAGAAAGTGTTGGATTTCAAAATCACTCTCATGGTTGCTAGAACTCTAGACCCAAGTAGAGCTCAATCCCAAATCCCTCCCAAGGTACTTTTTGTTAATGAGATTCATACTCATTTCAAATGTGCTATTCAATAAATTGGTTCTTTGGAAATGGATGATGCCCTAGGTTAGTTATGTGTTTATGGAACCCTAAAACTTGAGCATCAACATCTAGAAGCCAAAGGGTTGACACATATCCCTCATATACCCCCAAGAATTTCAAATTAAATTGATTAGGTTATCCTTGGCTGGGTGCATAACTGACAATTGTGGTTAGAACAACCAATTCTGATAACAAAGAAGATGATTGATCAAATCACTTGCCTCCCCATGCTAGCCAAAGAAAAAATGATGAAAACCCTAGGTTAGGTAGAGTTGGAGAAGAAAACCCTAGCTGAATAGGATGATAGAGTTATGAAAATCAGTAGTGTCATAGATGCAAAATTTAAATTTTGAATTCATGTTATTGCACATAAGATATATAGTTCAAGCCTACTTAACAGTGTGTCATGTGAAACCATGGATTTGGCATCTAAATTGGTTAAGAATAACTTATCATATGACCTTGCTGACCTATTACTAAGAAAGTTCAAAAAAACATAGAAACTAGTAGAACATCAAAGAACAACCTCTGCAAATTTGGTTCATTGTTAACCTACCTATTATTTTATGTATAGAAGTTTTTCCCTTTTAAAGGCACTATAGTTTGGCAAAAAGATGTGCCTATGGTTTACCAAATAAATGAATATAGAAATGGGTCAAAACTACACTAGCATCATGGAAAACTATTTCCATGTATTCAAGGAGAAAATGAACAATAGGTTCAAGATTTTGAAGAAGTTAATTGAAGACTATAAGGGTGATGTACGCTTCATGGCATATAGTGACAAAGTATATATCCAAGTAGTTAAACCTAGAATTAAATGGGTGAAACCTCTTTACTATGAGATGAACATTGATGAGACAAAGGATATCATTGAATCCCTTATCAATGAAACTTTTGATCCCAAGGCCCCTTATTTAGGAACTTATGATGAAGCCAAGGCCATAATTGAGCTAGAAATAATTGAGCTAGAAATAAAGCTAAGGAAAGAGAAGGCTAACAAACCTAATATCAAGTGCACCTCTCTTGTTAACTGAGAACAAAGGTGAGGATGTGGAAGAAGTAGAGGATAAGGAAGAATCTAAGAAAGAAGAAGAATCTTTGAAGAAAAAGGGCAAGGTGATCATCACCAAGCCTACAAAGTTATCCACTGCAATATTCA
The DNA here is from genome assembly GCA_028749045.1 of Cupressus sempervirens. Lineage (NCBI taxonomy): Eukaryota > Viridiplantae > Streptophyta > Pinopsida > Cupressales > Cupressaceae > Cupressus > Cupressus sempervirens. The sequence continues at coordinate 248,843,533 of CM053789.1, forward strand.
CAAGGAGGTCACGAAAGAAAGGAGGTGACATTGTATTCAGTAGACCTCCACCCACCTTCTAGTACAAGCTAAAGCAATTGGAAGAAGGAGCAAGAATAACAAACTTCAAATCATTGAAATATGAGATTAGGATTGAGGTTGGTAATAAGAGAGTTGAAGACCTAGTGCTAAATAAAATGAGTAAGTGGAAGTACTTACCAGACCAGATTGCTTCTCAAGTCCCCAGTGAATTACTAGAGAAGATAAAGCTAAGATGGGATTTTACTATGCAAATAGTCAAAGACATATATGCACAAACCTAAGGAAGTTATTACTAAGCATATTAAATGCTGAGGTGAAAGAGTCATTAAAGAAAAATGAAGAAAAACTAACTGTAAAGTTTAATACATATTTTCTTTTGATTAAGGACATAGAGCATGTTGTTAGGATTGCTAAAAACACTTGGAAAAATATCTATCATCTCCATTAACCAAGTGAAATTCTATTTGAAGTAAAGCATGATGATGAAGAAGAAGATAAGGAGAAAGATGAGGAAGAAAACATTGAAGAAAGATCAGGAGACTATCCCAGTCAAGATAGATGCAATAGTCATTACCTCACTTCCTCACTCCTCGAGAAAACAATTGACTACATCAAGTATGGAGATAGCTTCAACATGTTTGGTTGTGACTACTAGTGATACATCAAATGTCCAATCACTCTTTTCCCCAAATCAACTCACCATATCACTGAAATAAGCAACTTCCACTTCATCCATCGAGCTGCAAACTCCTTCTTTATCTACTAAGTTGAGTTCTTAAGTTTTCACTTCCCCAATTTTGAATTCTTCAATTTTGAGTACATCAGTGGTATGCTCTACAACTTTGAATAATTCAATTTTGGATTCTTTAGTTTTGACTTCATCAATTTTAAAATCTTCAAGTATTTCTTTAAGAATTCCATTAGTTAGTATAGTATCAATTTTTACTGCATGTCCAAGTATGTCTACTATATTTTCCATTCTAGATATAGAAGCAATAAGTGCAAGGATAGTTGAGCCTAAGGTTCAACCAACCACAAATTTTTTGGGGAAAGGAAAGGAGATAAAGGAAGACATAGATTTAGATAAGGAAATAGTAATCCCCAAATGGGATATCTTCAAGCTTACTTAAGACCAAATGCACACATTTGGTGAACTCCTACAGAAAAAGACTAAACAAAAAAGACTAAGCGAGGATAGAGATAAACAATTTAAAATAATTAGAGATGCCAAGAACATTTTAACTGAAGCAATAGGAATTGAGATTAACTCTTCTCAACCCATTATGTATTAGCTAGTAGAAGTAGTCCAAAAATTCAATGAGGACAATGATGATCAAGATAAGCTAGTTGAAAAGGTTGAAAATAAATTTGATAATAAAGTGTTGGATCACATTGCACAAAAAATAGCCATATATAAAGTTGATCTTTGTACAATTTTGGTCAATCTTGAGGCATCCTGTTCAAATGTGTCATCACCTTTTGGGAAACTATGTGATTTCACTAAGTATACAAAGAAAATAAAGGAAAAATTGTCTAAAATTGATATAGATCTAAAGGCAAGTGCTCAACAGCTACAACTTGAACCTAGTTAAAGCTCTACACATTTTAAGAAAATCCTATTTTTATCAGACATGCAAGCTGAATTGCTAAGAGAAGAAGAAAGGATCTGATCAATATTGATTGACATACAAAATATGATCCTTCTAATCATGGATACTATGCATAAACATATTGTATATTCAAAGACTTTGATCCATGATAATAACTTCTCTATTGCAGACCATATGATTGAACTATTAGTAGTAGTACAAATTACACTTCATACATCTAAGGTCCTATAGGAAAATTGGGATAACACCTTGGCAATCACTCTCAAGGTACATTTTGAATTCTTATCCTGTTTTGGTGTTTCTATGTAAATAAGTTAGAATAAATCTTTGGCATTAATTTCAAAAAGGGGGAGAAAAGTTATATTGGAGAAAGCCACATAGTATGGGGGAGAAATATGCTATGGTGGAGAACATGTATCAGTAAGACATGATGTATATAGAAAAAGATGTATAGTATACTATATATATACTTAAAAAGATCAATTTTAAAAAATATCAAAATAAATATAGTGTATGCTACCGAGCCAATATCACGTGGTGATGAATATAAGGTATTTGGTTTTGGCTAATAAGTGTTTTTTTCACTAATACCAAAGGGGGATATAGTTGACATATTATTCAATTTTCTTATTAGTGACACAATTATTCAAATTTTGTATAGCTACCAAGCTTGTTGAACAATTTACAATGTTTTCCATGTAACTCAGTAGCCATCAAGTTCTATAATTTCTATTGAGTTGTTTGGACTAATTCTAGTGGTTATCGAGTAGACTCAGTAAGTGTGAAGTCCAAAAATTGAAATCATGCATTTCAATATATGCTGAGTTTATCAGTGGTTATTGAACACTTTAGTGTCTACTAAGTTTTTAGTTCATGAGATGTGAAGCCAGTGTTAACTGAGCTACTTTATGCTAACCAAGTGATTCAGTGTTTTTCAAGTTGCACAATATCTAATGAGTCACCAATGAAAATTGAGTCAAGACTACTTGAAAGTGATTAGTATGGATTAAGCTTCTACATCCATCGATTGCATGATGATGCCAAGCATTGATAGTGGATGCAAAAGTATCATAAGCTTATCGAGTTAGTCTTCAGAACCTAAGTATCTTCATGTGGGCCAACTTTGTAATATTTGTGTTAACTTGTATCATGGAAAATTTTGTAATTTGAATATTTGGATTGGTATATATATGTAATTTATTGTACCATATCATTGAGATTGTGACCATGCATCAATATAAGGTGAATATGGATGTGAAAAGTTCAAGTTATGAATGCAGTAGATAATGAGTGCATTGTAAATGCCATAACAGTATAAGGATCAATAGAGACATATCTATCATAGAAAGGTGATCAATACACTAAGGAATCTCTATCAACAAACTCAGCTACAAATTAGAGATGTATTGCTTCATTCAAACAAGTTAACTAGTCAAAATTATTTAACAAGGTATACTTAATAGTCTTTCATAAATCTCTTTACCAAGGGCATACTTTATTCTATGTTTGTAAATCCTCGTACAAGGTGGAACTATTAGTCCTAATTTCTCCTAATAGGGTAGATCATTAGAAGTGATCACTATAAGCCTTAACAGGCCAACTTTATGGTGTAGTACTAAAGTTTGTGGGTATCATCCCCATCCTAGAATTACTTTCCTTTTGGAAGGTTTCTAGGTCACCAAATATTTTTTTTCAAGTGTTATGGATGCTTTAATATTTTTAGTTTCTCATGCTTGCAATTAGATTAGATGTGATGAATCAAGTGCTAATTGGATTATTTGATTAAAATTATTAAAGTTTTAGAAGTTACTGATTCACCCCTCCCCTCTTAGTAACTTAGAATAGTCTTGAATATTTCCAACACCCATAACTTCAAAGTCTTCAAAAACTACTTCATAGATACCTTTAGTACCCACATGCATAGATACACCACTTAAAGCACTTACAATTTTAGCAATCATGTTGCTCTTCATCAGTGCAATCTGAAATCTGAATTCTACTCTCATCTTCTCTAAGATATGTTCTTCCATAGCATAACTAAGATCATTAATTGCCCTAGGGTCCAATCTTCTTGGAGGAATCTTCAAAAGTTTTAGGAAACCCTAGAAGAAACAAATACAACAATCCAGAACATCAATCAGCCATAAGATCAACCTTCTTTGTAAATCCTGGTGTAAACTGTGTTAGCTTTGGCGATCTATTAACACACTCAGGAAAAACCTTTACTCTGATAGCATCTGACATAGTGCAAGGTAGGAGAATCCCAAAAGGAGATGTCCTAGTCCCCAAAAATATGACAACATAGTGGAAGCACAATAACAAGAAGAATAAAAGCAAAATTTGATAACAAATCACAATAATTGTTCATAAAGTATAATTGATTACATGCAATATGACTGGTCATAAGGCCGTTCGAGTTAGGGCCAAATTAAAAAAAAAATTACAAAAAATTTTCTACAAGATCCAACAACATCCAACTTACAAAAAAAATCTCAACTAGTCTAGATACACAACTGGATAAGAACACCAACTAGAATCCAAACTTGTACCCTTAGGTCCACCAAGAGATCCTCTAGTTCCTAAACTGTAGCTCTAGCTCTTTAGATTTGCATCTATTCTTCATTCCATCCCACCTTAATGACTAAAAGACTCCACAAGATTGCTACTTATACCTATATGATCCACAAGTCAGCCTAGAAATTACAAATTAAATGAAACTTAAGATTAAATAGTTGAAGAGCCACAAGTCAGCCTACAACAACAATTAAATGTCTAGAAATTGATATCTGAGAAAAATAATGATATCTCATAGCTCCAATTGAATTGGAAATAATACTTTGAGAAAAATTGTAAAAATTTTGGTCCTATAAAACCCCTTAAATTAATAAATTTTGATTCACCAAGGATAAGTGCACATCCATCTTGAAAGTTAAGCACAAAAAATTGACGTGCAAAACTGCCAAAAATTGAAACTTTGAAAGAATTGCCATATATCCCAACTTATAAAGAATTAGAAATTGTGCATTTAACTAGAGATATTAAATTAGGCCATATTTAGTCATTGAAGCATGAAGCCTCTCATTCATTGTCAAATATTAATTACCTAGTCTGCAACAGACATCCAAGAACCAAAAAAATGGAGTTCCAGCAGCAAGGTAAAAATATTTCAAACTTCAACTCAATCCATCCAATCTCTATGCAATCATTAGGAAAGGTTCTTCTATGTGTCTCCAATGCATAAATAACCATGAAAACATAAATTCACTAGAATCTAAGCTTAAATCTCCTCAAAACTTAACCAAAATCCCTCCAAATATATAAGATTACAAGCAAGCCTAGATGCTCCTGCATCACTATTAAATGATTTGCAACAACCTGTTAGGACTACTATGCTAAGAGGTTTAACTAATTCACCTATTAGAATTTCTCAAAAATGATCAATTATTTAGCACTCTACTACTAGATAACATATCACCTCTTTCTTGATGTTTACTTGATCCCCTCTAATCAGATTTATCACTTCTATCCTCTAACTCCTTTCCTCTATGCTTCTTTAACTAATTCTACAATGTATCTCAATTCACAAGTCCTTAGCCATTGTAAATTCTTATTTTGTGCATGAAAACTTCTCTCTTCCATACATATAATTTTTAGAGTTTTTATTCTTTAAGAAGATCTAGGTGACTTAGGGTTAGGTATGAATCAATGATTGTGATTCACCTATTTTTCCACTTAAAACATCCCTTCAACTGATTGGTTGCATGTACTACATAGGGATCCTAAATATAGATTCATCCTTGTCATCTACAATCACAATTTTTTTTTTTAAGTCAACTCAAAAATGGTTTGCATAAGAGTTTTTTCCATTACAAACAACTATGTCCAAAAATATTTACTCAACACTTGAAGTGTATGATGCTTGAGATCTATTGTCTCTTCAATATTTTAACTCAGCCTTTGAATAACTTTACATCCATTGATCACTTGGTATTTAAATGAATCGACACTTATTATCTACTCAAAACTTGAGTGAGTCAGCATTTACTAGTTCCTTTACATATACTAAATATATCTCACTTGAGATACATTACTTGTTCGACACAAACTAAGCAAATGACTTAAGTGTATTGTCACTCATATGTCAAAACCAATCTAAGATTAACAATGTGACTTCCTTGGCTAATTATATTCAGTAATCACAAAAAAATTCTTTCTTGTAATGTCATTCCACTTTCAAATAATATAATACCTTATTATCTCACAATTAAGATTTTTCCATGCAGAGAAGATCACTATTGCGACTATCATAGGAACAAAAGTCATAATGAAAATGCCTATCTCAAGCCTAAAGATATTGTACAAGATCTTATCAAGGAAAAATAGGTTTGTGTGGATGAGATAGTTAAAAATTATGATCATAATCCTTTCAAGGAACCTCTCCCTAAGTATAAACAAGAGGAGGCATCAAATTCAAATAAGAATAATAATGATGATAAGATCAACTATACCTACTCAAGCACTAACAATATTTTTCAAATTCTTGAAACCATTGATTAGAAAATTTATATGGTGACACCTAGGTTTTATGAGAAATCTAATTATGACTTAGTTGATGAAAGGCCTATGGTAATCTTAAGAGTCAATACTATGAGTCAACCTATGTTTGTTCTTAAAGTTTCATGTAGTTCAAAAGATTAAAAACCTAAACAAGTGGGGCCTTCCTCTTCCAATAAAACATCTACTACTTCTAATTCCACCTACTATCTTATACATCAACTATAAAATACCACAATTCTTATTTCCATCTTTGAGCTACTAGAGTTATGCACTATTCATAACGAGATCCTAGAGAATGTACTATGTATAGTTAGTGTCTATATTGATATTGATTTAGATGGGCTCAAAGGTATGGTCAACCATATATCTACTCCACATTTCCTAAAATTTTATTAAGAAGATTACAAAGCATTTATCCATCCACATTACATTGCACTTCGTATTGAGGTTAATGCTCCAAGTAATCCTTGGTTTCAAAGAATATGATCCTAGTGGCACTAGAAATATACTTGTTGATTGGAAGAAGAAGCTTAAGATGATGAAAATTTGTATGGGGGAATATACTTTTGAATCCATTTTTATGCTTATAGTTTCAACTCATTCCTTTGGTAAATTTTTTGAAAATAGGAAACCTTGATCTTTGGCTATGACTATCTATGGTACTTTTATATAGTCCTAAGTTCTACTAGAAGATCAATTGGAAGATCAAGATATTTGGGATTGGGTTTATAGGGAAGATGGGACATCTAGTGAGGTCACCCTTATGACTCAATTTGGTCTTAAGATTTATGCAAATGACTATGAATTCCTTAGAAATATGGGTTATTAAGGTTACATGGACATTTGACTAATAGTAAATATGATTTTATTAAACCCACAAATGACACAAATAGATAGAAAAGAAAGGACACAATTGGCTTGGGTTATGTTGTTGATGATACTCCACCTATCTATGATCAAGAACCATCCACTACTAGTCACTTAGAATTAGAAATGTAACATATTTCTACCACTACTATTGAATATGATAATTTTGTGCTTTCTACCACCATTCCTTGGGTCAAAGATGAACTAAATAATGATCACAGTGTTGAGGCTTTTCTAGATAACTAGAGTTTGATGTGTAAGATCTAGTAAAGAAAAAATTAGAAGGAACATTTCATACCTTATAACACATGATCAAAGCATTGACTCTAATAAATATGAATGGAATTATCTTTTAGTTGCATCCCATGAGTTGGGGGTAGATTTTATACATGCCTATGTAGTGCCTCTTCCATTGGATTTCTATAAGTCATCATAACGGATGCAACCTTGATGATCATTCTTGGTGATGTGATTGTGCTAAGAATATTTATGTTGTTGTTGTAGTAATAATTTACTATTGTGCAAATGAATGATTCAAATAGATTATTTTAATTGTATTAAATGAGTGGTTATTTATGTAATTTAATGCATTTACTACTTCTACTATATTATTATATGCAATTGCACTTGATCATGTTGTATACTATGTAGGATTTATATCCCCAACCATGCCGCATGGAATTAGTGATTTAGGTGTTCTTGCCTAGCCAATGTCATTCTATATGGTTGACATATCCTATTTAATTGATTAATTAAACCGTCTGGTGGTTTAATAGATCTAAACTCATTTTCATTATGTGATTAGAGCCATCAGTGTGTTGGTGCATTTAGAGGTTCGTAATTCTCATGAAAGTTATTAAGAAATATTGTTACTTTATAGTTTATGGGAATTTAATGTATTACTTAGTTATTTTATTTCATGGTAGCTTTGTCATAGACAAATTCCATTGAATTGGTATTGTTCAATTTCTCTTGCTTGAGAAAGGGTTATTATAGGCTACCGAAGCTTGTTAATACTTTACCTATAGCTCTTATAAAAAATTTATTTTCCTTCCTTGTAGTAGCCTATACAAGGTTTGTTGATCCAACATTTGATTCTCTAGCCTCCTCATTCAGAGTGTCTTCCATCTTTTTTTACAATCAAGTTGCCTGTTATATCTGAGTCATTAGGCTTAGAGGAGTGAGCCCTTGTTCCTCATTTTAAAGACAAAATGAGAAAAGAAACATGATTTTAACTATATTTTATGCCACCTAATGCATTTTTTTTCCTCAGTATTCATTAATTTTCTCATTACATCAAAAACCATAGTATATGTAGTGTCCCATTTAGGGAGAAGTGGCACTCCAACTCCTTTGATCATTCTTCTTCATTCCTAAGGATTTATCTTGTTAAATTCATGCATCATTTCATCCTTGATATCATTATGAATAATAGAGTATTCTTTGTTAGGCTACTATATTTTCCTTTTGTGACACCTTTCTTCAAAATTTGCAATATTCACTCTCCATGTAAATTGATAAAAAGCTCTTGAGTTAATGGAGCTACCATTTGATAAAAAAATATAGCTAGCCTATTCAATCACGGATTCTAGCTCTTTACCCTTGAAATGAGCTCTGATTCATTCCTAACTGGGTATAGGTGGTTCTTTCAAAGTTTTTTCTTCTAGTTCTACTGTGGTAATAAAAACTCCACCCTAGCTTCAAAGCTACTCCATTTTATCAATTGTAAGCTATTATTTGTCCACAAAAAGGGGTAAGTGAGATGGTCTATAAATTTTTCCTTGAATGATAAATTATTCTCCAATTCTTCTTCTCTTATGAGCTAGCTCCAATGGTCTTTCCACAATCTGGGATCTCTTAGGAGATGGGGAAATAGAAGTATCTACTTCTATTTTTTCCTTCCATTTGTTGTAACCTTTTTCTCCCACCTTGACTATACTATAGCCAGTAATTTTCTAAACAACTAACTGTCATAAGCCCATAATAGGGGTGAAAGATAACTACTTTATAACTCTTTTTTCTTTGTTAGGGTAGATGCTATTGAGGATCAATTCCTTTTCATTGAGGATATCCTTTATCCTTGTAAAAAATGTCATCAACTTGTTTATTTTGTCTGCCATTGTTTTAGCATCAAATAAAGCGTTGTAATCCTTCTCAAAACAATTTGGAAACTTTAAACTTTGAGAATACACTCTCCACTTATCCTTTTACACCTCTTTCTCTTGCAAATAAAACTCATTTCTTATGATATCCTTAGGGTAATAAAAATCATGCTGATAAGGGTAAATATTACATGGGAGGTAGCCATCTTGTAAGGGTTCAAAATTTTATATAAGAAAACCCAACCCCCTTTAGTAATCAAAAAAATATGTGCAATAATGTATGTTAGAAAAATGAAACTTCTTGATCTACTTGTTAGTTCTAGTTCTTCTAATCTACCAATTTGTCATATTATCTTTGTCAAACTAACCTTAAGAGGCATATTTTATGGTAGAACATGTGGAGTCCCTTGAGATCCATATACTTTGAACACATTAGAAAATTGATATGGGACAATATCTACCCAATTATGGCATACTTTCAAATTACTTTTGGGAATCTATAGGTAAAATGAAATCCAAAAGAAATTTAGGAATCCTCGGGTTATCATTTGACAACAGCATCCTCAACTTTGATGTAAAGTACTTGTCAAAACTAACAATGTTGACGTCAGTTCCTTTCCATGACATGTTTGTACTCCATATCTGAACAGGAAATGTCTCTCTCTCATACTCTTTTGTCAATTTTAACTCTTTCTTAGAATAAGTGACCCCTTTGAAAAAGAACATATGAATCAACATTGAATACCACCCAAATGTTTTCTTTATCTTCCCTTTTGCAATCCCACATGGGTTTTTGTAGCTAGAAAATAGATAAAGTTAAAAAATAACATTAACCCCAAAGAATTAATCTATTCCATCATATACATGAATTTGATTGGCATAAAGTCCTATTCGTCCTCACCAAAAACCCCACATAAGGACACACACACACACACACACACACACACACACACACACACACACACACACACACACACACACCCTTAATACTCCTTGCCTAATTTATTCTTTCTAAGATTGGTATTCCTTTTCTCATTTTTGAAAGTCAATAGCCTCATGATAATATGAAGTAGGGTCCATCCTAGACACTCCTTGAATCTCTTTCGGTGTTATATTCACTAAACATTCCCCATTTATCCACATTAGAGACCTAGTTATTGCATCATGCATTCTGGCTATTGAAGTGAGAAGGGTTGAATCCATTAACACTAATGGAACAACTAATTTTCCAAGGTCAAAGTTCCAAATGTTACCATATGGGGTGAATAATTAATCTTTTCTAGAAATGTTACAACCCAGTTTTAGATGTTATTGGATTTCTAGTCTAATTTCCTCTAACATAATAACCCTCAGCCACATTAAACCATGTAGTGATAGGGACCATTTTCTTCATATGTATTGCATCATTAGTGGATTCATTCAGTTTTTCTAAAAATTATCATGCATATTTCTATGGTGGTAATCACTTTTCCTAGAGAAACCCTTCTTTGGAGGCATTGTGGAAAACATATACAACTATCAAAATTCTTCCAAGAGAGAGTAGCTCATTTAGTAGGATCAAATTTTTTTTCCTTGTCATAGTAGCTCATTTTTATGGAACTTATTATTTAGCTTTACAAAAAGATTAGTTTCATCCAACATTGTACAATGATTCTTCAATGATCTCTTTTTAGAATGAACTATAAAATTTTCATAAATGTTTACAATGAGCTAGGATGTATAATTCACTTGGAAATTTGAAAAGCTTGCATTGATTTGTTAAAATCTAACAAACATGACATATCTTAGTTACTAATTCATTTTTCATCTCATGACCAAGCATTCAAACCAATCGTGTCACTACATGTGAAAACCTCTTGTCTTATCATCATCCCTTGGGTAATGGTTACAATGCATGGGGCATATGTCATCATTTCATTATGTCACCAAGTTAAAAAATCTTATACCATTTCATAGCGACATAAAAAAACCTTGGATTGATCCTTGATCTGATGATTGAGAAGAAATAAACTTAATCTATCCCGAGTGAGCCACATACTCCACGTGTCACATAATCATTATGTCACTTTTTTTAAGAAACTCTACATATTTTTATTGAAACATAATGAGAACCCTCAGATCTTCAACCAAATCAATAATTGGCAGTTGCTTCTCGTTATCAATCCATTTGGTTAACTCAACCTAGTCCCACCTTTGACACACATCGTGTTGTCATTATGTTACCAATATTAAAAATCTTGCAACTCTCCATAGAGACATAAAAACAAGCACTAATCTTGAGGAGATCTATGGTTGGTCCCTACTAACACATGTCATGCCATCATTATGTCACCAAGATTAAAAACTTTGTAACTCTCCATATCAACAAAGCAATGACCTTAGATCTTGAAGAGATCTTATAGGTGAGAAGATGAGCCTTGTATGGTCCCAAATGATAGATGTCAACTTGTCATTATGTTCCCAAGGTTAAAACCACTTCATCTTCTTATAATGACACAATGACATCCCCTGATCTTAAGTAAGATTGAGGTTCCTCACAACAACTCAAAGTTTGGGTTAAGAAAGTAATTTATGTTGTACATGGGGTAACCGCTATAAAACCATAGGTTGAAGTAGAGTAATGAGTTAGGAAATAACCCAATTTTGTGAAAGATTTAAAAAATAACAAAGAAAAATCTTACAGAATTAAAAAAATAAGAAAGTTACTAGATTTTTTCAAAGTATTTTAAATTAAATTTTATGGTTCAACTCAAATTTCTTACCCTGGGAAAGGATACGCCTACTATATTTTTCAAAAAAATTTAAAGAAATTTGTGAGGTAATAGGGAACAAAAATTAGGGTTTTTCTAGGGAAAAAATCCACATGAAAATCACAAACCATAAATTCTTACATAGAAAAAACTTGATTTTCACAACAAATATTTAGGGCTTTAACAAGGTGCAAAACTAGGCCAACAGTGGTTCTATCTAGAAATGATGAATAATCCCTATTCATATGAGTGCTTAGAAACTCTAGTAGAAGTAGACCACATACTTGGCAAGAATGACAACTTTTTTAGAGAGCAATGAACACTCAAGAAAATATAAAAAATATAGATAAAAACCCACATATATCCGGGATTTACAAATTGTACATAGACCTAAACTATTTTTCATGAAAAGAAAAGTATCATCTATAGAAGTACTTCTTCAAGAATTGTCCATGAATTGGAAATTCAAGAATTTTTCTTGATAATTCCTTCAAGATTTATGAATCTTCATCCCATGTGGGATTCTATCAAGTATAGGCCAAGCCAAATTGGATCAAACTTTCCATGCTTTCCTTTTCCTTCAATCCTTGCATTCCACATCAAGATTAGATCTTCAAGCTCAAATTTTCTAGCCATTACCATTTTATCAGATAGGTTTTTTTCTTGCAACTGCAACTTTGCATTTCTTGTAGAGGCCTCCTTCCTGATTTTAGTTAGTCCTACCAATTCATCCATTTTTTGTTCCATGTCATCTATGATATAATCATCATACTTGTGGATATAATTCTATAGACCTATCAACTTATTTTAGGGCATTCTTGCTTGGATTCCATATACTAAGTCAAAAGGTGAAAGACTTATTAGTTTCTTAGCTATCACTCTATCATACCAAACTATTAGAGAAAAAAAGGTTAATTTAGTTTCATTTATTAAATTACCTTTTCTCCCTTCTTAAGAATTTACTTTATGCACCTTGCATTTCTATGTAATAATTAATTAATAATTATCAAATTATATTTACCTGTTAGGGTTTTGATCTCCTTCATAAGGATTGATCAGTTGTTATTTCAATTATTTTGTTTCACATAAGAATTTATTTTTTCTTGTTTGTTGAGAAAACCCTTTTCTCTCCTTGCTTTTCTTTCTTCCTTGTAACAATTTATTTGCATGCAAGATATCTAGGGTCTCAAAATTTGTTCATCATCAAATCTTACATGGTATCAGACCCTTCTTGTGGTTTCCAATTCTTTTTTGAAGTGTGGAAGGTAGATGGTCTTTTTAGATAGATCTTTTGATTTTTTGTTGTTTTCTTCGAAAATAGGTCTCTGAAATTGAGGACACTTTTAGCCCAAATGGACGTTATGACTAGATTCAAAAGACATCAAAAACCCCATTTTCATATAAGGCATCTTGCATTCTATGGAAAAAATATTTTCCCAATAGTGTTGTACTGATTATATGCATGCTTTAAAAAACTTTTAAAATGTTTTAAAAAACCTTATATAGTTGTTTTTTTAAAACAAAAACACAAAGAGCATAAAGTATGCCTACAATAACAAGTACATATGTACTAATAGACCTACATAGATGCTAATGTCAGTAGGTCTCATGTGCTGACATCATAAATTTGTGCTAAAATTTGACGATCTTCAAGTTGTCATGTGTTTGATTTATTTTTTTCTAAAAACCCATTGGTGACTTTTCCACGATATCTTGAGCATATGAGAGTCTTTTCTAATCCAAAAGAAGCATTGAAAAGATGGTTTAGAGATAGAGAAAATGATGAAGGTATTTTTTGGATTTTCTTCTATTTTGGTACTTCTTTTGTGCTTGAAGTTTGTTGATGACTTTTATCTTTCAGGGGCCAAAGTTGTTCTTTATAGCTCCATTTTTCAATCTAGAAAAAGTGCAAAAAAGCTCTTGACGAGCCCTATTTGGATTCTCTAATATTTTTTGTATATATTTCTCAATGGTACATTCTATTCTAAATTTCTTTCTTCTTGTTTATGGATTCCTTCTAGCAACTAGGGTTCACTTTTTGTATTGTGGGACTATTTTGTATTATTATACCTCCGAGTAAAAGCATAAAGCTATGTCAACCTTTCGTAAAGGAAAAGGATTAAAAAAGTATAACTATTCACTTTTAGTGATGTAAAATTGATATTATTATTTTAAAATTAAAAATGATGTAAACTTATGAAATATGTAGAAATGGATGAAGCTTAGGATTATAATTATTAATTATTATTTGGAATAAGAATTGATATTTTTCCTAATTTTTATAGATAATTTTGTAGTTGCTAAAAAATGCTAAAAATTAGGGGGCTCATTCCCACCACAAAACTATATGAAAATAACTGTATTTCCATGTGATCTCAGACTATGTTATAGCTAACATATATAGCCAGAACAATTTTTTTTTAAATGGCTTTAGACCTATATTTTCTCTTTTATAATAATTCAAATTTCAACTCACCTAAAATTGATAGTTTTCTTCTCCCACCATATTTTTCTATACAAATATACTCTACCTGGAAGAAGAATTATACATTCTAGAAGAGGAATCCCTCCTCTAGAATGCCATACAATTTATAAAAAAAAATTTATATGATTTAATATATTTTTCTTTCTCAAAATCAACATATTTTCAAGTGTTAAAGTATGTGCTTGTAGAACATTTTAATTACAATATAATATAAATAATTAAAACACTAAAAAATCTATATGAGAATATTCTTGAATTTGAGCTCTATAAAATGGTGTTCACGTATTATTTTAAAAATATGATAAAAAATTGTAAGAGTTATTGAAATGTCACTTTTCTGAATTAATTTCTTTTTTAGCAATTGTATACAAGCTAGTATAAAATATGCATTTAATAGACATTTCCAATTGGAAAAGTGTGAGACCATATATAACTTAGCTAGAATGAATTTATCCATATCATATCTTTGAAAAAAATTGATTTTTATATAGAAATACTCAAATTCAATCATTCTAATAAGTTACCCTGAAAGGTGACATAGCTTTGTACTTTTAACTATCAGTAAACTAGAAGTTTTTCTAGAAACAATGCAAGACCTCCTAAAAAAATGGCCAAGACCTCTTCTGATGTAGAACTTATAACCCCTAATAACTATCACACATCGAAGACCTTGATGATAAGGCTTCTCAGGTCAAAAGGGTTGTGGTCTTGTTTAGATGCAGTGCAACTAGTTTTATAGAGGTCTTTTAAGGTCACGAAACACATGAATAAGATGGATGAAGCAATAGGATTGATTTCTTTATATGTATCCAATAGTCTATAGTTTCATCTCTATGGGTGCAATACCACTCTATCTATGTAGAGAAAGATTCAAGTCTTGTTTGTTATAGTGAATGAGTTTAAATCAATTTAGATTAAGGTAGAGCTTACCTCTATTTTACTAGATTCTTTTCCTTCCATCAAGGACTTCTTGATGGAGGTAAATCAATAGAGATCATTATTATAGGGTTGTTGGAGGACCAAGACTAATATTGAGTGCCTTTATCTAATTTTTTCTAATCTTTATGGAAACTTTTAGATTTTTGCTTCTACCTTCTATTCCACCAAAGATGCTTTGGGTAATAGATTAACCATACCATTCTTCGAGATTTTTTTAAAATTGTTTGACTCAAGAAATCTAATTTCTCTTAGTTAGATTCTCTCACAAGCTTAGAAAATTATGCATTGGTATCTTGCCTATCTTTAGGGATGAATGAGAAGAAAAATAACTCTCATTCTATAGAATCTCAGATTGATTCTAGCACACATAGGTCATCAGAGCCACCTCCTCCTAATGGTGGTAAATCAAAGCTAGAAATACCAAGGTGTGCTTATTGTAATAGGCCTAATAATGATGAGTCATATTTCTATGACAAGGAGTTAGATGGCTATGCCAAACAGGTTTCAGATTTGACAACTCTCCTTTAGAAGAGCAACATTGATATTCCTTCTACTTATCATAGATATTCATCATCATCATCATCATCATCATTTTAGTTAGATGGTAAAGGTATAGCAAAGGTCCATGCACTATATGCAACTACTATTCCACATTCTTTTAGATGGTTATTAGATTTAGGTGCTTCACACCATATGACATCTTCTCATGATTTGTTGTCTTCTTTTGAGGCTTTGCCTACTCCACACATTTTGATGGGGAACAACACTGTTATGACTGTATGTGGGAAAGGTTCTATTGACATTGATGATGGCATATTTCATGATGTACTTTGTATTCCATCTTTTTCCTCTAACTTTCTCTCTATTTATCACACTACACACAATGGGACAAGGAAGATAGACGAGTTAGCACAAGATTCAATGCACATCAAAGATAGTGACACATGCAATATTATTGCTACAAGGATTATTGATCATGCTACCTTCCTATATTTCTTCTCACATTTTGGTCAACCATCTCCACTATCAAAGACTCACTCTCCTTTTTAACGAGATTATCCTAAGGTGAACTCAGGTTACTTGAACTTATTTGTTGTTCTTGAGACCAATATTGTGACTTCTATACCTCCATCTCCTATTTATATTTTATCTCTCACACATGAATACTCTTCAACATTTCCTACAATTCTAGCTCCATTCATTGATCCTCCTATTACATTTGTTGAGGATATATTAGAGGACATAGGTCTCCTCTTAGATGGTAGATTCAACACACCTATTATCCCACCTCCATTAGAGATTCCATTTTAAGATTCTCATGCTTTCTCCTTTTAGAATTAGCCAGGACTTCTAGCTACACCTTACATATATGTGTTTTATCCACCTTGCCCACTTCCTTTGTTTCCTTCAGATTGGATCCACATTGGTATGTTCATTAACACAATGTTCTACTCTTCTGGGATGGATGTGGTGTCTCAAGCTTCTATCACGAAGGATTTCATTGTAATTATGGTATTGAGAGATTCTCTTGAGATGTCTCATTTGTGCATCCATTTCTATCTCTTTTTAGAGTAGGGTTTTTCCCATTAAATTTTCTATATTTCTTTATTTCATAGACATTTCATCGTGATTGGGTACCTCAAGCCTTGTTTTCAAGACACAAGTTTTCTTCTAGCATTGTAGTTTCCTTACATTGTTTGTAGTTTCATTGTTGCTAATTTTAAGGAATGTTGTTAGAGAAAAAGCTTAATTGAATTTCATTTATTAAATTACCTTTCCTCCATGCTTAAGATTTCACTTTATGCACCTTGCATTTCCATTTAACAATTAATTAATAATTATTAAATATCATTTACCTCTTAGGGTTTCCCTTTTAGGGTTTTGATCTCCTTCATAAGGATTGATTGATTGTAATTTCAATTATTCTATTCTTTAAAAGAAAATATTTTCTTCTTATTTGTTGAGAAAACCCTCCTCTCTCTGGTTTTCTTTCTTCCTTGTAACAAGTTATTTGCATTTAGGATATCCATGGTCTGTGGATTTGGTCATCCTAAAATCTTCCAAAAACTACGAGATGAAGCCTAGAATCCCATGCCTTTTTATTATCATCCAATGTCCTCTTGATAATCTTCAACAATTTTTTGTTAGTTGATTCAACTTGCCCATTCGCTTGTGGATGATACAGAGATGATGTTGACCTATTAATGCCATACTTTTTACAAAAAAATATAAATTCTTCGGATCTAAAAACCATGGTATTATCTTTTACTATTCTTTTAGGAGACCCAAATTTGGTTATTTAATTACTCAACATGTAGTTGTTTACCACTTTGCTACTAGCTTCTCTTGTACGAATGGCCTTTACCCAATTTGTAAAATACTTATTTCCTACTAAAATCCATGAATAACCTATGCTAGACTTAGTTGATATTTCACCTATGAATTCCATTCCCCATTCCTTGAAGGGTTCTTGCACTTCTATTGACATCAAAGGAGTACTTCTAGTAAATTTTAAATTTTAACTTTCCAGCAAATCTATGGCAAGAATCATGTTTCCTAACTAGAGCATGTGCATCTTTAAATAAGCTTTGCCACAAAAATCCAACTCTCATTACCTTATAGGAAGTAGTCTTTTCCATGTAATGACCCCCACACACTCCTGAATGCGTTTAGTGAGTACCCTTTCTGACTCCATATGATCAATAGATTTCAATAGTATTCCTTCATAATTTATCCACTAGAGGCTCCCTTTGATAATAATACATCTAACTACCTACAACTTCATCAACCTTTTCTCATTGTTAGTTAATTGTGATGGGTCTTCCATATATTTGAAATATTATATAATATTTGTGTAGCACTCACAACCATCCATATCACATATGTCTTCCTTGTGGTCTTCCTCTATAATATTTGTCCGATTAGCATCCAAATTTGACTAAACAATTGATTTTATAACCACTGGTCCCTCACTAATTTTGTAATTTGAATTTCAATATTGAACTCTT
Source organism: Cupressus sempervirens (assembly GCA_028749045.1). Lineage (NCBI taxonomy): Eukaryota > Viridiplantae > Streptophyta > Pinopsida > Cupressales > Cupressaceae > Cupressus > Cupressus sempervirens. The sequence continues at coordinate 248,861,872 of CM053789.1, forward strand.
GTATTTTGTTAATCCTTCCACACCTTTTGCATGAAACCTCTTGTTAACAAAATGTGTCATTAACAACTATACTAGGCACAAATGCAATAAAAACAACACCTACTAGATAACATCTAAAGGCCTTGAGAACTTTCACAAGAGCATATGCTTGTTTCTCATTAATCTCATATTTTAACTTTGTAGAATGGAGTGACATTGAAATTCTAATAGGATGTTCAAAGCCTTCTTCATTCTTTTGGAGTAGGATTACTGCAATAATATGAAATGATGCAAATGAAAAAATGTGGATAGGTTTAGCATAATATAGTGTCCTCAGAAATGGTACATTTTTTATGGCACCTTTGATTTCTTAGAAATCAATAGATGGTTCACCTTCCCAATTAATTAATGCCCCTTTATTGAGCATTTGTTTAAATAGGTCTACTAATCTCAGCAAAATTGACTTCACCAAAGAAAGACTAAATACGTTTGACATTTTTAGGTTTATGAAATTTATCTATTGCTTCCACCCTTTCTAGAACAATCTTAACTCCATCTTTAGACACTATATGGCCAAGAAATTTTTTATTTGTTACTCCAAAGGTATACTTCCTTGGATTCATTGAGACTCTATACTCCGAAGATTTTATAAAGTATCTTTCTAGAATGCTTGCAGTGGTCTTCATCCTTCTTGGAATAAGCTATTAGATCATCCTAGTAGATAATGATGAATTTATCTATTTATTCTTTGAAACAAACATCCATGGCTCTCTAGAATGTAGCTCTTGCGCTGATCAAACCAAAAGGCATTTGAACATATAGATATATTCTCCAAGGAGTGGTAAAGGTTGTCTTAAGCTGCTCCTTTTCATCAATGAGCACTTGATTAGATCTAGAAAAAGCCATCTATCATGGACATTAGTTATGAACAAGTAACTTGTTGTAGCATGGTTTCCATGTTTAGCAGGCCATAGTTATATTTAAGGAAATCAATATTCAAATTCCCAAAGTGCACACACAACGTATTTTCACCATGTTTCTTTGTGACTTGCACTAGGTTGGACACCCATGAAGAATGTCTAATGGGCTGAATAAGTTCCCCATCCCTCAGCTTCATAAGCTCTTCTTTCATCTTGGGGGCCAATGCTGGGTCAACGTTCTTTTTCCTTTGTCTAAATTGCTTGACATTCTCTTTTAAGGGTTTAAAATTTTGAAACAGGTCTTTGCTATAAGGTTTAAGGTCATCATATGACCATGAAAAGACATGTCTAAAATTTCTATATAGGTAAATGAGGGACTTTCTTATTGGAGGAGAGATAATTTTACCTATGTGTAAATTCTTGGGTGATTCAATTGTTCTAAGTCTTACTTCTTAAATCTCTTGTGGTTTCTTGTCTTTGACTTCTAAATGAACTCTATCTTGATTTTCAAAGACACTTTCTAAAACCACTAGTCCTTTGGACACTTTTTTTTTAAATTGTAAAATATCTTGTCCAAAGATGGTGTCCTTCCCATCTATATTCTTAATCAAAGTGTTGCAATCCAATTTGTGACCATGGTATTTGTCTTCATTGAGGAGAAAATTCAAATTATCTTTATCATCCTCAAATACTTGCCAATTGTCTATGTTATCTGAGATTGATAGTCTATTATGCATCTCAATCTTGGAAACATTAGAAAATGATATGTCATCAGGATTTATGGCTATATTAGCTAGCAAATTATCCATTTTGTTATTACTTCTATCCATCCAAGAGATTCCAAATGCATCAAATGCTTCAATTTGGTCTCAAATAACATTCACATACTATTTTAATTGCTTGTACTTGCAAGTATATGTCTCCTTAACTTGAAACACTACTAATTTTGAATCACTAATATCATGCAATTTATTTATACAATGTTTTGATGCCACTTTTAATCCTAGTAAAAGTGCTTCTTATTCTACCATATTGTTAGCATAAGTAAACTTTAGGGTGAATGTGTGTCTAAATGTATTCTTCTCTAGAGATATGAAAACTAATCTATCCCATGGCCCTTCTTTGGAATTATCCCCATCAAAATTTATAGTCCAAAGGTTCTAGGAATCTATGCATTTTAATGCTTCTTGTGAAATTAATGAGACTATCTTTTCAATTTATTGAATGGTGACCTCGTCTCTAATAGCATTCACTTTTGTATCTAGAAAATAAGTAGTATTTGTATCAATATTATCCTCAAGCATATGAGTAATTATTGGCTCTCTGTCAACATTAATAGATTTATCTCCTATGTGAATTATGACATAAGGCAAATCACATTGTAGGTTGCCTCACATTATAGAGCTCCATTTTCTTAAGAGCAACATTCCATGGTGTGGAGGGATATCAACTACTAATAAAAACATAGTTAGGTCAACATATGGATAGGAAACTAGTCTAAAAGGCAATATATTAATTATTCCTATGATAGGGACCTCTCTAGGATTCATACATCTCTAGCTATCCTTCTTAGTATCTACCTTTAAATCAAGGTATTCCATATTCTTAAATGACACAACAATGTTTGAGGCTTCTAAATCAATCAAGCACTTCTTCAAGGTTTTACCATTTATGATTAGGATAAGGAAGAAAGGGTCAATGTTTTTTATATATGTTTTTGACTAATTATCTAAATACATCTGCAGTATTTAAGACATGACTCCTTTCTCTTCCTCTTATTTTGCTACAAGTGGTACTTCCTACTCTATTGATGACTCCTTTTCAATAATATTAGTGTTCATAATTCCTTCTAACCAAGAAAGGTCTTTACTCTTATGTTCTTATATCCTTAAAATTTTCAATAGAGGTACTTTAACAATACTTTGTGATAACATTGAAAACATGTCAATAAGATCATATACAATGGGCTCGAATAGATTACCTTTGGCTTATTGTACTTGAAAAGTAGGCTCCTCCACTTGTTTGACAAAATCAAGATTTGATTTATTTTCATGTGTATTCATCTTGATTTCCCCTACACCTTGGAAATGCACTTTCTTTTCAAGTTCCCATTTCTCATTCTTACTATCATTGATTTTGATTATCACTAGATTATCTTCTTTCTTTACATTATTCATTTTGTGAGTTATATCCTTGATGAAGATACTAGAATCCTTTCCCATAACATTATTTACTATTCTGTTTATGAGATTATAACTATTGTGAAATTGGCCCACCAACTCAATAGTTATTCTATCAATTTATTTATTAGATGGCTTCTTCGAATTCATATGTTCAAAATTTGATTTCATATTGCACATCCTATCATCATTTTGATCCTTATCATCTAAAAATACTTTCTAGTGATGTAACTAATATGCATTTATGTTATTATTAATATCAATCTTAGAATCTTTTAGATCATATTCTTCACAATTGTCACATAAATTAATCATGTTACATGTCCCATCTTCATGGATTTTTTCCTCCTCACCTTCTTCAAGATGTGTTTGTTGATTTACATTAAATGATTGGGCAATAGCACAATAGTTAGGAGAATGAGGAGATTGGTGGATAATAAACCAAGGCATGTCCTCAATCATATTTATAGATTTTTTTATAGTGATTCTGGTGTAAATTTATCCTTTGCACCTTGGGTAAAGTTAGGAATTAGCTTGCCATCCTATGACCATGTGTTATAGGGATAATTTTATGATCTTATTTTCCTATTGTAATTGTTATTATACTAAGGATTTTCACTAGAATTAGGCTTATTTTCATGGTTCACTAGTTGGTTCAAATTCTTAACTAGATTCAAAACTTGGTCCATCTCATCATCCTAAGGCTCTTAGTTAGAATAGGCTTATCACTTTCTTTCCTATTTCTCCTAGGATTTGAATAATTTTAGATTAGCTTTTCTCCAAATCTTACTAGAGTCTCTTCTATTATTCTCAATGTTGAAAACAATTTTAAAAGAATCCCTCATGTTGACATTTTAGTCATGTTTTTTATTAGTGGCACATGTATTTAGATTATGAGTTCATACCAAGCATATTATACAATTAACAATGTTAAGCATGCATTTCAATTGTTACTGAGTCCTATAGTTACTACTAGGTCCTATGGATAGATTTTAGATTGCACTGAGTAGTTAATATAGAATTGATGAACAATAGTGTAAATCGAGCACCTTAGTGTATTCTGAGTTTGCTAGTGCAAACTGAGCTATGCAACACTTACCAAGTTCACAATTGATGTGATGTAAGTCTAGTGTTAACCATGCTACTTTGTATTAACCAAGAGACTCAATTTATATTGAGCTCAAGGTGATAGTGTTGATTGAGCTATATACTAAGAATCAAGTGATTCAATTTATATGCTAAATTTCATAGTATTTTCCAAGTCACCAGTGTAGATCAAGTTCAAGACTATAAAGAAGTGATTAGTATGGATCGAGCTTCTATGTCTACTAAGTGCATTATGTTGCTGCACATTGATAGTGGATGCCAAGCATCAGAACCTCACTGAGTTAGTCTTTAGAGCCTGAGTTTCTACACTTTGGCAGACTTTGTAATATTTGTGTAAACTTGTATTGTGGCCAAATTAGTAACTATGTAATTGGATTGATATATATGTAAGGTATTATATCACATCCAACTAATTGAAGAGAAGTAATGTAATCATTAGAGAAGAGTAGAAGAGTGAATTGCAAAGGCTACAACAGTATAAGGAGAAAAAAAGATTCATTTATCATAGAAGGTGATTTGTACACTTAGAGAAATCTCATTCAATGAATCAAGTTGTAAATCAAAGATCAACTATTCTTTCATCATAATAGGTCAATCAGTCAAATATTTTAACAAGGTAGACCTAATAGTCTTATGTAAATATCATTAATGCATGCATACTTCATTGTATGTTTGTAAATTCTTTTTCAAGGTGGACCTAGCTGTTGGAATAATGATACATTTTTCATTAGTTACAACACTTATTTGATTCTGAATGCTTACCGAGTTCATCACTCAGTTTACAGTTCATACAGAGCATTCGTTGGTTACCAAGTATGTTCAGCACTATTTACCGAGTCGGGAAGGTAAACAAAGGTTTTAGTGTTTACCGAGTTAGAAAGGTAAACAAAGGTTTTAGTGTTTACTGAGTCAGAAAGGTAAATGAAGGTTTTGGTGTTTACCGAGTCAAGAAGGTAAACGAAGCTTTTAATGTTTACCGAGTTAGAAAGGTAAATGAAGGATTTAGTGTTTACCGAGTCAGGAAGGTAAACAAAGGATTTAGTATTTACCGAGTCAAGAAGGTAAATGAAGGTTTCAGTGATTACCAAGACAGAAAGGTAAAAGAAGTATTCAGTGCTTACCAAGTGAATCAAAGGAGTTAGTTTCTACTGAGTGACACAATGTTTACCAAGTCACCAGTGGTTACCAAGTTCCAAGCTACTCAGAGTGATTAGTATGGATCGAGCCCCTACCTCTATCGAGTGCATGATGATGCCGTGTAATGTAGTGGATGCCGAGTGTCAGAAGGTCACCGAGTGAGTTTGAGGAACCTGAGTTTTCTACTATCTGGCCAACTCAGTAATATTTTGTCCACTTGTGTTTGGCCAACCTTGTTGCTGTAAATATTGGAATGATATATATGTAATGTATTGTGCCATTTGTAATATAGAAATGATGAAGAGAAGTAATAGTGAAGTAAGAGCGAATTGAAAGAGAATCAGTAGCGGAGTATTCAACAAGGTTATCAAGGAGCAGCAAAGATATATCCATCACATCAAGTGATCAGTACATAAGATCTAATCAGCAAACCAGTTGCAAGCAGATCCACTACTTCATCCTAACAGGTGAATCAGTTTTGTAAATCTTTTAATAGGGTAGACTTAATAGTCTTATGTAAATCTCCTAACAGAGTGCATACTTCATTGTATGTTTGTAAATCCTCTAACAAGGTGGATCTAGCAGTCCTACTTGCTCCTAACAGGGTAGATCACCAAAAGTGATCATTGTAAGCCTTAACTGGCCAACTTTATACTGCAGTATTGAAGTTTCATGGGCATCATCCCCACCCTAGTTTTACTTTAAATTTGAAAGGTTTTTGGGTCACCAAATCAATGTGTTAATCTTTTCATGCATTCAGTAAAGTAGATGAATGAATGGTGAATTTGTTATTATGCTAAATTGGTTTAAATTTTAAAGCTTACTGATTCACCCCTCCACTCTCAGTAACATTGTTAGACCTGAATATTTCCAACAATTGGTATCAGAGCTTTGTGCTTCTTAGGACAAAGCTTGACAGCTTGAGCAAAGATCAAGGACAATGGAGATATTCAGACTTGACAAAACTATTGAGAATGAGAAGCTAGATTTAGAGATGGCCATGGTTCAACTCAAAGAAGAAAAGGAACATCTTTCTCAATCCCTAAAAAGAAGAAAGGAACTTCCAAGACAAATAAATGACCATTTTTATGTTGAAGAAAGGATTGAAGATTTGTTACCATTAAGTAATTCAGAAGAAGCTGACAAAGCAATCAAAGAACTTTTAGAAAAGAATGGATCTCTGCAAGAAGAGGTAAGAAAGCTTAAAAGAGAGCACGAAATACAGTCAATCAGGCTATGTGAAGTTTTGGAACAAAGAAACAAAGCACAAGAAGAATTGGAAGATAGAAGTCATGAAACTCAAAATTAATCCCTTGAACATGAAGATCTAGCAGATCAAGTATCCAATGCAAATGAAGAAATCAGGATTCTCAGAGCAAAAAATGAAAGTCTATAGAATGACTTAAGATCTGAGAGACAAATCAATGAAAGCTTGGAAAATGATCTAAAAATTGAAAAACAAGTCAATGAAAGGATGATGAAATCTCAAGCAGACATGAATCAATTGAATCAGCAAAATGAGCAGAATATCTATAAGCAAAAAGGTAAAGCTGGTCTAGGATACAAGGAAGAAGGTAAATCTTCTGAACAAGGTACTCAAAGGAATCAAAGACCCACTTGTAATCATTGTGGCAAGATAGGTCATACATCTAACAAATGTTGGAGTAATGGTAAAGCTAGATTCAATGGAAAATGTTTCAATTGCAATCAGCATGCTCACAAAGCCAATGAATGCAAGGAGAAACCAAAGTTTGAAGGCAAGTATCACAAATGCAAGAAACAAGGACATAAGGCATCTGAATGTAGATCAAAATCACTCAATCCAGCAGAAAAATTGTCAAAGCAATATTTGGTTGGGATTACAATACTTGGTGTAGATGTCACTATTGTGGAGAATATGGACACATAGGAACAAACTGTAGAAGGCATCACCTAAGGAAGAAAGATACAACCATAAGATGTTATACTTGTACTGAACTTGGTCATATAGCCAAGAATTGCCTGAATATAGGAAAGGTTGAAGATGAAAAGAAAACTAGAGCTGATAATATTCGAAAGAAAATGAAACAACAGTGGATTCCTAAGTCTACCGAGCAAAAAAATCCAAATGATGGAAATGTCACTCTAAGAATGGGTGACTCCACCATTCCTAATTAGACTTATCAAGAAGGATAAGGGACTACATCTTCAAGCCATATCCTAAGCAGTTCCAGAAAGGAGTGGAAATGATAAATCAGTATTGCAGATACAAGTCATAATTCACAATGTCGCATCTACCAAGTAAGGTTGATTTTCAGACTTTACCGAGCTTGGTCGGGAAGATAAGAAAGGTTTTTTGTGTTCACCAAGCTACAAGGTTTATCGAGTAAGTCGGTGACTATTTATAAAACCCTAATTCTTAGCTACCTACGTACCCGAGCATTAATGATAGGATTTTGATCAAAAAGGCAGAATTTGATCTCATTCTTCACCACGAATTTAGAGTTCACAGGGCAAATATATTTTCAAGAGCATCCAAGCGAGTTCAAGTGATTTGAAGCAATTTTCCAACAAAGAAATTGTGTTACAAAATCATTCTCTCACCGAGTAGCAATGGCATCCACAAGCACCAGTGGCAGCAAGGCGAAGAGGTTCTGAAATGCTTGTGAAGGGAGTCGAATGGAAGGTGCCCAATTTCAAAATTGTTCCTGCCATCGCTGAATCACTCGTCTAGCATGGAGCTCAATCACAGATCCCTCCAAAGGTACTTCTAATCAATGATATTCGTACTCATTTCAAGTCTACTGTGCAAGAAATAGGGACACTAGATATGGATAGTACCATAGCTGAGTTATGCGTGGATGGAACCCTAAAACCTGAGTTCAAACATTTGGACACCAAAGGCTTAACCCATATCCCGCATCTGCCAAGGAGTTTCCAAGTGAAATGGGTGAGGTATATCTTAAGCCGTGTGCATAATGGACAATTGTGGTTAGAACAACCCATCCTCATAACAAAGAAGATGATCCACAAGATCACGGGCTTACCAATGTTGACCAAAGCCAAAACCACCAAAACCCTAGGTCGAGATGACCTCCAGAAATTAACCCAAGTTGAATGGGATGGTAGAGGTTTAAAGCTCAACAATGTTTTAGATATAGAAATGAAATTTGGTATTTGTGTTATTGGATACAAATTGTATAGTTCCAGCAGGCTGAATAGTGTACCCTGTGAGGCTGTAGATTTGGCATATAAGATTGTAAAGAAAAATATGGAGTTTGACCTAGCTGATGTGCTATTAAAACAACTCAATAAAAACATGGATAGCATAAGAACTGCAAAGACAAACCCTTGTAAATTTGGTTCTTTGCTAGTTTATTTATTTTTCTATGTACATAAATTCTTTCCATATAAGGGTGCAGTTGTGTGGAGGAAAGATACTCCAATTTTGTATCAAATAAATAAACTCATAGCAGAAATGGGTATGAATTTTGATAAGGTAATGGATAATTATTTTGAAGATTTCAAGGAAAGGATGAACAACAGGTTCAGGATACCTCCAAAACTTGTTGAAGAGTATAAGGATGATATCTGTTTCATGGTTGACTGTGATAGAGTCTACATCCAGGTAGTCAAACCCCGAGTGGCACGGGTAAAACCATTGCCCTATGAGCTAAATATTGATGATGCTAGAGATATCATTGAGGCACTGGTAAATGAATCGGTGGATCCCAAGTTTCCTGCATTTGGAACCTATGAAGAGGCTAAGGTTAGAATAGAGCTTGAAATCAAGCTTCCTCAAGCAATCTCTAAAGGCAGGAGAAAGATAGAAAAGCTAAAAGCTGATACTGGACCTCTCATGATAACAGAAGGGAGAGGAGAAGATGAAGAAAAGGAAGAAGAAGAAGAAGAGCCTCAATAAAAGAAAGGTAAGGTGACTATCACCAAACCTACAAAGCAAACCATTGCAGTATTCTCCAGGAGAACAAGACAGGGAAAGAAGGAACCTGTATTTGTTAAGCCTCCACTCACCTTTGAAGCAAGACTAAAGCAATTAGATGAAGGAGGTAGCTTCAAAAACATCAAAGCATTAAAGTTCAAAACCAGAATAGAACAGGAGAAAATGCAGACTGAGGATCTGGTACTGAAAAAAATGGGTAAATGGAAATACTCCCCAGACCAGATAGCCTCTTAGATCTCCAAAGAGCTATTGGAAAGATTGCAACCAAGATGGGAAGCTGCAACCAAGACTGTCAAAGACATTTATGATCAGACCCTGAGGAATCTCCTGCCAAGTCTCTCTAATGCTGAAGTGAAGAAATCACTAAAAGATCATGAAGGTAATATGACGATTAGATTCCACACTTGTTTGATACTTGTCAAAGACATTGAGCATGTAGTAAATGATGCAACAAACATGTGGAAAAATATCTATCATCTACAAAAACCCGGTAAGGATACTGTTAAAATCACGGACAATGATAGCAGTGATGATAATGATGATGATGATGAGGGTGATGACATTGAAGACATACTAGAAGACCTGCAATCATTAATGTTAGAAATTGAGGAAGAAGCTAAAAGAGAAATGGAGGAAGAAGCAGCCTCTACTGGTGAGATTGTGAGCTCAATAGCCTCATCAATTGATCAATCTCCACCTATCTCCTCTCAACTCTAGGTTTCTGCAATGCAAGTGCAAAGCACTTCATCTACCAAGCTGGCAGTCACTTCTTCAGTTATCAAGCTTCCAAGCACATCATTAGCCACTGAGTCATCCACTGCAGCAGTCACTTCACCGAGTGTATCTCTCCCACCTGCATCTTGTACAGTAAGTCTTCCCAGTTTCTTACCAATTTTGTCTTCCTCAGCCACATTGGCCCCAATTTTTTCTCCAGTCAGTTCTCCAATTGTAAATATACCAGTATGTACATCATTTTTGACTAGTACATAATTTTTGGGAAGTATATCAAGTTTTGATACAGCCAACACATCTCTTTGTTTACCTTTAGTTGGTCTCATTCCAGTTTTGACAGCCAGTCTAGCTTCATCAACTATTATTTCAATTTCAAAGGGCAAAGGTGCAATCACTACAGAAAAACCAAAGAGATACATGTTTTCTAGTAAGGTAGTAGATGAAGAAATAGATCTGGATAAGGACATTGTCATTCCTAAGATAGATCTAGATACTGCATCAATTGATGAAATGAGAATGATCAGTCAGCTATTAGAGCAAAAGGCACAGAAAATGCAGCTAAGGAATGAAAGTGACAGAGAATTCAACATAATTGAGAGTTCTAAAAACATAATAACTTAGGCTATAGGTGTTGATGTGGATTCATCTCAACACATTTTGTTACAACTAGAAGAAGCGGTGAATAAATTCAATGAGGATATCTCAGGACAAGAAAAATTGATTGAAAAGGCAGAGAAGAAATTTGACAATAAGCTGCTTGAGCACATTGCTCAACATATTGCATTAAAACATGTAGAATTGTCTACAATTCTGAGTAATTTTGAGAATTCTTTTAATAATGTAACTTCACTTTTTGGAAAACTTTGTGATGTTACCGAGTATACAAAGAAAGTAAAAGAATAGTTGAATAAAATTGATGTGGATATGAAGGTCAGTGCCCAAATGTTGGAATCTGACCACAATGCAAGTTCATCCCATCATCTGAGAATCAAATTTTTGTCAGAGAAATAGGCAGAATTGCTGAGAGAGGAAGCAAGGATCAGGTCTACTCTAATTGACATCCAAAATATGATCCTTCCTGTCATGAACACAATTAAAAAGCACATTGCATATTCAAAAACATTGATCCATGACAATAATTTCTCTGTTGCAGACCATGTGATTGAACTTTCTGCAGAAGTTCAAGTAGCTCTCTCCACATGTAAAATCCTGTAAGACAATTGGGATAAAACTCTGCAACTAATTCTTCAGGTACATTCTGAGTTTATCACACATTTTGGTGTCTCCATGTAAATACATTCTTCATTCTTTGGCATTATTGTCAAAAAGGGGGAGAAAGCAATATATAGAGGAAAAGAAGAAAATTAGACACAAAAGGGGAGAAGGTAATAAAGTAATAAAGAATAAAGTCATATAACTCATGTAAAAACCTTGTGTATATTGTATGGGGGAGTTATATGTAAGGTAGCCCATGTATATTTAGCACAGCAGAATCAAATCAGTTTTTTTAGATCTCGTATATAAATTTTGGCTCATAAGTGTTTTTGTCACTAATGCCAAAGGGGGAGATTGTTGGAATAATGATACATTTTTCATTTGTTACAACACTTATTTGATTCTGAATGCTTACCAAATTCATCACTCAGTTTATAGTTCATACCGAGCATTCGTTGGTTACCAAGTATGTTCAGCAATGTTTACCAAGTCAGGAAGCTAAACAAAGGTTTTAGTGTTTACCAAGTCAGAAATGTAAACAAAGGTTTTAGTGTTTATCGAGTTAGAAAGGTAAATGAAGGTTTTGGTGTTTACCGAGTCAAGAAGGTAAACAAAGGTTTTAATGTTTACCGAGTCAGAAAGGTAAACGCAGGATTTAGTGTTTACCGAGTCAGGAAGGTAAACAAAGGATTTAGTATTTACCGAGTCAGGAAGGTAAATGAAGGTTTTAGTGATTACCAAGATAGAAAGGTAAAAGAAGTATTCAGTGCTTACCAAGTGAATCGAAGGAGTTAGTTTTTGTCGAGTGACACAATGTTTACTAAGTCACCAGTGGTTACCAAGTTCCAAGCTACTCAGAGTGATTAGTATGGACTGAGCCCCTACCTCTACCGAGTGCATGACGATGCCATGTAATGTAGTGGATGCCGAGTGTCAGAAGGTCACCGAGTGAGTTTGAGGAACCTGAGTTTTCTACTATATGGTCAACTCAGTAATGTTTTGTCCACTTGTGTTTGGCCGACCTTGTTGCTATAAATATTGGAATTATATATATGTAATGTATTGTGCCATTTGCAATATAGAAATGATGAAGAGAAGTAACAGTGAAGTAAGAGCGAATTGAAAGAGAATCAGCAGTGGAATATTCAACAAGGTTATCAAGGCGCAGAAAAGATATATCCATCACATCAAGTGATCAGTACATAAGATCTAATCAGCAAACCAGTTGCAAGTAGATCCATTGCTTCATCCTAACAGGTGAATTAGTTTTGTAAATCCTTTAACAGGGTAGACTTAATAGTCTTATGTAAATCTCCTAACAGAGTGCATACTTCATTGCATGTTTGTAAAGCCTCTAACAAGGTGGATCTAGCAGTCCTACTTGCTCCTAACAGGGCAGATCACCAGAAGTGATCACTGTAAGCCTTAATCGGCCAACTTTATACTACAGTATTGAAGTTTCGTGGGCATCATCCCCACCCCAGTTTTACTTTCAATTTGAAAGGTTTCTGGGTCACCAAATCAGTGTGTTAATCTTTTCATGCATTCAGTAAAGTAGATGAATGAATGGTGAATTTATTATTATGCTGAATTGGTTTAAATTTTAAAGCTTACTGATTCACCCCTCCCCTCTTAGTAACATTGTTAGACCTGAATATTTCCAACACTAGCAATCTTTATTGCTCCTAATAGGGCATATCATCAGAAGTGATCATTATAAGCCTTAATAGGCCAACTTTATACTATAGTATTAATGCTTGTGGGTACCATCCTCACCCCAATTTTACTTTCTATTTGGAATTTTTTATCACAAAATCTTGTGTAAATCATTATGTATACTTTCATGTTTTCAGCTTCTCATACATGTACTTAGATCAAAATTCATATAAAGGATTAATTTCTAATTGGAATAAAAGTTTTAGAAGTTACTGATGTTGGATACAATTGTTCGATTGTGTGTTGTTTTTGATGTTGCACAAATTACATATTAGCTATCAGAAAGAGTCTACCAAGGTTAGTTGGTCGGCAAAGAAACTTACAAAGTCTACTGAGCTCAGTTGGTTAACAAAGAAAATTCCAGAGTCTATTGAGTGCTCCTAAAAGTTACTCTGTGGAAATAGTTTTTATCGAACTCACTTAGGCATTGAAGGATTTTATGGTAGAAGTCAGTGTTAACCGAACTCAAAAGGTTAATGAAAGAAAATTTAGTGTTTACGAAGTTCACTCAGTCTCCAAAGGATTTTGCAAAGTTTGCAGTGTTCACCGAGCTTTAGTTGGTTAACACTACAAATCATTTTTGGAGCAGTGTTTAATGAGCAGGGTCAGCCAATGAAGGATTTCATTATTTTGGGAAATAAAGTTTAATTGTTTCATGTAATGATTTTAGCTAACTGATGTAAAGATTATTGGTAATTGTAACTTTTAAATTAGCTAACTTGATAATTTGTAAGGTATATATGAAAGTTCAAGTTGTGAATTCAAAAGTATGCATGAGTGTAATGAGTGATTACACAAGTGTAGGATCAGATATCCTTGAGGAACATCAAAGTTGTACTAGATCAGAAGAGGATCTAGTAAAGTAGAATAGAGATCTGTATCAAAAATTTAGTTACATCTCACTTAGGTCAAGTCATCTCTTAATAGAGTTGGTTTAACAACCATTTTGTAAATCCTCTAACAAGGTGATAGTTCTATTGAATTGTTCTAAATTCTTCTAGCAAGGCCACTCCTAGTAGGGTGATTAAATCCTTTAACAAGGTCAGACCTAATAGTGTGGTTTTTAACCTTTAATAGGTTTGACTCCTAATAGGGCTCACTTCAAAAGAGTGAAAATTTGTAACTACTTACTTGGTGTTTTTTCCCATATTGGGTTTCCATGTTAAATTTGGTGTCTCATGCGTTCATGTTATTTCTTTTATGCATTCATTTTAATTATTGTGAATGTTTAAGATCTGTTCAAGATAACATACACTACATCTACCAAGTTACAACATTTCTATATAGCTACCAAGTGACAACAGTAATTAGTTTTATAAGACATCTAAGGGATTTGTGAAATATTTTTGTGGTAACTATTTCACCCCTTTCCAATTACTCCATCTATATTTCCAACAATTGATGTCAAAGAAATTGGTAATTGTAGGAAGGATTTCAATGATATAATCTAAAGATCAAGATGCCTTACAAGAGGAAAATTCTAAGGCTTAACAGGAATAACTTTTTAGCATGGCAAGGTCTAATGAGACTCCATCTAGCTTCCATTGGAGATATAGGATTAAAATACCTTGATCAAGAATATGTAACTCATTTTGGTACATTATCTGTCAATGACATTGCTAAGAAGAAGACTCTTTACACCATGATGATAGACATTGCATCTACCTTAAACTATGAAGAATTTGATGATATCAAGGACTACAAAACTAACTTTGAAATGTGGAACAAGCTAAAATATATCTATGGAGGTGATGATAATGTGAGGAGAGACAAAGAAAAAGGTCTAAGAGGAAAATTTGATCAGATGAGGATGAGAGAGGATGAAAACATTGCCAAATATATTGAAAGAGTTAAAGAAAATGTCAGTGCAATTAAAGCTTCTAGAGGATATATCAAAGAGGAAACAATTGTAAGTAAAGTTCTTACAACATTGCTTCCTATTTATGGAATTAGAGTTTCTACAATTCAAGAAAGAAGATGTGAAGCAAATCATAAGATAAATTTAGAGGTCATAGTAGGAACAATGACTGCATTTGAGCTAGACAACTATGACAATTATGTTCCATCTTCCAAGAACATTGAATCAGCATTTGAAGCCAAGATTTCACTAAAAGATAAGGGCAAAAGGATAAAGGATTCTTAGTTATAAAGTGAAGAAGAATCATAATAGAGTTTTGACAGTGATCTTGAGGTGGTTGAAGCTCTACTAGCAAGGAAATATTCTAGAGGCAAAGGAAAATACAAAGGTAAAGTTCCTCTAATCTATTTTTCATATCAAGAAATTAGTCATATCGTTGCTAGGTGCCAAAACAAGAAAAACAAGGATGAGAAGAAAGGTTACAAGTGTAATGTCAAGAAAGACTTCAAATCATTCAAGGACAAAGGTAAGAAAACATGCTTCATGGCTAAAGATTCTAAGGATTCTAACAATAAAGAAGATGACATTGTTTACATAACTAAGAAAGATGAATTTGATAATGATGAGGAAGATAAGATGGTACTTATCTCTCATGTTAGCAAAAATGATACATGGATCATAGAAAATTGTTTTTCACATCATATGACTGGTGACAAAACAAAATTTGAACAATTTGAAGACTATGATGGTGGCAGTGTGAGATTTGGTAATAAGCAACCTTGTTGCATAAAAGGAAGAAGAAGAATCTCACTAACCAAAGAAGTTGTACCTGAAAATGCCTATTGGGTTGAAGGACTAAAACAAAATCTATTGTGGCATAGCTAATCAATATTGGATTCAAGGTGGAATTCATGCATAGAAAAGAAAGACTACTGGATGACAAATGAAAGCTAATTGGATTGGGCATACAGACAAAAGTTAACTTGTTTTATCTTGAACTTGGTGAATGCTCACATTCTATTGCTCAAGTTGAAGTAAGTTAGTTAAGGCACAAAAAATTATGTGATATGAATTTTGATAATTTGGTGAAAATAACCAAATTCTGGAAAGTAAGAGGCATTCCTAGTATAAAGAAACTTGATGTTGGTCTATGCAAGAATTGTTAGATTGGTAAGATGGGAAAGCCTATATTTAAAAGTAAAAATTATCATTCAAAAGAAATTTTTGAAATTGTGCATACTGATTTGTGTGGACCTATTGTAATTGAGAGCTATACTAGAGAAAAATTCTTTATTCTTCTTGTTGATGACTACTCTAGAATGATGATTGTCATGTATCTGAGAGAGAAATCAGAAGCATTTTAGAAGTCTAAATGGTATTTGGCTTGAGTAGAAAAGAAAATAGGGAAAAGATTGAAATGCTTGAAATTGGATAGAGGTGGTGAATTCATCTCCCATGAATTCAATAACTTTTGCATTGAAAGAGGAATCAAAAGATAGGTATCAGCTCCTAGAACTCCCAAATAGAATGGAGAACTCTAATGATTGAAAAGAACATTGCTATCAAATAATGGAGGGAAGCTATCAACACTATAGTTGATACCTTGAATCAAGTATAGTTGAAGAAGGACTCATTCAAAACTCCCTATGAGTTATGGTATGGCTATAAATTCAATGTAAGTTACCTAAAAGTATTTGGAAGTAAATGTTATATTTTGAAAGAATTTAGAATAGGTAAATTTGATGTAAAGAGTGAATAAGGTATATTTTTTGGATATTCTTGCAAGAGTAAGGCATGTAGATGTTTGAATTTGTCTACTCACAAAGTTATAGAAAGTGCACATGTGAAAGTTGATGAGTTTGTAGAAAGGATTGAAGAAGAAAGCAAAAAGGAACCAAAAGATTATAGGAGTTTTTTTTTCATTGAACTTGATACAGTGCTAGATACATCTATCAATTAGGAAATTTCTACTCTCGAGTCTTCAGTCACTGAGTTGCAAGAAGTTCAAACCAAGTTGAAGGAACTTGAGTCACATTTAGATGCTATCAAATGAATGCCTACGAAGTCTAAAGAACCCAAGTAGTAGTCAGATCAACCAGAGCTAGAAATTGAAATTCAAATTGAAGACAATAGAACTCAATCAAAAGGCACAAAACCTATATTAACCAAGTATGTTAGGAGACATCATGCCCCAGATCATATTATTGGAGAAAAACTTGAAGGTACTATGACAAGAAGTAAGCTAAAAGGTACTTTCTTACTTACTAATTTTGAACCTAGAAATGTAAAAGATGCATTAGAAAATAAAATTTGGATTGAGGCTATGAATGAAGAGATAGAGAAAATAGAGAAAAAAAAAACATGGACTCTTGTACCTAGGCCTAAATATAAAAATGTGATTGGAACAAACTGGGTATTTAAAAATAAGTTGAATGAGGATGGTAAGGTATCAAGAAATAGAGCTAGATTGGTATGTAAAGGCTGCTGTCAAGAAGAAGGAATTGATTATGGAGAGACTTTTTCTTCTATTGCAAGACTGGAAGGTGTCAGAACCTTACTTGCATATGTTGCATACAAAGGATTTAAGGTATATCAGATGGATTTCAAATCAACATTTGTCAATGTTATTCTTGATGAAGAAGCCTACATTGAGCAGCTTGAAGGTTTTGTTGATCCTGATAAGAAAGACATGGTATAAAAATTACACAAAGCATTGTATGGTTTGAAAGATTGCATAACTATCTTATTTAGATTGGTTTTCATAGAACTAATGATAACAATAGCTTGTATATCGAGGAAGGACTAGATAACAAGATTATTTTGGTAGAAATATTTTTGGATGATACTTTATTTATAGGAAATTATGATCAATGCAAAGAATTTTTTAGAGAAAATGAACAAGGAATTTGAGATGTCAATCTTTGGTGAGATAAAATTCTTTGTTGGTCTTCAAATTTAGCAGAGCAAGAATGGTATCTACATTACTTAGTCTAAAAACATCAAGGGGATACTCAAAAAGTTTGGTATGGAAGATTGTAAACTAGTTAGGACTCCCATGTGTACTGGATTAAAGCTTACCAGGGATGATGAATCAAAAGAGGTAGATAAGACCTTATATAGATCAATGATTGGAAAGTTGCATTATGTAGTTCATACAAGGCTTGATATTGCTCTTGCAGTTGTATTGCAGCAAGATTTTCAACAAAACCTAGAAAGAATCACATGATTGCAATCAAAAGGATCTTGAGATACTTGAAAGGGAATGAAGATTATGGTCTGTGGTACAAATTTGGAGGAAATTTGGACTTGAAAGTGTTTAGTGATGCTTATTGGGTAGGAAACATTGATGATAGAAAGAGTACAAGTAGTGGAACATTCTTTCTTGGAAAGAGGTTGGTTTATTGGACAAGTAAAACAAAAAATTGTACATCCCAATCTATAGCAGAAGTAGAGTATGTTGCAATAGCAGTAAATTATTTTAATATCATTTGGTTCAAATAGTTGTTGGAAGGCATGAATGTTGAAATCAAAGAACTAGTTGTTATGTTTTGTGATAATACAAGTGTAATCAACATATCCAATAACCCAATAATGCACTCCAAAGCCAAGCACATTGCAATAAAGTATCACTTTATCAAAGAATTGGTGTAGGATAATGAAATCAAATTAGAATATGTCCATACAAAGGTGCAGATTTTTGACATATTCACCAAGCCATTACCTAAGGATGGATTCTTATATCTAAGAGATAGGCTAGGAGTCATTCCCCTATTTGAAGCTCACTAAAATAAAGTTTTAGTGATGCATCAATAGGAACCAATTTGAAGATCTATCAATTGATGCAGTATAGTCATGGAAACATTACATATGAATGAGAACTCAAGATACATTGTTACTCATTTGGTATGTGTTATCTTTGGCATGTGTTGTCAAAGAGGGAGAGTATACTGTCATATCTTTCTAAAATTTGAATTTGTTTGTGAAGAGTCTATTGTTTAGAAAAAAAGTTATGTAATTCCTTCACAAAGAGAGATTACTACATTAGAGAAGTTTGTGGCATAAAATCTAAGAGGGAGAAATGTTCTATCCAAAAATACTTGTTTTCAAAATTCATATACTATGACATGTTGTGTTGCCATCAATGCCAAAGAGGGATATTGTTGGATACAATTGTTCAATTGTGTGTTGTCCTTGATCTTACACAAATGTCATATCAGTTATTAGATAGAGTCTACCGAGCTTAGTTGGTCAGCAAAGAAAATTACAAAGTCTACTAAGCTCACTTGGTCAGCAAAGAAAATTCTAGAGTCTACCCAACATTCCTAAAAGTTACTCTATGGAAGCAATTTTTACCAAGATCACTCTGGCTTTGAAGGATTTTTTGGTGGAAGTCAGTTTTAACCAAGCTCGCAAGGTTAATGAAAGAAAAGTCAGTGTTTATCGAGTTCACTTGGTCTCCAAAGGATTTTGTAGAGTTTGCAGTGTTCACCAAGCTTCAGTTGGTTAACACTGGAAATTAGTTATGGAGTATTGTTTACCAAGTAGGGTTTCCCAATGAATGATTTCATTTTTCTGGGAAATAAAGTTTAATTGTTTCATGTAATGATATTAGCCAACTAATGTAATGATTATTAGTAATTATAACTTGTAAATGAGTGGACTTGATAATTTGTAAGATATATATGAAAGGTCAAGTTGTGAATTCAAAAGTATGGATGAGTGTAATGAGCGAGCTTGCAAGTGTAGTATTAGATATCCTTGAGGAACAAAAATGTTGTATTCAATTAGAAGAGGATCTAGTAAAACAGAATAGATATCTATATCAAAAATTTAGTTGCATCTCATTCAGGTCAATTCATTTTTACTTTCTCGCCATTGCAACAATGATTTCTAAATCGCTAAATAGAGTTGGTTTAATAGCCATTTTGTAAATCCTTTAACTAAGTGATAGTTCTATTGAATTCTTCTAAAGTCCTCTAGCAAGGCCACTCCTAGCAGGGTGATTAAATCCTTTAACAAGGTCACACCTAATAGTTGTTTTGTAACCTTTAATAGGGTTAGCTCCTAACAGGGCTTACTTCAAAAGAGTGAAAATTAGTAGCTAGTTACTTGGTGGTTTTTCCCATATTGGGTTTCCATGTTAAATATGGTGTCTCATCTGTTCATGTTATTTATTTTATGCATGCATGTTAATCACTATGAATATTTAAGATCTATTAAAGATAACATACACTGCATCTACCGAGTTACAACATTTTTCTTTATAGATACTAAGTGACAACAATAATTAATTTTATAAGACATCTAAGAAATTTGTGAAATATTTTTGTGGTAACTGATTCACCCCCCTCTCAGTTACTCCATCTATATTTCCAACAACCAATTCACCCCTCCCCTCTTAGTAATTTAGCTTGTCATAATATTTCAAAAAATTGGTATCATAGCATTGTGATTCGTAGTGAAAAGTATAACAGATTGAGCAAAGATCAAAGGCAATGGAGGTATTCAAACTTGACAAGGCTATTGACAATGAGAAGCTAGTTTTGAAATTGGCTATTAGACAATCAAGAAAGAAAAATGGAAACTCTCTTAGTCCCTAAAAAGAAGGAAAGATCTTGCAAGCCAGATGAATGATTCACTCTACATTGAAGGAAGAATTGAGGAAATCCTTTCAAGAAATTTAGATGAAGCCAATGAAGCAATCAAATAACTATTGGAAAAGAATAGTAGTCTTCAAGAAGAAGTAAGAAAACTAAGAAGAGAGCAAGAAATTTAGTCAATAAGATTTTGTGAAGCCATAGAAGTGAAAAACAAGATAAGGGAAGAGATAGAAGGAGAAAATAATGAAATTTAGCACTTATCCCTTCAACAAGTAGACTTCATTGATTAGATCACCAATGCAAGTGAAGAAATCATGAACTTGAGATCAGAGAATGAAAGTGTAGAATGATCTAAACATTGAAAGGAAAACCAATGAAATAATGATGAAATCCCAATAAAACATGAATTAGTTGAATGAGAAAAGTCAGTTTAGAAAAAATTTGAAAGTAGGAATTAGATATACAAAAGAAAGATAATCATCCAAGCAAGGAGCTCAAAATAATAAACCCATGTGTAGTCACTGTGGTAAGATAGGTCACACATCAAACAAAAGTTTGAGCAATAGGAAAGAAAAATTTAATGAAAAATGCTACAATTATAATTAGCATGGTCATAGAGAAAATAAATGCAAAGAGAAACCGATATTTGAAGGCAAATGTCACAAATGTAAAAAGCATGGGCACAAGTCATTAGAATGCAAAACCAAGATATTGAATCTAGTAGAAGAAATTAGGAAAATTATATTTGGTTGGGACCATAACACTTGCTGTAGATGTCATTACTATGGAGAATTTGGACACATTGTGCTATAGTGGTAGACCAAAATTTTCTACCATACGAAGTTATGCAAAAAGTTAATCTAGACCAAATAGTTTTTGCTACAAGAAGTTACACAGAAAGTTAATACAGACCAAACAATTTCTACTATAGGAAGTTATGTAGAAAATTAATGTCATGTTTTAAATTTTAACATTTGTAGTAAAGTCCTATGATGTGTTGGCATAAATGGAGTAGTGATTCGATAAACTCTACAAATATAGCCACTTAGGAATAAGTTAATTTCAGTTTTATGTTGAGTTAGTTTTCTTTAAGTTTGTTTTGTGTGTGTTTAATAATTAGGCCAGCTAAGGAATTGACAACTATAGGAAGTTGGCAATAGATTTCTAAGTTCTGATTAATCATGATTCTAAAATGGTTTTAATTTCCTGCTTTTGGGCTGATGTTTTAGATTCCTAGTCAAAAGAAAAGGGGAAAGTATTTTAAAAGGAAAATTTTTGAATGCAATGGAGAGATTTTGAGAGAGATCAGATTTAGCAAGAGGAATAGAAAGTTTGAAGTTTTTTTGATTTTTCTGAGTTTATGGTTTTGAGTGTGTGATTTTTTTTCCTTTCCTTCCTAAATCAATATACTAAACTCCAAGGACATGTGAATGGTTTTGTTTTAGAACAAAAATACATTGAATGGTTTTGAATCTAAGTTAAATTTTTTCTTTGAAATCTATTACAAGAAATAGAATTTTTTTGATGTAGTTGTTTGTAAATATTTGTTGTTTTTCGAGTCATATCAGTGGATGGTAGTCTATTAGACTCTCTATGATCTATTTCCTAGGATCGTAGTAGAGTCATGTATTATACATTTTTAGTTTGTATTTTTTTTTTTTTTTTTGGTCAATTTAGTCCATGTCTACATAGAAAGGAATTTCATGTTCATGGTGAATATATTCATGTATTCATTGAATTGTTGAAATCACATAGTTGTTATGTGATAAGGGGAAAAGGCTTTTTTATGTTTGGAATATGAAAAAATTTGTAAGTTCCTTGAATATTTTAGAATTGGTAGTCAGGTTATACTGAAGTTTTAAATCCATGCAAGAAGGAAAGGAGGTGTAAATTGAAAATGAGTAAATGTTGTTTGAGAGTTATGTTTTGGGTTGATGTGGGTATTCAGTTTTACATTTGGGAAAAGACCAAATTACCTAGGCATTTTAATTTCAAGGAAAAAAGGTCAAGTCAACGTTGTCTTTAAGTTGCTACAAGAAACTAAAATGTGGCAACAGGAGGTCAAGAAATTTCATTTCACATGTCAATTTTTAGTGGGTATTGAGAAAATTAGTTATTTAAAAAATCTATAATAGGTTGGAGATTGATCCTAGATGGTCTATGTGTCCCTTGATGTAACTTAGTTGAGTGATTCATTTCCTCCTAAGTTTTCCAAGGTGAGGCTCTATATCACATTGGAATGAATCATGTAAAGCATCACATGAAGAAGAAAGATACTAGAAAAAGAAATTTCATTTGTATAAAAATTGGTCATCTTACCAAGAAATGTATGAATAATGGAAGAATAGGAGAGTTAAAGAAGGCAAAAGCTAATAACATCAAAAAATTAATGAAATAGCAATTGGTTCAAAAGTCTATTGAGAATGCAAATTTGAGTAATAATGACCAAGTCACTCAAGAATTGGGTGACTCCACCATTTCCACTCAATTTCTCAAAGGAGAACTGGAACTAGGTTACTAATGGAGACATCAAAATCAGTTCTAGTTGACAAGAAAAAAGATCCATATCAATATTCAAGATGCAAAGCGATCACTAAGTAAGACGTACTAATGTCTACTAAGTTAACTTCCTTATGGAGTGAAGTTGGGTTC
This sequence comes from Cupressus sempervirens, assembly GCA_028749045.1. NCBI lineage: Eukaryota > Viridiplantae > Streptophyta > Pinopsida > Cupressales > Cupressaceae > Cupressus > Cupressus sempervirens. The sequence goes on from CM053789.1 coordinate 248,884,908, forward strand.
TATGCTCTACCAAGCAAGGTCAAGAGTAACTAAGTTTTATATGGTTATCGAGTCATGGAAGACTCCTCCGAGTAATCATTGCAAGTGATGTGGATGAAAGTCTATCAACTTGATCTAACATTTGTTCCAAACATTCATTTTTACCATAAAATTTTAAGAGCTAATTGTGTAGAGTGTTCTTTAAGAGCATTCAAGTGATTTGAGAAAATTGTTACCAAAAGTTTTTGAATTCTCTCAAACCCTACTAATTGAAGATGATAGCTACCACTAGCAAGGTGAAACAAGGATTAGACATGTTGATTTGTGGTGTAGAATGGAAGGCATTGAATTTCAAGCTAACACACTCTCGTCGCTGAAACCCTAGATCCAAGTGGAGTGCAGTCACAAATCCCTCCCAAGGTACTATTGATAAATGATATCCATTCTCATTTTAAATGTGCAATTCAAGATATTGGTACACTAGAAATGGATGAATGTTTAAAGGATTTATATGTTGATGGTGTTTTGAAACCTGAGCATCAACATCTTGAGGTGATAGGTTTAACTCATATTCCTCACAGGCGACTAGATTTCCAAGTAAAATAGATTAGGCTTATCCTTAGTCATGTGCACAATGGTTAGCTATGGCTAGAGCAACCAATTTTGATAACAAATAAGATGATCCACAAGATCACTAGTCTCCCAATGTTGGCAAAAGCTAAAACAACTAAAACCTTAGGTCAGTCAAACTAGATAAGAAAACCCTAGTGAAGTGGGATGGTAAGGGAATGAAAATAAGCAGTGTCACTAACATGGAATTAAGGTTTGGTATTCTTTTCATTGCACACAAGGTCTATAGTTCAAGTAGATTGAATAGTGTGTCATGTGAAGTTGCGGCCTTGGCATACAAGGTAGTCAAGAATAACCTTTCTCTTGACCTTACTAAGCCATTGTTTAATCAATTCAACAAAAGCATGGAGAGCATTAGGAAATCAAATAAAAATCCATGTAAGTCTGGCTTACTATTGACATGCTTATTTTTCTATGTTTAGAAATTATTTCCATCAAAAGGTATTGTTGTTTGGAGGAAAAATGTGCCAGAATTTTATCAAATAAATGAATACACTGTTGAGATGGGAGAAAATTACACTAGTATCATGGACAACTATTTTGATGCATTCAAGGAGAAAATGAATAAAAAACTAGTTGAGGATTATAAGGATCATGTTTGTTTTATGGTGGATACTAATAAGGTATTCATTTAGCTAGTAAGGGCTAGAATTGCATGGGTGAAACCTCTAGGATATGAGGTAAACACTGATGAAAAAAAAATTATAATTGAGGCATTGATAAATGAGCTAGTTGACCCCATGGCTATGTATTTTGGCACATGTGATGAGGTTAAGTCTAGAATAGAACTAGAGAACAAGCTCCCTGAGGTGGTTAACAAAGGCAAGAAGAGAATTGCCAAGTTGAAAACAAGTTCTACTATCCTATTGACCAAACGAAAAGGTGAAGATGAAGAATCAGAGGAAGAGAAGCCACTAAAGAAAAAGGGTAAGATAATCATTAATAAGCCTACCAAGACAACCATTGTAGTATTCACCAAGAGATCCTCTTGGAAGAAAGTAGACAAAGAAGGTGGAGACAAAATTTTCAAGAGGTCTCCGCCCACATTTGAGGAGAGAATGAAAGTAATTGAATTAGGTTTTGGAATAACAAAATTCAATGCATTAAAATATGAGACAAGAATAGCTGATCAAAAGAAGAAAACTAAAGACATGTTGATATGCAAGATGGCTAAGTGGAAATAATCATGTAATTAGCTCAATGAACAAATTTTGAATGCTTCAATGGAAAAAATCAAGCCAAGATGGGAACAAGCAATGAAAACTACAAATTCTATTCATGAGCAAACCCTAAGGAAACTTATGCCAAATCTAAATAAGAAGGAAGTGTAAGAATCTTTATGGAAAGATGAAGAAAAATTAACTTTAAGATTCAATACTTGACTTATTTTGTTGAATGAAGTAGAGCATGTTGTGAAGAATGCTACAAATGCTTGGAATAATATCTATCTTCTTCATAAACTGAGTGATTCTCTAGTTAGTATAAGTGACAAGGATTATGATGATGATCAAGAAAAAGATGACGAGAAAGATGATGAAGAAGTAACTCATTTTGATAATATTCATGATGAAGAGGAATAGGAGCAAGAGAATACTAAGGACTTGGCACACGCGATGTTGAGAAAACTAACCCAGTTAAGATTGCTATAGTGATTATTGCCTCACTTCCTCACTCTCCAAGAAAAACATTAACAAAATCAAGCATGGAGTCAACCTCAATAGGATTGATTGTAACTAGTACTGCAAGCGCAAGCATCCAATCAATTTTTGTACTAGTCTAGCTCAACACATCATTAACTAAAGTACCAAACACTTTATCTACCAAGATGCATGTTCCACCCTCTACATCAATTTTGGTTACAACAAGTATTTCTACTAGTATTTCTACAATGAGTGCAATATCAAATTTTGCAATGAGTCCTACTATTTCAACTATTGTTTCCATTTTGAGTACACAAGAAATAAGTTTAGGGACAATTGAGACCAAGCCTCAACTAAGCAAAAAATTTTTGGGTAAAGGTATGGAAAAGGAGGAAGATATAGATCTTCATTGGGAGATTTTCATTCCAAAATGGGACATCTCAAATCTATTTCTAGATCAGATGCAAACCTTTGGTGAAATTATTCAAAAGAAATCCAAGTAGCAAAGACTAAGAGAAGAAAGGAATAAGGAGTTCAAGATCATTGAGAATGCTGAGAACATTCTTGTAGAGGTTGTAGGTATAGAGGTTGATACTTCTCAACCAATTTTGTATTAGCTAGAAGAGGTAGTTTAGAAATACAATAATGATATGAATGGATAGGATAAAAAATATTCTAGAGCGAAAAGAAAAATTTTGAGAATAAGGTCTTAGAACTTATTGCTCAACATATTGCCATTAACCAAGTAGAGTTATCTACTATTTTGGGCTCTCTAGAAACTCCTTGTATAAATGTATCTTTACTTTTTGGAAAGTTATGTGACACATCAATTTTCACAATAGAAATAAAAGACAAATTGTCTAAAATTGATGAGAATCTAAAGGCAAGTGCATGATAGTTGTAGCTTGATCCAGGTTCAATCTTTGCTCACTTCAATATTATTAGCTTTCTAACATATATGCAGGTAGAACTAGTCAAAGAAGAAGCAAGAATTAGATGTACATTGATAGATATCCAAAATATGATTCTCCCTAACGTGGGTGCACTATAGAAGCATATTGCATACTCAAAAAACCTCATTCATAATAATAATTTCTCTATTACATACCACATGGTTGAACCATCAGTAGAATTGCAGGTTGCATTGCACACATGTAGGGTCTTGCAAGAGAATTAGAACAAGACATTGGTGCTCATACTAAAGGTACATTTAGACTTCTTGTCTCATTTTGGCATTACCATGTAAATATAGTATAAATATTTGGCATTAATGTCAAAAAGGGGGAGAAGATTGTAAGAAAAATGTAAAGAAAATATGTATTGTTTATAGAGAGAAGATGTATCTAGATGTACATATTAGATGTATATTATACTATATATTATACTATGGAGGATCATTACCATGTACATAAATGTACCCTTTACAAAACCAATTTCGAAAAATCTCAAAAATAGTATACTCTGCCGAGTTGGAGACATAAGATGATGGATAATTTAGTTTTGACTGATAATTGTTTTTGTAACTAATGCCAAAGGTAGGGATTATTGACATTCTAGCGATGTTTGTTATTAGTGACATACTTACTTAGATTGTGATTTCATACCAAGCACACTGTATAGTTAACAGTGTTAATCAAGCATTTCAGTTGTTATCAAGTCCCACAGTTACTACCAAGTCCTATGGACATATTTCAGTTTGCACCAAGTAGTTACTACAAAATTAATGAACAACAGTGTAAACTAAGCATCTTAGTGTATGTTGAGTTTGCTAGTACAAATTGAGCTATGCAGTACTTATTGAGTTTTTATTTGATGCGATGTAAGTTTAGTGTTAATCAAGCTACTTAATGTTTACCAAGAGACCCAATTCATACCGAGTTGAGGTGATAGTGTTGAGCAATCTAGATATAGTAAGAATCAAGTGATTCAGTTGATATGTCAAGTTTTATAGTATTCACTAAATCACCTGTGTAGACTGAGTTCAAGAATAATTGGAAGTATAAAAAACATGATTCTATTTCAACCATGTGCATGATGATGTCAAGCATTAAAAGTGGATGCCATGTATCAAAACCTCACCGAGTTAGTCTTCAGAGCCAAGTTTCTACACGTTGACCAACTTTGTAACATTTGTATAAACTTGTATTTGGCCAACTTTGTAATTGTGTAATTGGATTGATATATATGTAAGGTATTGTGTCACATCCAAATAATCAAAGAGAATTAATGTAATCATTAGAGAAGAGAAAAATATTGAATTACAGAGGATATAACTTTATAAGGAGTAGGAAATGTATATGCTACTTTAGTATGTTAGAAACACTAAATTAAAACAATAAAAAAGGATTTGCATACTAATTTAACATAACTTCATGAGAGACAAAGTGAAGTCCTCAAATGAGAATATGAGCCATGGATAGGATCTCTCAATGAGGTTGATCACTTGATGTAGAGGTGTTTCGAATAGCTAAGATGGCTTGATTATGTATGTATGCTCAAATGCTCAAATGGGCTTCAATGGAGGATTTTTGATAGATTTTTGTGAATGGATTTGATGTAAAAAATGGCTTCTCAGAATGGCATTATGGCTTTACTTTCTAGATTGTGTTTGTTTTGCAAAGGGGAAGGATCCAATTTATAGGCAAGAGGCTTGAGGGATGGAGGGCTAAGATGGAAGGAAATGAGAAAGGTTATGGAGAGCTCAGATTGAATGAGAGGAGAGCACATGGATTGTGCTTCCTTATAGCCAATCAAGGAGTGACACATGTCATAGGGTGAGAGGATGGAGGAAAGGGCAAGGATGAGTCAACAAAGGAGGCTCAAGTGATAATATCTTCATAAAAACCCTTCATAAGTGCTTTGTAAGACCATTGAAGGAGAGTGTAAGAGATATTTGATGGTCATTTATGTTGGAGGGTGAGGAATTTCAACTTGGGTTTGATTAGGAAGGTTTTAAGCTTGCTTAGGATTGTGCAATTGATTAGAGGATGGATTAGGATGGTTTAGGGATAGCTTAGGGATAGGCAAGAGGATGGCAATAAATGAGGGTGGGTGAAGGAGGAGATATTTGTTAACATTGGCTTGGGTTAGAAAGTCTTAACCCATGTTTAGGGAATGTGACAAGGTTAGGAGGGGATTAGGATTAGGATTAAAGATAAGGATTGACATCTTCTAGAAGAGTCTAGGCTTTGGATGAGGATTAAGACTTTCTAGAAGAGTCTAGAACTTCCTAGGATGAGGATAAAAAAGGTTTTTTAGAAAATAAATAAAGTTTTATTTATTTCAAGGGTTTGGGTTGAGGAGATATTTATTAAAACATTTTTAATAAACATGAGGATTAATATTTAATCTTAATTAAATATTTTGAGTTGGGATTAGGGATAGGAAATGATGGGATTAGCCTTTAATCAAAATTAAAGAAAGATTAGAAGATTTTGGAAGAGGTAAGTGGTCTTAAGGAAATTGGCCAAGTTTTGGGCAAAAAGTAAATTATTTATTTATTTTGGGATTTTTGGTCAATTTATTAATTAAATAATTAATAAATAAGGAAATAATGTTTAAATAAGATTTAAACATTTTTGCGAGGGATTCCTTAACTAAATATTTTTAATTAAGATAAAGGGATTTAATTGCATACAAAATTAATTAATTAATGATGATGTCATCAGGGACTTTTTTCAGAAAAGAAAAATATTTTATTTTCTAAAGGATTTTTACGTGTCTACAGGAAATATTCATCTGTCATAGAAGGTGATTTGTACACTTAGAGGAATCTCATTCAATAAATCAAGTTGTAGATAAGAGATCACCTACTATTTAATTCTAATAGGTGGATCAATCAAATCCTTTAACAAGGTAGACCTAATAGTCTTATGGAGATCTCTTTACTAAGTGCATACTTCATTGCATGTTTGTAAATCATTTTCCAAGGTGGACCTAGTAGTCCTTATTGCTCCTAATAGGGAAAATCATTAGAAGTGATCATTGTAAGCCTTAATAGGCCAACTTTATACTATAGTACTAAAGCTTGTGGGTACCATCCCCACCCCAATTTTACTTTCTATTTGGAAGGTTTCCAAGTCACCAAATCTTGTGTTAAAGTGTTATGTATGCTTTCATGTTTTTAGTTTCTCATGCATGCAACTAGATCAAAATTCATATAAAGGATTAATTGCTAATTGGAATAAAAGTTTAAGAAATAACTGATTCAGCCCTCCCCTCTCAATAACTTAGGTCTTTATAATATTTCTAGCACCTCAATGTTTTGGGATCTTTATCTGTTAAAGTATATTCATTTTGTTCTTAAAATAATCAAAGTGGCAAGACATTCATTCTCACCTAGTCTCATTACCTGAAATAATTTATATATTCCCTTGTGGAATCTTACATTAAAATCAAATGTTGACTCATTTTTACTTTTATTTATATTTTAAAACTCGTTCAAAATAAAATATACATTAGTGTTGTCACCATATTGCCCATTAAAGATCTTATCTAGATCATCCTAAGAACCAGTACTATCATAATGCAACCTTCTAAACCAATCCCTTGCATCACTTGTGAGTTAGGGGACAAATAATTTCACAACCACATCATCATGTTGTACTTCTTAGTCATTTAACATATTAGTAAACTTTTTGAGATGCTCTTCAAGATCTATAGCATTATTTCCTAGGAAATTAATGACCTTATCTCTTAAATAATTTAAGATAGGGTGGGGAAAACCAAGGATACATAAAAATGTCATCTTATTTGTATATCTCCATGTAAATAGGCCTCTTCTAAAAACCTAAAACATTTGAATTACTAGGCTCAACTCCTTGGTTTTGTCTAGGGAATTGAACTTATTGGGTTGTAGCTATTTTGCTAGAAGTGATGAAAGAAGAAGTTGGTATTGACTGGGACAAACAAATTCTATTCGTCATATGTCGACAAACTAGAAAAAAAGTTATAGCTTGTGGAGTTTGAGTAGGACAAGTTACTAAGCTAGAAGTAGATTTGAGGAAATGGATTCTTCTCTATTTCTCTAAAACTTTTAGTTTATTTTAGAACTTCTCCATCTTTATAGCTAGATCTTCCCTTTCTCTCTTTTCTCTTTCCATATTTAAGTCAATTCTTGATAAGAGAGGGTTCTTAGAGGCAACTTGGATATCATTTATTTCTATCCCTACAACTTTTTTCTTTTATTTATCATTATTCTTAATGGTCAAATCTATGAAATTTTCCTCTATATGCTTCTAGGATTAAACTTTAGAGATGATAGGTCCTTCCATCTCTCTTAGAAGGAATTCTTGGTCTTGGATTTTTGACCTCATCTCTACAACATCTCTAAAGATGTCAAAATATAAAGTAGAAGATATTTCCTCTAACTTTCTAGTTTGCTTTTTCAGAGCTTCCATCATTCTAAGAAGGCTTTCTCTCTCTCTATAACAACATTCCTTGTAATCATTTCCCTTTCCTTTTCCAAATGAATATGTTTTTTTATCTTCCTTTGTAAAATTCTTTCTAAGAGTTTCAATTTCTTACAACAATTCATCAGGGTCCATAGAGGTGGTTTCTAAATCTACTAGATCATCTAAATCTATGAGGTTTCTCTTAATGTATGGGTCTTTTAAAATATTTGTTCCAATATTGAAAGCTTTTTAGTTGAAAGATGAAGCTCATATTGATTGGGACAAACATTTTTTATTCACCATATATCCACAAAACTAAAACATAAGTTATAGCTTGTGTAGCCTGAGTAGGCCAAGTTACTAAGATAAAAGTAGATTTGAGGAAATAAATTTTCCTCCTTCTCTCTAAATCTTCTACTTTATTTTCAATTTTCTCCATCTCTTTAGCTAGATCTTTCCTTTCTGTCTTTTCTCTTTCCAAAATTAAGTCAATTCTTGACAAGAGAGGATTCTTAGAGGAAACTTGGGGCTCATTTATTTGTATCCCTACAACCTTTTTCTTTTCTTTATCATGATTCTTAATGGCTAGATCTATGAAATTTTCCTCTATAGGTTTTTAGGGTTGAGCTTGGGAGATGACAACTCCTTCCATCTCTCTTAGAAAGCATTCTTGGTCTTGAATTTTTGACCTTATCTCTCCAACATCTCCAAAGATGTTAGAAGAAAAAGTAGAAGATCTTTCTTCTAACTTTATATTTTTCTCTTTAAAGAGATTCCATCATTCAAAGAAGGATTTATCTCTCTATAAAAAAATTCATTGTAATCATTTCCTTTTCCTTTTCCAAATGAATATTTTTGGTATCTTCCTCTCTAACCTTCTTCCTAAGAGTTTCAATTTTTGAGAAACAATTCATTAGGGTCTGTAGATGTGGTGGTGTAGGAGCCCACTCCACCATAATCAAAAAATAAATGAGTTACCTAAGTTAATTGGGACCTCTAACCATGCATAGGAATATCAGATTGGTCATTGGATCACATTGTAAGACCATAATTCCAAGATTGGCAATTTATAAGCCCTTGGCTAGCTATTTGTCATAATTGATCCTATATCTTAGGAATAGGTATGATCATGGCAATTTCTAATTTATTTCACTTTTATATCCATTAGGGATCACAAAATAAATTCTTGGACCAACTTTGGTCACTAGGGGCACAAAAATGCACAAAAAATGAAATGTTGCTTGACAACTTTTGAGCAACTTCTTAAAAAGTTGTTAAAACATTCAAATATCTTCCCCAAAAATCTATTTGGTTCAAAATAACCTTGAAAATTTTGGGTAAAACCTATAAATAGCCCTCATAGGGGGGTGATAGGAATAATGTACTTATTTTGCAAAAAAATAATAAAAATACCCTATTTTCCTAAAAAAAAATTGGTTGTAAAGAATTGTATGGATTGGTAAAGAAATTGGGGAATGTGAAAATGATCCTAGAACATAAAGGAGTGATGTAAATTTCATTTCTTTTTGGTTTCATGTCTTGATCTACTATAGTTTACAAGTTATTAAATTTTTACTAAAGGGTGCCTAAAAATCAATGTTTAACAAGGATTCACCTAGGGCGTCATTGATTTGGCACTTTCCACCATGGTAATTTGATACCCCTTTGTGGAATGAAAAAAATATTGGTATATTTTATGACTTTCTAGGTTTTAGGTGTGGCCATGCAAGGAGTAAATTTTTCCACCATACCCTAGGTGTATGGTTCCATACATGCACCAATCAGCCATTTACAATAACTCTTATAACTTTCATTCTAGAGTGATTCAAGGTCCTTAAATTTGGATTCTAACCTATTTTATATTATAATAATTATTCTAATAGCCATCCTTCCATTTGGCACCAGTGAAATGGTAGCTATAGTTTAAGGGCAAACTAATTAGGCCTATTGGCACAACAAAAATGTGGTTACATCAGGGGTTTATATTAAACTTCAATTTGTTTGATTTGGATATGTTTGGTATGTCTATAAAGGGTGTCTAAGTATCAATAAAAACTTGATCTTCATGTGGACTTATTCCTTGTTATGTCTAGTTTTCAGCTTGAAGGGCTACTAGCCAAGGTACATCAATATGTTGAATTGTCATGTTTGGGCTATTTGGAACGAAATGAATCATTTAATTTGCTATCATTACACCTAAATAGGTAAGATAAGTTTTCATAGTTCAATCCATGGTCTTTGCATTCATTTTATTGAATTTGGATGTTTTTCCTTTAATAGACATTTTTGGGGAATCCTTGCATATTGGTGTTCTGGACTTTGGCAAAACAAGTGATTAGGGTCCTTGGATCTTTGGGGTTCTGATAACCTGCTATATGTTCATTATTGATTCTTTTCATAAGTGTTTTAGTAATAAACCCTTTCTGGTGGATATTTGAAGGATTCTAACCAACCTTTTCAACTTTCTTAGTTGCCTAAAAACTTGTTGTTTGAGGCTTTCATTGTGTACTACTACATCAAGTGGTATCAAAGCAATTTTTGAACCTCAGAATGAAGAGATCCCTACAAGCATTACAAACTATGAGTTAGAAAAGATGTCAAGAGAATGAAGATATCCCTGCAAGGGTTACAAAATATGAGTTAGCAAAGATGGCAAGAGAACAAAAGGCTGCAAATAAGGCATTGACTTAGAGGCTTCAAGAGCTTGAGAAAGAGCTTGAAGGAAAAGACAAAGAAGAGTTCGAAATAGAAGAAGAGAGTTAAGAAGAGGAGGATGATGCTGCTCAAAACATCCATGTAGATCAAAGACCTTTCATATATGCTTTTAAATCTATTGGAAGGAGGACAATGGAACAGAAGATGGATTTGTCAATTTTCAATGGCAAGATGAATGTTGATTTAGCCTTGGATTTGATAGAGGCATTAACCAAATTATTTGAATTTGAAGACATCCCTAAGAAGAAAAGGGTAAAGATTGTAAGCTCCAAGTTGAAGGGAGCAGCCCTAACATGGTGGAATTTCATCCAAATAGAGACGGTGAAGAATGGAAAGAGCATGATCAGTTCTTTGAATAGAATGGTAGCATTGGTTAAGGAAACATATGTACTAGAGGACTATGGGGTACAACTCTGTAGGAAAAAAAAAAGTCTGAAACAAAAGGACATGGATGTGACCTCATACATCGAGGAGTTCTTGAAACTATGTATGAAGACCAATAATGTTGAAGATGAAGAAAAGAAGTTAGCAAGGTACATGAATGGGCTAAAAGTACCCATCCAAGAAGAATTAAGTCTCCACTACCATACCATAGTTAGTAGGTGCTATCAATTGGCACTCAAGGTAGAAGAAAAGTGGTAGAGGAAGTAAGACTCTAGAAAAGGAAAACAATGACAGTGGGAGGAGTTATAGAGGCAAAAACAACTTTTGGAACAAGGGACAAAGCAGTAGCAGCAACAACAACAAAATCCATGACCAAGGAGATACAGAGAATAATGACTCCAATTCAAGAGGAAACTATAGAAGAAGAAGGTCATTTAATAGAGGAAGGACAAACTTGGGAAGATGTAATGGACAATTGAGATGTTACTATTGCAATCAACTTGCACATCATATAGGAAGATGCCCTGAGAAGAGGAATAATAACCAAGGTGAGAGGAGAGCACAAAATGTCCAAGAGAATAAGAAAGAAGACAATAATGCTACTAGTGAATTGGAACCAGAAGAAAGAGCATGTCTGATGATGAGGCAATTCTTCCTTCAAGTGCTACAAAACTAAGAACCTTGACAAAGGAAGAATCCCTTCAATATGAAGATCAAATTCCATGGAAAGGTATGGAATCTACTTATTGATTCAGGTTCAACTAAAAATATTGTTTCTTTTGAAATAGTTTAGAAATTAAACTTACCTAAGAAACCACACCCTTAGCCATATTGTGTTTCATGGTTAACAAAATGCTAAAAAACTTTAGTTACAGAGCAAGCTTGGGTGGAACTTTCTATTTATGATTTCAAGGATAAAGTACTTTGTGATGTTGTTGAGATGGATGTAGACCATATTCTTCTAGGTAAGCCTTGGTAATTTGATGTTGATGCCACCCACCATTGTAGGAAAAATGCCTACTTCATTACAAAAGATGCAAAAACCTATAACTTGAAGCCCTTACCAGATAGCAAGGTTGAAAAAGAACCCATTGTAGTTATCATAGGAGAAAAGGTGATGTTAAAAAATTTGAAAAAATCTAATAATGAACCATTTTTCTTGATCCCAAACCCCAAGGATAACACAAAAACTAATAAAAAGTAGACCATACCAAATGAAATTCAAAAATTGCTACAAAAGTACAACGATGTCAGTACTAGTGACCTACCTACTAGCCTCCCTCCCATTAAATACATAAGCCATCAAATAGACCATATACTAGGATCATCCCTACATAATAAAGCCACATATAAGATGACACCATTACAACATGTAGAGATTACAAACTAGGTCACTCAATTGTTCCAAAGAGGGCTTATTCAAAAGATTCTTAGTCCTTGTGTAGTATCTATAGCCTTGGCTCCTAGAAAGAATAGAAAATGTAAATTATGTATTGATAGTAGGCTCTAAACAAAATAACAGTAAGGTACAAGTTTCCCATGTCAAGAATTGAAGACTTGTTGGATAAACTAGGAGGTGCTTGCTACTTCACTAAGATAGAATTAAAGTATGGCTGCCATCAAATCAGGATCAATCCTCGAGATGAAGGGAAAACAACATTCAAGACTAAAAAAGTTTTGTTTGAATGGTTAGTAATGCCTTTTGGTTTGAGCAATGCTCCTGGCACTTTTATGAGGCTTATGAATGAAATAATCATAGATTTCATTGGAAATTTTGTTTTTTTTTTACCTTGATGACATACTAATATTTATTCATAGAAAGGTGGAACATATTGATCATATAGAAGAGGTACTAAGAAGACTCCATCAAAACAAGTTGCTGATAAACTTGGAAAAATGCATGTTTATGAAAAAGGAACTTATATTCCTAGGATTTTATATTTCACAAGGTACCCTCAAGATGGATCTTGAGAAGGTAAATGAAATCATTATTTGGCCTCCACCTAAGAATTAGAGTGATGTAATAATTTTCCATGGACTTGCAACATTTTATAGAAAGTTCATCAAAAATTTTAGTCATGTGTGTCCACCAATGATTGAAACAATCAAAGGTGGAAAGAAGACTAAGTTTGCATGGACAAAGGAAGATGCATTCCAGTACCTAAAGAATATATTCTCTCAATATCCTATCTTGGTTCTCCCTAATTTCAACAATATTTTCATAGTGGAAATAGATGTAAGTAATGTGCCCATAAGAGTAGTCCTATGCCAAGATAGCAAGCCAGATGCTTTCTTTTAGAGATATTGAATGAAGCCAAGAGAAAGTATTCCACATATGACCTAGAATTTTATGCCATGGTCCAAGTCCTCAAGAAATGGAGACACTACTTGATTCCAAATGATTTCATATTCTATATTGACAATCATGCACTAAGCTTCCTGAATTCATAAGAGAAACTTTTAGTCAGGCATCTCAAATGGGTAGAATAGTTGTAGGCCTATACCTTCACCATTGAACATAAAAGGGTGTAGCAAACAAATTTGTTGATGCTCTTAGTAAGAGGATTGGTATATTTTAAGAGGTGTAACTAGAAAGTGTGGGAATTGCATCCCTTAAGCACCTATACCTAGATGATTATAATTTTTCTGAGATAAATCATATTTGTACAAATATGAAAGGTAGATATCATACTGATTTCTCTGAATATCTAATCCAAAATGGTCTAATATTCAAAGAATCAGAACTATATGTACCAAAGTGCTCAATGAGAGAAAATATCATCAAAGTAAAGCATTGTGGTAGCCTAGGTGGACATTTTGGCATTGACAAAAAAGCAGAGATAGTAAGAAGAAGTTATTTTTGGCCTAAATTGAATAATGATGTTAGGAATTGTATTGAGTCTTGTACTATTTTCCAACAACCAAAATGGATGAAAAAAAATCAAGGACTCTACCAACATCTATCAATTTCTTCAAGACCTTGGGAATCTATTTCAATGGATTTTGTCATGGGACTACCAAAAACAAAGCAAGGATTTCATAGTGTATTTGTTATAGTGGATAGGTTTAGAAAAATGGCTCATTTTGTGCAATGCAAGAGTGCCTATGATGCATCCCATATACCCCATCTCATCTTCAAAGAAGTAGCAAGAATTCATGGCTTACCTCAAACAATTGTCTTGGATAGAGATTGCAAGTTTCAAGGGCATTTTTGGAGGATTCTTTTCAAGAAGTTAGGCACAAATCTCACCTATAGTATAGCCTATCGCCCTCAAATAGATGGCCAGACTAAGGTGGAAAATAGGTCCCTAGGCAATCATTTAATATGTCTAACCAAGAAATATTCACAAATTTGGGATACCATACTACCCCAAGTAGACTTTTCTTTCAATGATTCCACAAATAGATTTATTGGTGCACCTCCTTTCCAAGAAATGTATGGTTTGCATCCCAAGGGACCATTGGATTTAAGGGAGCTTCCAACTAATTTTAAAATTAGTGCAAAAGGAAAAGAATTAGTAGAGCTGATCACCAAAGTGTAGCAGCTAGTAAAGGATACATAGAAAAAATCTACCTTGAAGTATAAAGAAAATTCCGATAAGAAGAGGAGAGAGGTGCACTTCAAGATTGGAGACAAAGTTTGGACATTCTTAAGGAAGGAAAGACTACCTAAGGGTAAGTATTCCAAGTTGCAAATGAAAAAGGTAAGACCTTTTATAGTATTGAATAAAATTGGTGATAATGTGTATGAGATATCCCTCCAACTTTTCAAATCTCTCCAATTTTCAACATTGCAAACCTTACACCATACAAGGTTATCGAAAATTTAAACAATGAGCAAGAAGATGAAAACTATGTCACAAACCTTCCACAAAGAAAACTAGAGGAGATTGAAGCCATTCTAGATTCCAAGGTATTCAATAAAATTAAATCAAGGAATTAAATGTAGCACTTATTCAAATGGAAGGGTCTTGCTAATATTGATGCTACATGGCTTACTGAGGAGCAAATACAACAACATGTAACTTCACTGGAACATCTAATCTCAACTAGGAACTTGAGTTTTAATAATTTAGGGGAGTATGGTGTAGGAACACCAACTCCACCATCATCAAAAAATAAATGAATTAAATAAGGTCATTAAAACCTCTAACCATGCTTAGGAATACTAGATCGGTCATTGGATCACATTGTAAGAACTTAGTTCTAGGATTGGCAATTTATAAGCCCTTGCCTAGATATTGGTCATAAATGATCTTGTATCTTAGGAATAGCTATGACCATGGTTTTTCTTCATTTTTATCATGTTTATATTCATTAGGGATCACAAAATAAACTCTTGGACCAATTTTGGTCACTACGAGCACAAAAATGCGCAAAAAATGCAAAGTTGCTCAAAAAGTTACTTGACAACTTTTGAGCAACTTCTTAAAAAGTTATTAAAAAATTAAAATCTCTTTTCCAAACATCTAGTTGGTTCAAAAAAAACTTGGAACCATTGGGAAAAACCTAAAAATAGGCCTCATAGTTAGGTGATAGGTATAATCTACTTATTTTGACAAAAAATCAACAAAAATACCCTATTTCCTGCAAAATTCCATGTTACAGAGCATTGTATAGACTAATAAAGACATTTTGGTGTGTTCCAGTAACCTTAAAATGTAGAGGAGTGAGTTACCTTACATTTTATTTTTCTTTCATGTCTTTATCTTCTATAGTTTGCAAGTTATTCAATTTTTACTAAAGGGTCCCTAAAAATCAGCATTTAACAAGAATTCACCTAGGGCCTTGTTGTTTTGGCACTTTCCACTATGGGAATTTGATGCCCCTTGGTGGAATGAAATCCCTATTGGTATAATTGATGACTTTTTAGGTTTCAGGGATGGCATTGCAATGATTTTTCATAGTTCATAGTTCATAGTTCATCAAACCTAAATAGGTTAGAGAAGTGCTCATAGTTCAATCCATGGTCTTTGCATTCATTTTATTGAAGTTGAGTGTTTGTCCTATAATAGGAATTTTTGGGGAATCCTTGCATATTAGTGTTTTGGACTTTGGCAAACCTAGTGTTTAGTTTCCTTGTCTTGTTATATGTTTATTGATGCTTGTAATAAGTGTCTCAACACTAAACCCTTTTTGTGGGATATTTTAAGGATTCTAAACAACCTTGTCAACTTGCCTAGTTGCCTAAAAACTTGTTGTTTGAGGCTTCCATTGTGCACTTTTGCATCAAGTGGTGTTTGAATCTACTAGATCATCTGAATCTATGAGGTTTCTCTTAATGTATGGGCCTTTTCCAAGATTTGGTCCACTATTCAAAGTTTTTTTATAACCCAACCTTTGGTTAACTTCTTTTGACACATTAGGATTGAAAGAGATGTCTCATATAGAAGAGACAATTTTACCTTGGTGGATTCTTTCTTTTGGTAGTAGGGTTGTAAATATTTCACCTAGAAGTCTAATGTTCTCAAATTTAGAATTTAGAGATGAAGGCTCTTTCTCCATTACTAGTTGATATTATTAATGTGTAGAAACACTATCTCTAGGCTTCCATGTTTGGTTGGGATATCCTTTTTTCTTAGTCTACTTCTTCCTACAAACATGAGGTAACTTTGTGTACAAAGCCATTTCTAGATTGGCCTTTATGCATGTTCTTGTTATTTTTCTTCTAGCTTCCATTTTGAAACAATCACTTAAAATGTATAGCACTAGCTACAAAACCTTTGACCTGGTAGCCACCCACTAGGGGAAAATGTTTTTGAAATGGATAAAAGAGAGGAAAATTTCATGGAAAGAAAACATCTAAAAAAAGATCTAACAGAAGGACCTAACATGGAAATATTTTTTATAAAATGTACTTTGATAAATGTAAACTTGATCTTGTACCCAAGTCACTATTCAGAGACAACCTACATCATGTACTTGTTGTTTGTATTAGACATTTGTAGATACTTCATGTTTTTATATTAAAATCAACCAATATAAGCATGAGAAAGACACAAATAAACATATGACTCAAAATGTACAATATATACTAGAGACTCCAATGTCTTAAGAAATGAGTTTCTTTACATACTCCACAATAGATTTACCATTTTTGTTGCCTTCAAATTTGACAAAATTTCAAAAACCTTTATACAATGTCAGAAAACCTAGGAATTAGCTAAATATCATAATTGACACTCTCATAAATAAAGTAAAAGGACAAACTAACAAGACTCTAAGGTCTTCTCCACTTTGAATTGTACAATATTTGGGTAGGTTTACCTAGTAATTCATTCTTATTCACTTAGTTTTATGATTGTCAACATGAATTCCACACATAATGTGAAATTTCCCTTTTCTTATTTTACATGATATTTCAAGCCTCAAATCAGATCTTTAAAATCAAACAACTAATATCCCAAAGATCCACCAAATTTCTCAAGAAACCCCAAATCGGGTATGCCAGAAATTGTGCCAAAAGCTTCACAACTTCACCTATTATTAATAAATCTGAAAGTGGAAACTTTTATAGAAATTTCAGCAGCATAATATCCTAAAAAATGACATTTCTAGATCCATATAGCCTTTACAAAATAGTTCTCAAATGTAGGACAAAAACTATGCTCATCGGGCTCCCGAAATTAACACAAAAATGCCCGAAAACACCACAAAAACACTAATAATCTATCTCAGAAGTTTAATCACATCCCAATACATATATTCAGCTCTATTTTAACACCTTAAAGTATTAAATATAGAAGAAACCCAAACTGATATGAAATACTCAACTGAAAACACCAAACTCATACAAAAAACACACCCAAAAACTCACAAATCTGCACTGTTCAGCACAAAGGCAAACTCTGTATGAGCATGCACATGGAATGGCTTCAAAATCCCATCCTTAGCCTTCCTGGAAACCTAAAAACTCCCATTCTTGGGTCTCCCTGAAAACCTGTAAACTCCCGTTCTTGGGTCTCCTTCTCCACAGGTTTGGTAGCCTCTGAAGAATAACAAAGAAATGAGCAAAATCAAGTTCTGGAATCAGCCCAAAATGCCTCCAAACCCCTTAAAAGAGGGCATAAACATAACTCACGTCCAAGAGAGGTTAATGAAACATATTTTAATAATAATTTTCATTTATTAGTCCAACGATTTCCAAAGATTAACCTCCTTTTTTCGAAACTTCACTTTCTTGGGCCTGCCTGCCTTAGCAAAGATTATTGTTTTTTAATTATTTGAAAAGGGGACATGAAAAGTCATCCCCTCCCAAAAATTGCTTGTCCTCAAGCAATGGCTGAACAATAAACCAATCAATCCACCTGGATCCCAAATGTACTCATGAACTATACAACTACCAATTAACACAGGCTCCTGCAATATCCTCTGCAATATGACCAAGAGGAATCCATAATCAAACAGACAATTATAGCTCCACCAAACTCCAAAATCAAAACTTCCACAGTCAGAAACCCATGAGACACAAACTCTTAGAACATCAAAACCCAAGTAAAGTTGACTACCAACACAGTAAATACCATCAATGCATTCCACTGGCCTATACGGAATGTACAATCCAACTCTGCAACAATGGTGAATTCTCCCGAATGAAACTGTACCAAGTATGGAGAATCCGCAGACTATACAATTCCTGTAGTAAACACAACTCTGTAGATCACTGACCACTATCTCATAACCATAACTACCATGCACCCCTGATGGTGAAAAGCCATCACAAGATAAATAGAAAGAATTGGAACCCAAACCAAATTTTCCTGCCATCAACTCTTCAACACAAGGATCAAATGCTAACTAATGTACATACATTGAAATATAATGTTAATAAAAAAAACCAACCTTAGTCAACAACTCACCATGAACAAGTGATACAACCCACTATGACTGATCACCAGCTAAGTCAGGAGATGTCATAGCCAAAGGAGTAGAATCAATAACAACACCCGCTAAAGCATCACTCTGAAACTCCTGCTCTAAGTAATGTAGTATCAAGTTGTCAACTATAGAACCTATCGCCATGTCATGCCCATCACAATCCTCATGCTGAGGTGTCAAACTATCCCATAACTGATGACAAGCACTAGCAACCAAAGTACATCTTTGTATCATCATCTCATCAACATGGTCATCAAAGGTAAATTGATGAGTGTACCTCATAGTGTAATGCCGATAGAATGCGCCAATCTCAGTCAGTGGCTCAGACTGTAATCTAGATGAAATTAATTGCAATTGATCATTAACCATGTTGGAACTAACTACTACCTCCGAAGATATCACCAAGGGAGTAGTATTACTAGCAGGAACCATGCCAACTACCGACTCACCAACATCACACATGATCTTTGATACATCTCTAGTCTCTGTGCCTTCAGTACTAGAGGCCACCACCCTATCAGGTATACAACAACCCAACTCAACTAAACTTGAATCTAGTGGGAATGAACCTGATATGCCAATGTTAGTATCAAGGATGGATGCATCCCCATCTCCACTATCTCTGACAATCTCGGCCATGGACATCCTCGAATCACCAAACACCATAGCTTGTGACTGTATAGAATTAGGTAAAGACTGTAGTCGCTCTAACTCCATGGTCACCTTAGCCAAATGAAACTATGACTCCTTGAAAGCCAACTGTGTAATCTCAAGAATCTCAGAAGTCACCTCAAGCTACTCAGTAAGCTCACTCACCTCATCTTCCTTGGCCAACAATGGATCATATGATGTACTACCCCACTCCATAAGATAATCTCTGTCGGCTACCAACTGCATATAATTTTGTCTCAAAATTCGAATAGCCTCCCATAAAGAGTGGATCCTTGTCAAGGAAAGATAACTTCCTTCCCGCTCATCACTAGTAGGAGAAACCCATCCATAAACTGCTAACAACTAACGAGCAGCATCAAAATGTTGGCAAGTGATAGCAATGTCTCGGTCACTAACTCTCAACTGATTAAACACATGATGGCACTGGCTTGACTGTCTCCTACAAACCTCCTCTAATGCACTGTCTAAAGGAGTATAATCAAAGTCACTAGTCTCTAGAGTATTACAATCCATATCTTGTGAATCAAATCTAAAGCTCATATCAACATACCAAGTATCAAAAACATTAGCACTGCTGTCCAACTCCTCTGCACCCAAGGAAACTAAGTTTTCAAAACTACCCACTACATCCTCCTGGATGTCATCAATGCCAATATGATCCTGGGACTCATCTGTACACACTGCCAAATATGAAAGATCATCAACACATTCCAGCAAATATGGTCGACTGGAAATATTAACAAAGCCCAACATCGGTGTATAAAAACTAATACCAACATCAGACAAGATACTGGCACAAGAAAAGACAACACCATGTAATCTGCTAATCAAATCCATGATAGAACCCAAACAAACACTGCTACCAAAAAGTGTTAAAGATCTCCAGTCAACTGAATCCCAAATGCCAATATAACAATCTCGAGTCCCTATCCGTAAACTAGAATCAACTGGTAACTTAAGCAAACTCCTCACCTGAGTAATATGACCAATACCAACTAACTTCACATACCTTTCATGATGAGATAATGAAGTCACAATACTATCTTTGTTCACCTTCAGCTGGCTAGACAAATCATGTGAAGTACTACTAGCCTCAACCTCATGTGGTGATGCATCTAACTGTGGCTGGTACTCTTTCTCAGCAAAATCATGAATTCTCAATGTCAGCTCATCTCTACCAGGTATCTCACCATCCTGCACAACAACATCCTCATAATCATCATCTAAACCCACTACACTGTAGTCACTGCCTGTTGTAACTATACCATCCTGAATACCTATGGCATCACCCTTTGACAACCTATAAACAATTGTCTCAATTTGAGTATCAAGTTGACCATTACTATCAATCTATGTAATATCCTTTCCCACCACCTCCTGTGGTAGAGTAGAATCTGATACCTCTACCTGGCTATCAGCTAGTTTCTCAAACTCTTCATGCAAGTTCTTGGTAATTGTGTCATCTGCCCTGTGAGAAAATATACCAAATAGAAATCTAGTCAACTTATCCACCTTAGCTAGGTCGGACAACATGTCATTCATTAGATGGTGGTGTTCAATCAATTGTTCAGACATGTCATGGCTTATTTTCATAAGTTTATCACGAATGTCTAAATAACCATCCTTTCTACTGTTTTGACTCTGGATATCAATTGTCCAAGATCGTGTCCTCTGAGACTCTGTACTATACCTGTCTATTGTGGATAAAGTAGAGTGTAACCCCAATAGGATATAACTTCTTCAAACACCAAGAACTAACATGAAAATGATTAGAAGTAGCATGAAACCATAGATTTTGACATGCAACTAATTAGAAGCAACATGTAACCACCAAATTCACTAAGAACTAACATGCAAATGATTAGAAGTAGCATGCAACCATAAATTTTTTCATGCACCTGATTAGAAGCAACATGCAATCATCAATTATGATATGCAAGATCTGGGTAGTTGTCAAAAATGCAAGATCTGGGTAGTTGTCAAAACTGACATGCAAACTTCTACAACCACCAAATTCACCAAGAACTAACATGCAAATGATTAGAAGTAGCATGTAACCATAAATTTTGACATTCAGCTGATTAGAAGCAACATGCAACCATAAATTATGACATGCAAGATTTGGGTAGTTCTAAAAACTGAAATGCAAGATCTGGGTAGTTGTCAAAACTGACATGCAACTTCTACAAACCCTCAGGCTGGCAAGATCATGGCTCTGATACCACTAAAATGTCCCTTTTCTGATTTTACATGATATTTCAAGCCTCAAATTAGATCTTTAAAATCAAACAACTAATATCCCAAAGATCCACCAAATTTCTCAAGAAACCCCATATCGGGTATGCCAGAAATTATGCCAAAAGCTTGACAGCTTCACCTATTATTAATAAATCTGAAAGTGGAAATTTTTAAAGAAATTTCAGCAGCATAATAGCCTACAAAATGAAATTTCTATATCCGTATAGCCTTTACACAAAAGTTCTCAAATGTAGGACAAAAACTATGCTCATCGGGCTCCCGAAATTAACACAAAAATGCCCGAAAACACCACAAAATCACTAATAATCTATCTCAGAAGTTTAATCACGTCCCAATACATATATTCAGCTATATTTTAACACCTTAAAGTCTGAAATATAGCAGCAACCAAACTGATATGAAATACTCAACTGAAAACACCAAACTCATACAAAAAACACACTAAAAAACCCACAAATCTGCACTGTTCAGCACAAAGGCAAACTCTGTATGAGCATGCACATGGAATGGCTTCAAACTCCCATCTTTAGCCTTCCTAGAAACCTGCAAACTCCCATTCTTGGGTCTCCTTCTCCAGAGGTTTGGCAGCCTCTGAAGAATAACAAAGAAATGAACAAAATCAAGTTCTAGAATCAGCCCAAAATGCCTCCAAACCCCTTAAAAGAGGGTATAACCATAACTCACGTCCAAGAGAGGTTAATGAAACATATTTTAATAATAATTTTCATTTATTAGTCCAACGGTTTCCAAAGATTAACCCCCTTTTTCCGAAACTTCACTTTCTTGGGCCTGCCTGCCTTAGCAAAGATTATTGTTTTTTAATTATTTGAAAAGGGGACATGACATAATGGATGGTCCAGAATTCTGTCTTCTAAATCTAGAACAATATAAGAGATGGAAAATGTATTCTTTATCAAACCCCAAAAATTCCCTAGTTTTGAAAAGGATAACATTTAAAGTTTCAATAAAAGAATAGTAAAAGATTGATTTATATAAAATTTTCATCATGTAAAATATCCCCACTAGATCAACTTAAGAGTGACCATTACTTTATCTATTGGGCTAAAAAATCATAGGGACTAGACATCTACTTCAGGATCTCATTTTGACACTTTGTGAAAAGATTATCAGTATTCACTTCCATATCTCACACTTATCATATCGTTAATGAAAACCATAAAGCTCTTCCAATTCACATTAAGCATTTACATATCCCACTATATTATCAACAAAGGAAAATTGGAAAATAATTAAAAATGAATCATAGCTGAAATATAATAAACTTTTCCATTAAATCTTGAAGAACATAATAGAGATGAATGAAGAGACAATATCAAGGGTAAAATGACAACTTTCTACATTTTGTATTAAATTCTTCAAAATTGCGTACATTTCAATAACCATCCCTAATAGAACATAACACAAATAGACCAGAAACTATTAAATTTCTATTCAATTTTGGAAGAAATTTACAATATGCATGGACTGAATTAGAATGTAAGAAATTTGTTTTGCAAAATGAAACTTGGACCCTTCTATGCCCTAGAAACTCACTTTTATAGTATGAGATGCATTAAGCTTCAAGCCTAGAGGGAAAATGATAGTTATCTAAAACAAAAAGCTTTACATATGGGACAAAAATTCACATTCACTACAACACATGAAGAACAAAAAATTTTGTGGCTTTTTTCTTGATAACAAAATGCTTTCTTTGATTGTTTCTCTATGGCGGGGCCAATTCTATTTTATCAATTTCATGTTCCTCCACTATAACTAATGATTGGTCTTTTTCTTCTTATTTTTTCATAGGTTGTAGGACCACGTTATTTTCTTTTATTATGCTTGGCATTCATACTTTAATATCTATAGCAGTTGGGTGATCTTCTTTTCCATCATTTGATTGGATAACATTTTCAACCAGATATAGTTCTTATTGGATACAATTGTTCAATTGTGTGTTTTCTTTGATGTTACACAAATTTCATATAAGTTATCAGGCAGAGTCTACCAAGATTAGCTGGTCACCAAGGAAAAAGACAGAGTCTAACAAGCTTAGAAGATTAGCAAAGAAGGTTTATAGTGTCTATTGAGCATTCTTAGGCTTTACCTTGTGTAGATAGTTGCTACCGAGCTTTCAATGTTAAGCAAGGAAATTCAGTTGTTACTAAGCTCACTTGGTCGTCAAAGGGAAATATGTAGAGACAATTCTTACTGAGCTCTCATGGTTAGTGAAGAAAATTTAGTTCTTATCGAGTTAACTTGGCAGAAAAAGGATTTTGCAAATTTTGAATTGTTAATCAAGTTGAGATGGTTAACTCAAGAAATTGTTTCTGGAAGCAGTGCTTACTGAGCAAGGTTGGCCAATGAAGGATTTCATTGTTTTGAGTTTATTTGTTTAATATAATATTTTTAGCCAACTGATGTATGGTTTATTGGTAAATATAACTTGTGAATGAGCCAACTTGATAATTTCAATGGTATATATAAGAGATCAATTTACAAATTCTAAGTGTGTGTGATGGATTTGATGTGATGCAAATGTGGAGAAAAACTAATTTTTGGGAGAGTGGATTTTGAAGGATGATCAGAGATGATTGAGGAGCAAAAAAGCTTTATTTGATCGAGAAGGAGCTAATGGTGTGGAATAGAGATCTCTAATCAACAAATTTAGTTGTATCATATTCAGGTCAATTCATTGTTACTCTCTAACCATTGTAGCAGTGATTTCAAAATCTCTTAACAAAGTTGGTTTAACAGCCATTTTGCAAATCCATTAACAAGGTGATAATTCAGTTGAATTGTTCTAAAAACCTCTAGCAAGGACACTCCTAACAAGGTGATTAAATCCTCTAAAAAGATCACACCTAACAGTGTGTATTGTAACCTTTAACAGGGTTGGCTCCTAACAAGGCTCACTTTAGAAGAGTGAAATTTGGTAGCTAGTTACTTGGTGGTTTTTCCCATATTGGGTTTCCAAATTAAATCTAGTGTCTGTTGTATTCATATTATTTACTTTTGCATTCATGATAATAATTATGAATTCTTAAAGATTAGTAACAAGTTAATCTACCGAGTTACAACATTTTGTGAATGTTTATCGAGTAGCAACAATAAGGAACTTGTTTGACAGCTAAGGGATCTATAGATTTGTTTTTGTGGTAACTGATTTGCACCCCCCCTCCCCCCCCCCCCCTTTCGTTACTTCATCTCTAATTTTAACAACTGGTATCAGAGCTCTTGATGGTTGTAGGAAAAGATTTCAAGAATCTAAGCTAAAGATTAGGATTTCTTACAAGAGGGAAATTTCAAGACTTAATAGGGACAACTTCTTAGCATGGCAAAAATTATCAGACTTCATCTGGCTTATATTGGTGATTTAGGGCTAAAGTACCTAGATGAAAAATATGCAGAACATATTGGTACATTATTTGTCAATGATATTATTGAAAAGAAGACACAAAAACATGATGATAGATATTGCATATGCTCTAAGTTATGAAGAATTTGATGATATCAAGGATTGTAAAACTACCTTTAAAATGTGGAACAAACAAATATAGATCTTTGGAGGTGATGATAATGTGAGAAGAGCCAAAGTAGAAATTTTGAGAGGACAATTTGATTAGATGAGGATGAGAGAGGATGAAAACATAGAAAAATATGTTGAAAGAGTTAAAGAAAGTGTTAGTGCAATCAAAGCATTTGGAGGAGATATCAAGGAAGAGACAGTTATAAGTAAAGTTCTTAGAACTCTACTTCCCATTTATGCAATCATAGTTTTTATAATTCAAGAAAGAAGATGTGAAGAAAATCATAAGATAAATTAAGAGGCCATAGTTGGAAGATTGACTGCATTCAAGCTAGACAACTATGATAATTATGTTCCAGCTACCAAGAACATTGAATCAGTATTTGAAGCCAAGCTTTCACTCAAGGAGAAAGACAAGAAGATAAAGGATCCTTGGTTAGATAGTGATGAAGAATTAGAATAGAGTTCAAATAGTGATCTAGAGGTGGTCGAAGCTCTACTAGAAAGGAAATATTCAAGAGGAAAAG
This sequence comes from Cupressus sempervirens, assembly GCA_028749045.1. Classification (NCBI taxonomy): domain Eukaryota; kingdom Viridiplantae; phylum Streptophyta; class Pinopsida; order Cupressales; family Cupressaceae; genus Cupressus; species Cupressus sempervirens. The sequence goes on from CM053789.1 coordinate 248,910,514, forward strand.
GGAAATACAAAGGTAAGGTTCCTCTAATCTATTTTTCTTGTGAAGAAATTGGACATATTGCTGCTAGGTGCACAAATAAGAAAAACAAGGATGAGAAGAAAGGTAACAAATGCAATGGTAATAAAGACTTCAAATCATTCAAGGATAAAGGTAAGAAAACATGTTTCATGGCTAAAGATTGTAATGATTCTAATGATGAAGAAGAAGATGAAATTGTTTACATTGTTGTAAAGGATGAATCTAATAATGATGAAGAAATGGCACTTATTTATCATGTGAGAAAAAATGATACATGGATTATAGATAGTAGTTATTCTCATCACATGACTAGTGATAAAACTAAATTTGAGAATTTTGAAGATTATGATGGTGGTAGTGTGAGGTTTGGCAATAATGAACGTTGTTTCATAAAAGGAAGATGGAGAATCTCTCTCACAAAAGAACTTGTATGTGATAATGCATATTGGGTAGAAGGACTAAAAAAAAATCTGTTGAGTATGGCATAGTTACTCAATAATGGATTCAAAGTGGAATTCATGTATGAAAAAAGAAAGACTACTGGATGGAAAAGGAAAGCTGATTGGATCAGGCACTCAAACAAAAGGTAACATGTTTTATCTTGAACTTGGTGAATGTTTATGTTATATTGCTCAAGTTGAAGAGAGTCGATTATGGAATAGGAGGTTATGTCATGTGACCTTTGATAAATTAGTAAAAATAAGTAAATTTAGGAAAGTAAGAGGCATTCCTAACATAAAGAAACTTGAGGTTGGTCTCTGCAAGAATTGTCAAATTGGCAAGATGGGAAAGACTAGCTCTAAAAGCAAGAACTATTAGTCTGAAGAAATTTTCAAAATTGTCCATACTGATTTGTTTGGACCTATTGGAATTGAAAGTTATACTAGTGAAAAGTTGTTCATTCTTTTTGTTGATGATTAATCAAGAATGATGACTGTCATGTACCTAAGAGACAAATCAGAAGCATTTGAAAAGTTAAAATGGTATTTGGCCAAAGTAGAGAAGAAACAAGAGAAAGACTGAAATGTTTGAGGTCAAACAAAGGTGGTGAATTCATTTCACATGATTTCAATAACTTTTTCACTGAAAGGGGAATCAAAAGATACGTTTCAACACCTAGAACTCCTAAACAAAATGGAATAGCTAAAAGAAGGAATAGATCTATCATGGACTATGCAAGAACCTTAATGATTGAAAAGAGCATTGCAATCAAATACTAGAAGGATGCTATCAACACTATAGTTCATACCTTGAACCAAGTATAGCTAACGAAGGACTCATTAAAAACCCCCTATGAGTTATAGTATGGCTACAAATCCAATGTAAGTTACCTAAAAGTATTTGGAAGAAAATGTTACATTTTGAAAGAATCTAGAAAAGGTAAATTTGATGTGAAGGGTGATGAAGGAATATTTTTGGGATATTCTTTCAAAAGTAATGCATATAGATGTTTTAATTTGTCTACTCACAAAGTCATAGAAAGTGCACATGTAAAAGTTGATGAGTTTGCAAAAAGAACTGAAGAAGAAAGCAAAAGGGAACCTAAAGACTATAGGAGATTTTTTTCATTGAACTTGATACAGTGCTAGGAACACCTCTCAATTAGAAATATTCTGCTCTAGAGTCTTCTATAATTGAGTTGCAAGAACTTCAAACTAAGCTAATGCCTACTGAGTTGCAAGGACCCGAGCTGCAAATAGAAGCTACCAAATCAATAGCTACCAAGGTTGAGCAACCCAAACCAAAAGTAGAAGTTGAAGGACAAAAGGATAACAATCCAAGTCATTCAAAAGGCAAGGAGCCTGTGCTAGCCAAGTATGTCAAGAAGCATCATGCACTAGATCAGATCATTGGAGATAAATTTGAAGAACCAATGACAAGAAGTAAGTTGAAAGGCACTTGTTTACTTGCTGATTTTGAACCTAGAAATGTCAAAGATGCATTAGAAAATGAAATTTGGATTGAAGCTATGAATGAAGAGATAGAACAGATAGAGAAAAACAAAACATGGACTCTTGTACCTAGGCCTAAAAAAAAATGTGATTAGAACTAAGGGGGTATTCAGAAACAAGTTAAATGAAGATGGTAAGGTGTCAAGGAACAAAGCTAGACTAGTATGCAAAGGATACTCTCAAGAAGAAGGTGTAGACTATGGAGAGATTTTTTCTCCTATTGCAAGATTGGAAGGTGTTAGAACCTTACTTGCATATGCTACATATAAAAGATTCAAATTTTATCAAATAGATGTCAAGTCAACATTTCTCAATGATATACTAGATGAAGAGGTTTACATTAAATAGCCTAAAGGTTTTGGTTATCCAAACAAGAGGGACATGGTCTGCAAATTACATAAAGCATTATATGGTCTAAAACAAGCCCCTAGAGCATGGTATGAACAATTTCCTAACTATCTTATTCAGATTGGTTTTCAAAGAACTAATGATAACAGTAGCTTGTACATAAAAGAAGGACTACATAATAATATTGTTTTGGTAGAAATATTTGTAGATGATACTTTGTTCATAGGAAATGATGATATTTGTAAAGAAGTTTTAGAACAAATGAACAAGGAATTTGAAATGTCAATTTTTGGTGAGATCAAATTTTTTGTTGGTCTTCAAATTAATCAGAGTAAAAATGACATCTACATCACTCAATGCAAATGCATCAAGGAGATACTAAAATAGTTTGGTATGGAAGATTGCAAACTAGTTGGGATTCCTATGTGTACTAGATTGAAACTTACAAAAGATGATGAATCAAAAGAAGTGGATCAGACATTGTATAGATCTATGATTGGAAAGTTGAAGTATGTAGTACATACTAGACTTAACATTGCCCTTGCAGTAGGAATTGTAGCAAGATTCTCATAAAAATCAAAAGAAAATCACATGATGACAATCTAAAGGATCATGAGATATTTGAAAGGAAGTAAAGATTATGGATTATGGTATAAACTTAGAGAAAATATGGATTTGAAAGTGTTCACTGATGCAGATTGGGCAAGGAATGTTGATGATAGGAAGAGTACAAGTGGAGGAGCTTTCTTTCTTAGAAAGAGGTTGGTTTCTTAGACAAGTAAAAAGAATAACTGTACATCCTAGCCCATAGTAGAGGCTAAATATGTTGCAATAGCAGTAAACTACTCAAACATTGTGTGGTTCAAATAGTTATTGGAAGGTCTGAAGTAATAAATCAAAGAACCTATTGTTATGTTTTGTGACAATACAAGTGTAATTAAGATATCAAAGAATCTAGTGATGCATTCAAAAACCAAGCATATTGCTATAAAGTATCACTTTTTCAGAGAATTGGTGCAGGATAAGGAAATTAGATTGGAATACGTCCATACAAAGGAACAAATTGCTGACATATTCACAAAGCCTTTACCTAGGGATGCATTTTTGTATCTAAGAGGTAAGTTAGGGGGCATTCCCCTATCTGAAGCTCACTAAAATACATTTTTAGTGATACATCAACAGAAACAGAATTGAAGATCTATTAGTTGATGCAGCAAAGTAATGAATACATTGCATATGAATTAGTACTTAAGGTACATTGAATTTCATTTAAGTTTGAGTTGTGTTGTCTTTGGCATGTGTTGTCAAAGAGGGGGAGTTTACTGTCATATCTTTCTAAAATTTGCAAGAAAAACAAAGTTTATGTAAGAGGGAGAGATTACTATGAAAGAGGGAGATTACTGTATTTGAGGAATTTTGTGGAATGATATATAAGAAGGAGAAGCATTCTGTCAGAGAAGACTTTTTTTCAAATTTCATTCTACAATGACATGTTGTGTTGCCATCAATGCCAAAGAGGGAGATTGTTGGATACAATTGTTCAATTGTGTGTTGTCTTTGATGTTACACAAATGTCATATCAGTTATCAGATAGAGTCCACCAACCTCAGTTAGTTAGCAAGGCAAAAGATGGAGTTTACTAAGCTTAGAAGGTTAACAAAGAAGGTTTACAGTGTGTACCAAGCATTCTCAGGCTTTACCTTGTGCAGACAGTTGTTATCAAGCTTTCAAGGTTAATCAAGGAAATTTAGTTGTTACTAAGCTCACTCGGTCATCAAAGGGAAATATGCAAAGACAGTTCTTACCAACCTCTCATGGTCAGTGAGGGAAGTTCTTATTGAGTTAACTCAATAGCCAAAGGATTTTGTAGATTTTGAAGTGTTAATCGAGTTGAGATGGTTAACTTAGGAAATTGTTTTTGGAAGTAGTGCTTATCGAGCAAGGTAGGCCAATGAAGGATTTCATTGTTTTGAGTTTATTTGTTTAATATAATATTTTTAGCTGACTGATGTATAGTTTATTGGTAAATGTAACTTGTGAATGAGCTGACATGATAATCTGAATGGTATATATAATAGGTCAAGTTGTGAATTCAAAGTGTGTGTGGTGGATTTGATGTGATGTTAATGTGGAGAAAGACTAATTATTGGGAGAGAAAATTTTGAAGGATGATTAGAGATCATTGAGGGGCAGGAAAGCTATATTTGATCGAGGAGGATCTAATGGTGTAGAATAGAGATCTCTAATCAAAAAATTTAGTTGCATCATATTTAGGTCAAGTCATTGTTACTTTCTAAGCATTGTAACAATGATTTCAAAATCTCTTAACAGAGTTGGTTTAGCAACCATTTTTTAAATCCTCTAACAAGGTGACAGTTCAATTGAATTGTTCTAAAGACCTCTAGCGAGGCCATTCCTAAAAAGATGATTAAATCCTCTAAAAAGTTCACACCTAATTGTGTGTATTGTAACCTTTAACATGGTTGGCTCCTAACAGGGCTCACTTCAAAAGAGTGAAAATTGGTAGCTAGTTACTTGGTGATTTTTCCCATATTGGGTTTTCACATTAAATATGGTGTCTCTTGTGTTCATTTTATTTAATGTTGCATGCATGTCAATAATTATGAATGCTTAAAGATCAGTAACAAGTTAATCTACCCAGTTACAATATTTTGTGAATGTTTACCGAGTAACAATAGTAAGTAACTTGTTTGACATCTAAGGGATATGTGGATTTGTTTTTGTGGTAACTAATTCACCCCCCCCCCCCCCGCCATGTCCTCTTAGTTATTTCATCTATAATTCCAACAGTTTCTCCACAATTGTTGATTTGTCAAAAAACTTATCCTCAAATGCCACCTGCAGTAGTTTTGAGGCTGAAGAATATTATGCCATCCACCTATTAAAAGTAGTGTTATCTGGCCAACTAAAATTTACAATTTCTCTTTCTCTCTTCAAAATGTATTTCCCCATCTTCTTTATTTCATCAAAATATTGTTTAAGAGAAACATTAAATAATTCAACATGAACAATTTCTTCAATAGTTCTTACAAAACATATATAGTCTTCTTTATTTGTCACATCATTCAATCTGATACTTGATCTATCTTTTAATTTATTTACCCACTCCTTACCTTTTATAATGCCTAGGTCTTTTAGCACATGGGAAAAAATATCAAAATTCTTCCTAAGATATTTGGATAAAAGTACAAAGCTATGTCACCTTTTAGGCTAACTTATTAGAATGATTGAATTTGAGTATTTCTATCTAAAATTCAATTTTTTTAAAACATATGATTTATTTCTAGCTAAGTTATATATGGTCTCACATTTTTCAAATTGGAAATGTCTATTAAATACATGTTTTATACTAGTTTGTATCTAATTACTAAAGAGGTAAAAAAGAAATAGAAAAATGGAGTTTTAATAACTCTTACTATTTTAATGATATTTTTTTAATAATATATAAACACCATTTTATAGATTAGAGAGTCAAGAATATTCTCATGTAGAGTTTATAGTTTTTTAATTAGATATAGTATATTGAAATTTAAAAAATTCTACAACTACGTATTTTAACACTCGAAAAGATGTCAGCGTTGAGAAAGAAAATATATTAGATAATATAAAAAAAAAATTAAAATTATATGACATTCCATAGGACGGAGTCATATTCTAGAATGTATAATTGATCTATTGGTTAGAATAGATTTGTTTTGAAAAATGTGGTGGGAGATGAAAACTATTGATTTTAGGTGAGTTGAAATTTCAATCCTTATAAAAGAGAAAATATAGTTCTAAAGCCTACTTTTGTTTTTGATTGTTCTAAATATATATGTTATCTATAACATCGTCTAAGATCAAAGGGAAACAAGTTTATTTGCATATAGTTTTGTTGCGGGAACTAGATCCCTAATTTTTAGCATTTTTCAACACCTAAAAAATTATCTATAAAAAATAAGAAAATATATCAATTCTTATTCCAAATAATTATCTAAAATTATAATACTAAAACTCATCCATTTCTACACATTTCATTAGTTTACTTCATTTCCAAATTCAAAATAATAATACCAATTTTATGTCATTGAAGGTGAATATTTATACATTTGTTATCCTTTTCCTTTACAAAAGGGTGACACAGGTTTGTGCTTTTACCCATTTTTAGAAACATGTTGCCTCACTTTTTACTATAGTCAAATTTTGAAAAGTGGAAGATTTAACTTGTTTTTTGTATGGATTGATCGAGTCAGTTGTTTCTTCCTTCCTCAAAGTGTTAAGTTTCTCCATTGGGTTTTCCATCTTTTGTCTTTTCTCGCATTATATAGCCGAGTGGGTATTCCTTATTGTCATGAATCTTTGCAGTATTTTAGGACCTTGCTCGATAGAGATTCTTAAATTATTTTATTCCAGATGAAATTACTCACAATTCATTTTGTTTTGAACTTATAGAAAGTTAGACTAGCAAAAAATCCAGTTTCATCTTCTCCTTGGCGGGTTTCACACCCCAAAGGTGAAACTCCACTGAGACTCCTAAATGCAATTCTTGAGCTTAAATGAAGAGAAGAAAATTATTTTATGAATAGATCATTCAATTGTTGCCATGTTTTCACTACGGGAATCTTTCAAAACTCACTAAGATGATTGAAAAGGGCAAAGGAAAAAAACTCAAAAACAACTTCTCCTTTGCATGTTTCGAACCAAGAACTCAGTTTTCCAAAAAGGTGTTTGTAAAAGAATAAAGTGAGCTACACCTTTCACTTGAAAAGTCAGTTTTATATTTTCTAAAGGGTTAAAGTAAAGTGATTAGGGAAAAGAAAGTAAAACAACGGGCATTGGCAGAAAATCGAGTTTCTTCTTCTCTTTAGCAGGTTTTCGCACCACGAAGGTGAAAGACCACAAGGATCCATAAATGATATTTTTTGGTTGAAACAAGGAAAGGTAAGCCATATTATGAATGGATCATTCAAATATTATCATGTGTTCATATTGGGAATCACTTAGAACTCATTAGGACGATCAGGATAAGCATTAGCAAAAAACTCAAAAATAGCTTCTCCTTTGGCAGGTTTTGAACCAAGAAGTAAGTTTTTTGAAATGGCCCAAATAGAAGGGTAAAGTTATTAGTGGGGCCCATTTTTTTCTGGCAAAGCCTTCTTTACATTTTTTTAAGGCTTATAGTAAAGAGCTTAAGGCAGAAAAGGTAAAGCGAAAGCTTAAGCTGAAAAATGGAAATTGCCTTCTCCATTGCGGGTTTTCTACCCTCGAAACCAATATTTCGCATCTAATGAAAAATGGCTACTACAAGCATGGTAAGTGTTTGAATAAATCACAAGATGTGTCTAGGACAAAAGTGGAAGCAAATTAGTGAAAGTTGTAAATATATTTTTAGTGGAATCTAGCCAAGCAGATTCTTCCCCAGGGAGTAACCTATTCTTGTTTTTTTGAAACTAGGTGAAAATGGAAAGGTAAGTTAGTAATAAAGGATAGTTAGTGTTGGGCCAAAAAAAATAGTGAAAAGACAAGAAAGAATCCATTGTAACCTTCATATTGACTAATCTAATGGATTTATCATTTAAGTCATTCATGTGGAGTGGATTTTAAAGATTAACTTGTGGATTAGAGTTTTTATATAGAGATGAACATAATGGATTTTCAAACTATAGCTTGCTCATTTGAACTATTATGTTGTTAAGTTGATTATTGATTCAAAAGTCCCCATAGTTGCAAAGCTCTCCTCTCTATCTTATTTTGAGTTTTAGGATTTCCAATTATCTCTACCTCAATCAAATGGAAACAAGATTTGTTGGATTTGATGGATTGGACAAAATCAAGTCCACATGGCAGAATATCACAGACACTTCAATCCATTTCTTTGATATGAAATATTTTCAAAGAAGGCTAAGAACTGAGCCAACTCACCCTATAATTGAGAAGCTCTGAGGAAGTGGACTAGTTGAAGCACTCAGGTTTCCTATCGCAGTACAAGCTTTGGAACTAATTGTGCAATGTATCAATCATTACAACCTGGACACCAAGTAGATCTTATTTCCTGATCAAATGCTATTGATTTCGATTGATAGGCAAATGGTGGTGAATTGTCTATGGATTCTAGAATGAGAGGAGTTCTCTAAGCTAACAATCGAAGGAACCTTGTCTGAATTCTCCTTGAAGAAGATGGTGTGGCAGAAGGAGATCATGAATTCTTGGTTCTAAAATCCTAGAGGGGCAAAGAGTAAGGTCCCTAAAACCCTATTTGGCATGGATATTAAGCCAAAAATTGTGGATATTTTGGTCCTCTTGCATCAAATAAAAGGTGAGGTAGAATCATTCAATTTTATAGAACAATACTTATTTATGGTGCAAATTATCTGCTCAGACACACAGTATGTTAACTAGGCATATGAAGTTAGTGAACATCTATCTAGAGCTCTCAGTACAGCTAAGTTTTACAATTCATTTTATATGTCATCTTTCTTGATATATATGTTGGCTTCCCTACAACTATGGTTAGGACTCCCTAGAAAAGAGATTTTTCCCAAAAATGTAAAAAGTCATGAGTTTTATCCATGCTTGCAGTTATAGAATAGCTATGCGAAGTATATCTCAGTTAATGATGCATTTACTATGAGAATCTACAAGGAACTTCAAGGGTGTCCGAAATGGAGGTTCAACCTTGAAGTGATGGCAGTCATTAGCCAGTTTGGCTGTTATTTTATTCAATTCTCATCCTTTTCTTATTTGTGTCTTGCAACATTTGACAAATTTCCCTTGAAGCCGCCCAGATATCCGGATGATATGATCATACTCATCGAGGTCATCAGGCAAGCAATTCAAGTAAATGTGTTGAGGAATAGTTTGTAGAAAAGGGATATGAATTTCCATTAAAAGTTGGAGCATACAATTGTGAGTCCCGATTAGATACAAAGAACATACTCAAAGCATTCAAGAAAAAATATAGACTAGAGGAGTATGAAGTGATAAGGCCCATGTTTGATCCAAATGGGTATGCTAGAGATGTGCTTCAAATTGGAAATTTCATCAAACATGTAAGTACTATAGAACATTACTGTGTTGGTTGCAAAGATAAGCTAGAGATTCGAGACTGTGCCTTTGCTAGACTCACAATAGAAAAAATAAAGACATATGGCATTAACTTAGAGGTGGAAGGGCTAGAAGATCATGGGAAAAATATGTATAGTAATAAATATTTGACCAAATTGAGAAATAGTCCAATCAGTTTTGAGCCATATGTCAATGTAGAGGAAGAGCTTGATGTTATGATGGCTTGAATTATCAGAAGAACTGGGAAATGGGTCAAGTGGACAAAAAAAAAGGGCCAAAGTAGGAGCAAGACTACTCAACCTTCACCAACCACTACTACTCCCACTTCTTCTCAAAGTAGGAGGAGGTGATCAACCCCCAGAGAAGAATATTCAAATAGCTCCCACTTGCCAAGGAGGTTCTCTACCAGTGATTGGAGCTCAAGATGATACTGTAGAAAAAGGGACAGGAGAGCCAAAAGATGGAACCACCACTCCAACTTCACCCCCTCATCTAGCTGCTCTAGTTTCAACTCCTAATGTGGTTGCTACTCCATCTCCTCATCATAGCCCTACTCCATCTGCAAGCACTCCTCTTTTGAAGCTAATTGGTTCCCCCATATAGATATTAGAGATTAGGGATGAACAGAGCAGTAGAAGCAAATCCACTGAATCTGATGAAGCTGCAAGGAAACCTTAAGAGCAAGACAAAGTCCTAAGTTCTTCTCAGATTCTATTTCAAGATCCTAGGAATCCATTTTCTACTACTTTAGCACCAATGAGTCTGGTGAGGAAGAAGATGTTTAGTATAGAATCATTTGGGGCTGCTTCTAAAGTAATCAACACAAAATCTTGACTAGAAGATACTCTAGAAAGGAAGAAAAAGAGGAAAAAGGAGAGTATCGCTGCATAGGATATTGTGTCTCAAGTAGTTCATCCTGGATCTATAGTAGTGAAAGCTAAGAAGCAAAATACTTTATCAATACTTAAGAAAGATCTAGAAATAGGAATCTTAAAAATGGAGGTAGCAAAGAAAAATAAAGTAGGGAGAATTGAGGACATGACACCTGAAGACTTCACTCTGCATTCGATTGATCTAAGAGAGACTAGGAATGATACAAAGGTGAGCCTATGGAGATCAAGTAATGAGGTGAGAGAAGAACAATTGGAGAACCTCAAATTGTCAAAAATCAGAATGAAAGCCAAGATTGAAGAATTGAAAATATTTATTAAGAAATTAGTTGTTCCATTGGCAACCATTTCTGGTGTGCCTATTATTGAGAACCCTACTGCAGAAGAAGTGCAAGCCTTCATCTCATAGCTTCAAAAGGATAGGCCTATTGGCCAGATAAAAAAAGAATGGATTGAGAAACTCAATGCAGATGGAGTTGTTCTGATTGATGAAATTGGAAATGTTATCCTTCGATTCAAAATTGAGAAGGATAATATCACTTCTAATCACAACAGTTTGGCTGTAGAAAAGGTAAGGTGTGACGAATGTATTTATCTCTTGAATATGGTCATCCAAATGAAGGTAAAAGAGGTAGTTGAAGAAAATATTTTGAAGAAGGAGACTGAGCCTCTATTCAAATGGCTTCAAAACATGCAATTCAAGCAGGAGATGATTCAAGAGGTTGAAGAAGGACTCAAAGAAACAAATGAAAAGGTAAACAAGATCAAAGATAGAACATTTGAATTCATGCAAGGATTACACACTAACCCACAAAATAGTGGGCAAGGAAAAGCTCTCATTAGGGTAGAAGTAATGAAAAATAACTTCTCCACATACTTGAGTAATCTATCTAGAATGACTTCAAGTAGTCAAAATAGAGTGGTAGAGTTGTAGACACTTGGTGGATGGATACAGCTGGCAGCTGGAGAATTGACAAGTTAGCTAAATTTAGTAAAGGAGTTGGCTCGGGATCATTCAAAGTGGCTCTTAAGATTCACTAATGTACATGTGCATAGTCATGAAGAAATGATCCCAATTAAAGTGGCTGCAAAAACATAAAGGGCGAAAATTGAGAAGGGAAAGAAGTCTAAGTAATTCATTTGGCACTCCCTTTTCAATTTCTGATGTAAATTTTGCAAATTTTGTAAATTTTGTAAAATGACAAATTGGCGTCTTGCCATTTGTCATCCTCAGAAGATGAACCGATTAAAATTCCTATTGTAATGGTCATCTCTCAACCGTATATGTATGAAATTGAATGATTAATGAAAGGTCGACAAGTTTTTTGTGTAAAGTGCTATTTTTTGTAGAGACAATTGAATGGTATTTTATTTCAATCATTTTCCATTCTAGTTCATATTGTGATTAGTTAGTATTTCCTTTCTGTATTACAAAGAACTAAGTAAGAATATAGTTTCATTTCCCCTATTATCTAGAATACAAATGAATGTAATAAGAATTGTTATAATTCATTTGACGAAAGGATTTTGTTAGTTTTTCCTAATTCATCAGTTGTAGTTTAGATTTGAATTTCAACTTTTTCTAGTCTTATGCGAATAGATTTATGGGTTCATAAAAGGTGTGAATACATGAATCTATTTCAGTATTGAGAAGTCTTTACTACCTAAATTAAGTTCTATTTAGGCTTAATTTGGTTTGCCTCTTCTGCTCTCGAGTTAAGAGCATATCCCACATTAGTTTTAGGAATAAAACATAATTCATTGAACATCATTCACATAGGGAGCTATACCTACTAGTTTAGAGAGAAGCTAGTAATCAGAGAATGGCTTTTCAACTGTCATAAATAGATATTATCCATCATTTAGGCATTAAGAGTCATATCTTCACAAGAAACAAGAAAGGACAAATCTGTTTACCAATAGATTTTTGGCGACTCTGCTGGGGAAGATGAATAGTCGCTTGACCAGAAAGCCTATGTCATGAGGAAAAATGGTACTAACTCATGAAAATATAATCCTAGTGCTCAAACCTAATCTTAGTTTTCAAGATGAAAAAGAGGACATAATTTCAGCTCTTAACACATTTGTTTGGAGGTACAGAAGGAATATTGAACACTATCGAAATGCTAGCTAGGTATTAGAAGAAGAAGAAAGAAGAACTGAAGCCTTTGAAAGACTTGTTCAAAGGAGAGATATCCGAAGAGTAGAAAGAAAATTAAGATAGAAATCTTAGAGTTAAACTACACCTAGCATCTTGGAACAATTTAGGTTCCTCAAAAGTACCAAAGAATAGGGTGGGCAAGATTTCACCTTTGATAAACTAATAGAGCTCAATTTTCCTATTTTAGAAGTTCCAAAGTGGAAAGGTAAATTTAAAATTCAGAGTAGATCACCTTCCCTTGTTAGAAATCAAAAAGCCAACACTTCACATTCCACTTGTCAGGTGTTAGCGCTTCATGGAGTTACTACACCTCCAGTTGTTAACTTTCTGCCATATATTGCTAGAACAATCGTGGTTGCTCCATGGGCCGTGGCAATAAGGCCATTAGTACTAAATGCTTATCATCCACTCCCAGCTAGTTCAAGGAAGAATTTACCTAAATTCTTAGGTGATGGGAAAGTCACTACTGATGAACACATTAAAGCCTTCTTTGTGGCTACCCATATATTAGGGGTTGAACATGAAGATGTTGCTGTAAGATTGCTCGTAGAGACCCTTATAGGATAGGGTGAAAGACTGGTTTTATCATTTAGCAGATGGTTCAATAACAGATTGGGACACAATGAGAACTAAATTTGAAGCCAAATTCAAAATTGTAGAAGATGAACACGCCTTGCTAACATAGTTGACTTCAATTAAGAAGCAACCAACTATGAGCATGAGGGATTTCGTTGCCAATTTCAATAAGATTAATAGAAAAATTTCTACTGCTAATAGACCCACACCTGGCAATCTAAAAACTTTCTTTATTAGTGCTATGCCTCCAGATATCAATTATGATCTGAGAAGAGCATGCCCTACTGATCTGGCTAATGCACAAAAGAAAGCTATTGAATGTGAGGATGACTTAACTTTTGTGAGAAAATGGAAATGCAAACTTCAAACTAAAGGGAGTTCTAGTAATACCACATCATCAAAAGAGATGATTTAGAAGTTGTCTAATGAACTAGTAGCGATGAAAAAGAAATTACCTAGATTCAACAATTCTTATCAATGGAATTACCAAAACTCACCAGGAAGAAGCAATGAAAGTAGATTTCCACAACTTACAGTGTCACAACCTAGGTTGAAAATTGAAGCAACACCAAAAAAAGGAAATATGTGCATTTTTCATTTGACCACAAATCATGATAGTAAGAATTGTTCGGAGACTATTCATATGATGTAGTTGTTATCTACTAATGAATTAAAGATTGTAGCTCCTTGTTTAGAAACTAATTCTTGTTCAAATGGCGACTCTAGAAATTTACTTTTAGAATATGAATTGGATTCTAAATCAAAAGGTGAATGTTACACAACCATTGATGGAACCTCATACATAGTACTTACTCATGGACAAAGGATGAAGAATCAAGCCTCTAGTCATACTCCTAGAGACAACTCCAGTCCTTCTATGAATAAGATACATACTGATCAAGAAACACCCACTTCATAGATAGGTAAGGACAAGACATCTTATGATTTCATTCAATTTTGTGAAGAGTCAAAAGTTCAAATTTCCACTATTGATTATTTAAAGTCACATCCTTCCAAGTTAGAGAGATTAGTGGATAGATGTAAAGGAGGTACTTTGGACTTGAATCATAATGTGACTATTGAAATTGAAGATGAAACCTTAACATCTAGCTTGTTTAATCAAGAAGATTCTACTATTTTAGCAACCTCCCATAGACAAATCCTGAACCATTTTATATTTCATTGTACATTTATGGATGTAAACTTAGTAATTGCATAATAGATTCAGGTGCATCAGATAATGTTATGCCATATTTTCTAGCTAAAGACTTGGGACTAAATCTTACTAAAGTCGATGGGAGATGTTATTATATGAATGCCAAACAAGTCCCTTTACTTGGATAGATCAAAGACGCTCAAGTAGCCTTAGCTTCACATCTGGAAAAGAAACTCCTATTGACTATCTTAGTAGCTAATATTCCGGCAAGCTATGGACTTCTATTAAGTATAAGCTTTTGCTAAGACATGGGAGGAGAAATAAAACTAGACTGGTCTCAAGTAGTGATACCTATTGGGAATAAGAAGGTCAAATTAGAACCTAAGGAAAAAGAAAAGTTTAAAGTTTTGAAGTTAGATGATCCTAAAGTTAAAATTTTGTATCAAGAACTAGAATTCGGTAACAATATGTTGTTTACTGAGGAAGATATGAATGAACAAACAGATGAAAATCTATGTGATAAAATTCCAAATGAAAACAAAGATGTACCAGTTATATGGATGCTTGAGTTTGACAGAAGTTGTGCCTCCTCAGGATCTAGAGCAAGTGTAGTATTGATATCCCCAGAAGGAGAACCTGAACCTCTGGCTTTCAAATTGGAATTTGGGAATACTAATAATACTGTAGAATATGAGGCCTTATTACTAGGAATAATATCAGCAAAGGAAAGAGGTATAAATTTTTTAAAAGCTCAAGGTGATGTCGAGCTTATTGTGAAGCAAATTAAAGGGCAGTATTCTTTTAAAAACCATAAGCTTAAAAATTATAGGAATAGAGTCTAGGATGAGATCGAAGGCTTGGATGCTATTTCCACACTTGAGTTTCCTTACAAGTGGTATCAGAGCTTGATCACCTTTTGATCCTAGTTTTTGGGTAGGGTTTTTTGAACTAATCTCAAGTTGAGTGGGAGTCTTGTGCAGAACATCCTAAATCTTATTTATAGATTGAGATGGCAAGTTCATCATATGGAAGAATGGAGGTAGAGAAATTTAATGGCACTAATTTTGAGTTGTGGAAACTCAAGATGGAAGACATGTTGGAAGATCATGACCTATGGGAAGTGACTTCAAATGCCACAAGACCAAAAACTATAGCTCAATCATATTGGGATATCAAAAACTATAAAGCTAAGGTTCTCATAAGACTGTTTAACCAATGCAGTCCTTCTGAATGTTCTAGATGAGAAAACCACATATAGATTGTGGGAAAGAATTGGGGCCGTGTATCAAGCCAAATCTTTGGTGAACAAGTTGTTCCTAAGGAAGAAGTTGTACTCTCTATGAATGGAGGA
The DNA here is from genome assembly GCA_028749045.1 of Cupressus sempervirens. NCBI lineage: Eukaryota > Viridiplantae > Streptophyta > Pinopsida > Cupressales > Cupressaceae > Cupressus > Cupressus sempervirens. The sequence goes on from CM053789.1 coordinate 248,926,031, forward strand.
AGGTGGATCCTTAACAGATCATTTAAATGCATATAATCTATTGGCTAAACAGTTGACATCAGCTGGTGTCAAGTTAGAGGAGGAGGATTGTTGCTACACACTTTTTTGTTCGTTACCAAATTCATGGGATCATCTTATGATGGCTCTCAAAAGCACGTTAGTCACTTTCAAAATGGATAATGTGGTGTCTTCGCTGCTATTAGAGGAGATGTCAAGAAAGGCTTCCATTTCAGAAAAAGAAGCCCTTGTTGTTCATGGGAGATCCACAAAAAGATGGAAGAAAAATGACAATAAGTCTAACAATAAGGGTAGATCCAAATCCTATGGGAAGTCAAAAAATTCCAATAAGTCCAAGGAAAAATGCTAGAACTGTGATAAACTTGGGCACTTTCGTAAAGATTTCAAAGAGTGGAAGAAGAAGCAAAAAGTTTCAGATTCAGCTTCAAAAAGATCTCAAGAAGATGGCGATGCATTCATCGTATCTTTGGCAGCCCATGCATCTGATGATGTGTGGTTGGTTGAATCAGGTGCATCTTTTCACATGACCTCTCATCAAAAATTTTTCTCAAAATATGAAGAGTTTGATTGGTGAAAGGTGTACTTGGGTAATGATTCTCACCTAAAGATAGTTGGATGCGGAAGGGTCACTATCAAATTTTGTAATGGATGAGTAAAGGGAATCAATGTAGTTATGCACATTCAAGTTTTTCATGAAACCTATTATCTGTAAGTATGTTGAATGATGTAGGTGTGCAAGTTGTTTTTTTGAAAGAAGGATGCAAGATGTTGAGAGGATCGATAGTGCTTGCAAGGGGTACTAGGAGAGGTACCTTATTTTAGCTAGATGCATGTATTCCTCTATGCAATAGTTCTTCATCCTCACCATCTGAACAAGCAATGAAGAATACTATGGTTATTGGTTCCGATGGCAATGCAAACACTTTGGAAGGTAAGCTTCTTGCAGAAAAGACAATGTTATGGCATTTGAGATTTGGTCACATTGGTGAAAAGGGTCTCAGAACCCTAAAAAATAAAAATTTTTTTGAGGGGTTAAATGATTGCAATCTTGAGTTTGACTTCTATGAACACTGTATCTATGGTAAACAAAATCACGTTCAGTTTTACTCTAGTTCTCACAAATCTTCTGATGTTTTGGATCTTATTCATTTTGATGTATTTGGTCCTGTAAAAGTTCCTTCAATCTCCAAGTCTGTATTTTTTGTATCTTTCATAGATGATTACAGTAGAAGGACATGGATTTATTTCCTTAAAAGTAAGACACAAGTTTTTAGTCAATTCAAGGAATTTAAAGCCCTTGTAGAGAATCAGACTAGTAAGAAGATTAAGTGTGTGAGAATTGACAATGGTGGTGAGTTTTTCTAAATAGAGTTTGAACAATTCTATAAAAAACAAGGTATTGAGAGGCATAAGACAACTCCTTATACCCCAAAGAAAAATGGAGTTGTAGAGAGAATGAATAGGATACTGATGGATAATGCTAGGAGTATGCTTAGTGGAGCTAGTTTAGAACACAGGTTTTGGGCCGAAGCTATGGCCACTGCTTGCTATCTGGTTAACTGATCTCCTACATTAGCCGTTTTTGGTAAGACACCCATGGAGGTGTGGTCTAGTAAGAAGCCTTCAATTAGACATCTTCGTGTTTTTGGTTGTGAATCTTATGCACATGTTCCAAAGGAGAAAAGATCTAAGTTGGAAAATAAAGTTGTTAAATGTATTTTCATCAAGTACAGTGTTGGTGTGAAAGGATACAAGCTTTTGGATCCTATGACTAGTAAGGTGTCGTATAGTAGAAATGTTATTTTTAGAGAGCTAATAGCTTCTCCTATTGTGCTACAACTAGATGAAAAAGAAAAGGAAAAAGATGTTGTTTAGTTGCCTCCTACCCCTAAGAAGACTGAATAGAGAGACCATTTTGGGTCTAATGATGAGGAGAGCTCTACTAGCTCTAATAGTTCAGAAGAAGAGGAAGAATAAACTCAACCTCAGATCTTGAGGAGATCCACAAGAGAAAGAAAGAAACCAAAAAGGTTTGGTTATTCTATGTTAGATTCTAGTTGTGCCTTTGCTTTGATTACTAACACTGATGAGCCTAGATCTATGAAAGAGGCTTTGGGCATGGAAGATATAGGTTCCTAGATTGAGGCTATGGATGATGAGATGGCTTCGTTAGAGAAAAACAAAACTTGGGACCTTGTACCTTTTCCTAAAGGGAGAAAATCTGTTGGCTCTAAATGAGTGTTCAAGAAGAAATTGTGTGCAGAAGCTCGTGTTGAAAGGTATAAAGCTAGACTGGTTGCAAAGGGGTATTCATAGGTAGAGGGAATAGATTATGATGAAATATTCTCTCTTGTTGCAAAGTTTACATCCATTAGATTTCTATTATCTATTGTTACATCATATGATTTAGAGATAGAAAAAATGGATGTGAAGATAGCTTTCCTTCATGGTCATTTAGAGGAAGAGATTTATATGTTTAAGCCTGAGCACTACATTGTTAAAGGTAAAGAATCCTTAGTTTTTAGATTAAAGAAATCTCTATATGGTTTGAAGCAATCTCCTAGGATGTGGTACCTTAAGTTTGATGCCTTTGTGTTGTCAATTGGATTTGTAAGATCAAAATCAGATCATTGTGTTTATTTCAGAGTTGAAAATGATCGCCTTCTTATTGTTGCATTATATGTTGATGATATGTTGCTTTTTGCGAAGGGTAAGGGTATGATTTCTAATTTTAAATCTTAGTTGTTATTACAATTTGACATGAAAGATATTGGGGCAGCAAAGTACATCTTGGGTATGGAAATTAGTAGAGATAGGTCTAACAAAAAACTTTGGCTGAGTAAGAGTAAGTATGTGAAGTCTATGTTGGATAGGTTCAGCATGGAAAATTGTAGAACACTATGTGCTCCTATTTCTGTGGGAACAAAGTTATTTGTAGATGATTGTCCAAAATCTCCTAGTGAGGTGGAGGACATGAGTAGAGTACCTTATGCTAGTGTAGTTGGCAATTTTATGTATGCTATGGTCTGTACTAGACTAGACATTGCCCAAGTAGTGGGAGTCCAGAGTTAGTTTATGGCTAATCTTGGATGGGTACATTGGGATGTAGTTAAGTGAGTATTCAGATATTTGAGGGGTACATCATATTACTCCATATGTTATCATGGTAACTCTTCTGGATCTCTGCATTCAATTTGTATTTATGGGTTTGTGGATTCAAATTTGGTAGGTGATGTTGACTGCAGGAGATCCACCAGTGGTTATGTACTCACTATGTTTGGTGGTGCCATCAGTTAGATGAGTAAGCGACAACCTGTGGTTGCTTTGTCCACTACAAAAGCTGAGTACATGGCTGCTAATCATTCTTGTAAAGAAACCATTTTTCTTAGGAGATGGTGTTTTGATATTGGTGTTGATGTAAGAAAGATTACTATTTCATGTGACACTCAGAGTGTTATTTGCCTTGCAAAGAATCCAACTTTTAATGCCAGAACAAAGCACATTGATGTGCAGTTTCACTTTGTGAGAGATATGGTGGAAGATGGAAAGGTAAATTTGGAGAAGGTGGATACCACAAAGAATGTTGCATATGCATTAACAAAACCAGTGGGCACAGAGAAGTTCAAATGGTGTTCAGAGTCTATGGGTCTTTTGGCCTATAGTGGTTAGTTCATGTTATGTTCCTATTGCTCTTACAAGGTGTTCAACAAGTGGGAGAATGTTAGGAATAAGGTGTCTCAACCTTAGATAATTCCTATTCTTATTATTTTCTTTGTAAAAGGTACTTTTGCAAATAATATTTAAATGTGAGTGTACATGTCTAGTTGGCATGTCCATCACTTACATGTGTCGGCATCTTGAAGTGTGTGAAGGAGATCATGGCTGAAATGGTTATGACAGATTCCTATGATGCGTAAGAGCTATTTAAGGAATGAGCTATGATAGGTGTAAGAGCATATTATGACATGGGACCTATTTGGGCACTCAAGAATGAGTGGTTGGTGTGTGTAAGAGAATATGCCAAAAATAGGTTGGTATGATACATTCCCTTACACTTCTCTTGTGATCGCTATTTTTGGAAGATTCTATAACAAGTTGTCATTTCCTATTAAAGGGATGGATGCCTTTTTCTTGGTATTGCATGTACATGTGGCATTGTGCATGGTTCTTGGTGGTTGAGCCATGAAAAATGCCCAACTCCTTTGTGGGCATTTTGTTGGGTCTTAAGATGTTCATAAAAGTAGCATTGCATGTTGAAAATGCAAGTGAGAGGAAGAGGACAATGTGTAGGTACTGAGGTGTTGTTGGAGTCTTTTGTTGTCACCATTGGACATGCATGGCAAGTGTATTGTAACCTTGTGTTGAAGATAATACATTGTGTAGGTTCTGAAGGGGTGGGGTTGTTTTACCGAAAGGTTTTTCCCCATCGGCAAATCTTTGTGTTATGTGTTTCTTTCTCTATCTATTTTCTATATGCATGATTGGCTGTAATATTGTTGTTTACATGATATTGGATCTATAAGTGTAAAATATTTTAATAGAATTTGCACCATATTTCTCTTAAGAGATTAGTGTAGGAAGTTGTTTCCGCACTTGAGTTTCCTTACAATGATAAAGCTTAGGTTGTAAAATCTTTTGTTACTCTATAGTAGCTTGTTTTGTATGGCAATGAATTAATATTTTATAGTACAATATGTTATGAAAGGTATTCATTTCCCATTTGCTACATAAATGTAGAAAACACCACCCAGTGGAGATCATATAGAAATCATCTTACACCTTATGATGTTTTTATTAATTCTTCTTAAACCAAAATATAACAGTGCTTTACAGTAGAGAGGGAAACCTTGAGCTGAATCACTACTTAATACCTTTTTATCCTAACCATGTAAATCTTCTTAGGCACTAATTAATACCTTATGTCTAAACATGATTAGTGATACAACAATGGAAAACCCAACTAGATAGTCCAAAAACTTCAACTTTGTCAACATTTGGCTCCTTCAAGTTAACCAATTCAAAAGTCTCCTTGCTCATATTATTATCATAAATGAGTGCATGTAGTCCCCAACCATACACAAACCATTTTTTAATCAACAAGGGAAATATCATATATATATATATATATATATATATATATATATATATATATATATATATATATATATATATATATATATATATATATATATATATATATATATATATATATATATATATATATATATATATATATATATATATATATATATATATATATATATATATATATATATATATATTAGTTGTTAAAAATGTCTAGATCTCTTGTTTGGAGACTTCAAGAAATGGGATGATGCTCACATTTTTCCATATGGTAAATGTAATATCACTCTTTCTTTAAGGTACCATGTATTCTGATAAAAAATACAACTTATAATTGGAAAAGAAATGGAACCTAAAAGAAAACAAGAATTATTATATATGTGTGAGCATGCAGGCATATTACTAAAATACAAAAAGCACATGTAAAGCTAGATAGGTAGATAGAGAACAAACCAAGCATTACAAATAACCATAAGAACTAATAAAGTTTACTCTACAAGAATCCATTTCTTTGAGAAATATATATATTTGGTGAAGGGTCAAAAGGTATGGGAATGGCCACTAGACCAACAACAAGACAAGTGGAGTTTGAGAGAAATCATGAGGAACAGTTGCAAATTTCTACCTATATGACTAGTTAGGCATATCAAGTCACTTTTGAAGTAAATAACCACTACAACTAATAAAGTTTACTCTGCAAGAAACCATTTGTACAAAAAAATATCTCTATTTGGTGAAGGGTCAATAGGTCTAGAAAAAAATAACATATAGGCAGTAGGACAAGGGGAGGGCAAGAGAAATAATGAGGAAGAATTGCAAATTTCGACCTATACAACTAGTTGGGCATATCAGTCACTTTAGAAGTAACTTGTTAAAAAATACTACAATAATCATATCCAAGTATCTACTTAACTAGTATTGTAATCTTATGACAATTCCTATTCATTTTAAAGTAAATTTCAAGGAAATATTTAGTTGTATAGTTGGGGTTATGCCTATTGCTATAGGTTTTTTCAATTTTAGATCCTTAGCAATCAAAAATAATATTAAAACTTGTTGTCTATCCTAAAAAGGTAAACATAAGCTATAGATCTAGGTTTTTCAAACAACACATAATGAAAGAACATATGCTATGTTGGCTCCTAATTTAACAGAGTTTGAACAACCAAGTATGCAAGGAAAGAATGCATCTATGGGTAGCTATCTCCAATAACAGACACAATTTACCAAGAACCTGGGCCAACTATAAGGCTACACTCCTTCTCTTTAGGCTTTGCAAAAGCTAGGTGGGTGAACCTCTTAGGATCCAATTATGTGACCAGTGTAATGAGCATAATCAGAATCTAGAATAATAGATAAAAAGCCCTAAATCTTCTATACTTAACAAGTAATTCATAAGCATGAAATAGTTAAGGACATGACTCATGAAACTAGTAAGCTAAGTGTGGGTTAAACTTTAAATAACTTTCAACATAAAATGGAAAAATAATTTAATATGTTGATATCAGCAAGACCTAGTTATGAGCAACAAAATTGAATGATCCTATATTTGATTAGTGTCTTTAGCTATTGGGAAATTAAATGAATTAAAACCACACATCTTCTAGAAATCTGTGACATAATTCCTAAATCAAGATCCCTAATCTATCTTTCACCTTGTGAATAGACATCTGCATCAATATGAACCTCATACTTAGACCATCCCATCATGAAATATGCAAACCCTCTAATAAACATCAAGCAATTACATGGCTCTTTGTTCCACAAGAAAGAAATTTAAATCACATACATGCTTAAATAGAATGCAACCTAATTCATGCTCTTTGTTCACAAATAAGAAAATATTACAAATCCATGACCAAGAGACAAGATTCTAACTAAATTAAAAACCCTTTGCTTTATTTTATTCATTCTCCTTGAAAAAAAATACAAGAAAGATGCACATAAAATATTCACAAATCACCTAACAAATCCAAACTATCTGCATTAAAATTTAAATGTTGCTCTAAAAATGTTGGGTGTCTAGCTTTGACAGCCTAAGTAGAGCTCCTAGAACTAGAAATTGAAAACCAACCAACAACCTTTTTACAGAGGAAAAGAAACAATATGTATGAAGAGGGAAATTCTTGGATTGAATTTGCAATTGACATGTGTCCCTTTAGGATTCTCCCTCAACAAGCTAAAAAGAATATCTCTACCTTCTCTCCTCAACTACTAATCATATCCCATTTTGTTTTGGCTTTCCAGGAGCAAAAACCTCAGCAAAAGAAAAAATTCTCATAACTAATTCTGGATATGTCAATTTTGATCAAATTTGTGTCAAAACATCATAGAATTGAAACATATTACATATAAGACCTTTTGAACATGTTTTAAATGTTTATTCATTGCATCCTACAATTGGATAATCAAAACACCCCTCAAAACACACAAATCACTTTTAAAGACAAAACCCCTTATAGCATGTACCAAGGAACACCTGTGCAAAAACTAACCATAGTTTCAAAATATTTAGATCTTTTTCAATTCCAACAATATATTGGAATGCCTACTTCAGTGAAAAAATGCCTTGGCTATGCCCCTATGAAGTTTTAGCCTTTGCTTATATGCTTTCAAAGCAATCTAATGCATAAATATTTGAATTTTTCCAATAGTTAAAACTATATCATAATTCCAACTCTATTTAAAAAGAATTGAATGTGATTTATCAAGGTTAATAAAATATTAAAATTTATGCTTTTTAATTTCCCTACCATTCTCTATCTGGGTCAAACCTGATGACTAACCTGATGATACATGTCGCAATGTGATTTGTTCCCTTTTGCATAGTCATTAGGCCCTACCACCTAGATGCCATGTGGCATCATCTCATTGGTCTAGCACCTTCATAGCTTGAGCCACATAATCATCACCTCTACACCTACTTATCTCCATGTTACTGCCACATCACTATGCCACCTGATTGCCACATCATCACCACTTGGTTCCACATCACTACCACCTAGACATTCGCTATGTCTTTGTACTTATTGTGTGAGCAACTTCAGTTGGTGACATAGCAAGAATGGCATGATCATCCATGTATCACAATCTAGGAGGTTGGATTCCACATCAGCACGTTCACATTTCGGTTCAAAATTTTGCTTTGATGACCTAGCAACTATCTGGTCAGACCCACCATGCATCACATGGCTTCCAAAAGCCTTTGTGTTTCTAACACTATGAGAGTGCATGTTTGAGTATTTGAAAGGTAGAATGGACCTCCACCCATGCAATGTGCGATTAATCCCTCAAGGCTCTTTTTCTATCAAACATACAAATACGATGATTTAATGACCTCAACCTCTCAGGCAACTTTGAGAATGGCCTATGCATTATACAAAATGTTCATATGTGTGCCTCTTGCTCCACATGAGGTGAAGGTTTTTTGCATTTCAATCAATGAAAATGATGAAAATTGCTGAGAGAAGATGAGGAGTTTCACTACAGACAACAAAAGCTGTTACTTTTCTATGAAAGCAATGCGATTGGAAAAAATTCCTTTGTGTGGGCTGCTCCCTGCTTGGCATTGTTTTCTTTCTATGGCATCTACTCTTTCAAAAAGGATTGTCCCTTTTACCTATCATCATGTGGTCTACTCTTCATACGTGGGTTGATTTTCTCATATGTTGATTGCTTTAATTGTCTCATATGCTGATTATTATTTTTTATTTCAAATGCAGGACTATTTTTATCACTAAAAAAAATGCATATTGTAGTTTATTTCTAAGCAAGAGTTTTAATTTAATAGTGTTTACAAGGCTACAGCCCATAGGTGCATACATTGAAATCTTGGGCCATCTCCCAAAAAGTATACAAAATGATTCCTATCAGACAAATGGCATATGGAAGAAAAATTCCATATTTGTAGGGCTAGACACTGCAAATTGTTGTATTCCAACCTATGATGGTCAATCCATGCTTTGAAGAACAAATTACCACTAACATTAATTTGGTAAGCTTGCTACACAAGGCTTCCAATCAATTGCCTCTTTTGCTATGGGCATCTCTGTTTTGAATGCATGGATATCTTCTTACTATAGGCGTGAACTCCAGTATATAAGGTAATGGATTGCTGCCCTGTGTGAATGCAAATTCCTCTCTAGCGTGGGTAGTTCTCCTTTGACTTCTTCCTCGTTGTGGTCTCTTACCAATGACCCATTCCCTTGCCGCATGTGGAGTTCCTCATGTTTGGCATGGTACTCTTCCTTCACATGGGTTTTCTTGTTGTTATTTTCTTCCTTTTTGCATGTCGTTGAATGGACTTGCTTGGGTTTTATTATCTTTGATTCCAGCTTAGTGGTGAAGGGCTCCTCTGGTCAGCTCCCATAAACATGCAAGATCCTTTAGCCATTCAATCCATCTAAAACAATGATATCTCCGTTAATTTCATTAAAAAATTTTCCAAGCTCAACGTTCAACCATCCTTTAGTGCTCTCTTGCAACCATGGAGCATCTAATTTTTTGATAGGTGGACAAGTAGATGGATATAGCTCAAGAAAATATGTAGTTAAATATAGACCCAGATCAAAATCACTATTTTCCTCCAAAGGAAGCACATTCACCTTGATTTAAAGATCTAACACTCTACCTATTGTTCAAGCATAAGAAAAGGAGTAGCTCCATATCTTTTGATTTCCCTTTTCAATATAAAGGAAGGAGAATCCATTACATGTGAGGTCCAAATATACTTCTTTCAGGATTCTTTAATCTTGGTATTTATTTCCTTTTCCCTTTGTGATTAAACTGTGTCTGCATTTTGAGCATCAACATTTGAAATCAAAATGTGTTCACAAATTGCTCCATTTAAAGTTATGCCTCATCCCCTACCACAAAGCTATGCACTATCCCTTTGTTGTTTGAGTTTTCTTCTTGAAATCAATGGAGGCTTTGATAACCTTTAAGTCCCTGTTTATATCTGATGCCTACTTTTAAACCCTTTGAGAATCTTGAGTCCATACACAATTTGCATTGTTATGATGAGACTAGTCAGGCCCTAGGCGGGTCCGGCTAAAAAAAATTTCATTTTGAAATGACTGAAATGCTAAAATTATCCATAGAACATCTAACACTAATTTGAACCAAGATCCAACACTGAAACAACATTAAAACTCATTTTATCACTTATCTGCAAATTTTGACTTTCTACTAACAAGGCCTATTGACTGGCATTAAAAATTGGCTAGAACAACTAATCAGGCTCTGAAATCAAACACAATTATTCTCTGTTTTGCACATTTTTACCCTGTCAAATCTCACGTCATGAAAAATTCTCAATCAAAAGATATTGGCTATTAAAGTTGACCTCTCAGAACTACCTGCAAGAAAACAAGCCAGAAAACAATAAATTAGGTTTAGATTTGGCTTTGAAAACTGGGTAGATAGACAATTGGGAAGATAAAAATTGGGATGTTGGTTTACTATCATGAGGAGAATATGGATCTATGATTTGGGCTCATGACGAATAACAAGATGCAAATGGCAAGTGGTCAAAGTGGGCTACTTAGAATTTTACAAATTCAAACAATGGCAGAAAAGCAATTTTTTCAAATGGAAATGAACTGGGAAAGTGTGTACATGGATTTGCCATGATTTAAAAATTGGCACACCTAAAGAATTTTTAGAGTAAAACATAGTGGTACAATCCATTTGAGCTCAGCTATCATGGATTTCAAGTTATAACATCACAAACAGGGGTTCCAATAAATTTGCATTTGTTGATATCATTAAAAAGTTAGAAATTGCATTAGGAATTGCTTTTGAAAACTAATCAAACGAATTTTTCATTAGCTCAAACTTGAAACATAACATGTCTTTGACCTCTTAAATGCAATACAAAAGTAATTTTAGCATTTTGGTCGACTAGGTCAAAGTTATAAAATGTCAAACAGGGCTTCCCAGAATTCAGAACTAATTGCAAATGCATGAAAACAGTAAACTACCAACTTTCAGGGATTCAAAATCTAGTCAAATAGACTCAAAATCTGAAACATAGGCTCTTAAGTATGGACACTAAATACTACCAAAGTCACGAGTCATGAAATGTTACTAGGTGCAAGATATTCAATTACAAACATGGTATCCTATCGCTATTTCACACTTGGGTGAAAATGCAAAATTGACAAATACTCAAACCAGGACTTCACAAAATGACTCGGAACAATAATTTAACTTCATGACACATATAGGCAGACTGAATGTAGGGTGTTAGAAACATTAAACACCTCTTTGGGCTCACAGGTATAGCCAGGTACAAGCACATTTAAAAGCTCTTATAGGGCTTAATTTCTCAAAATTTTCAATATGTGACTAAAAATTGACCATGCAATTTTCAGTCCCAACAGTGGCTCTATTGATATAGGGGCATCTCCTTGGGACCCTTTTGAATACCAAAGCACCAAGAGGATGAAGATATGATGTGGTCTTTCATGAAATAAAGTTTAAATTCTTAAAAAAGCATATATTTGTAATAAGTCCTAAAAGGACAAATTGTGAAAATCTTGCATTGTAAGAGGAATAGGGGGTCCATAGGTTAAATGTGTCATTTTATAGGATTAGATAGTTGGTCATAGTCAAATCATGTCAATTGATAGGTTGGAAGGTTCATAGGACTCATTAAATGCTTGTTTTAATAGTTTAAGAATTCAAAATTTCAAATAGTAATAGTTATATGCATTTTGAGGGAAAAGCCATAACTTTAATTTGGTTAAAGATAATCATGTGTAACAACTTGGAAATGGTTAAGGTGTACATCTAGCATCTATATAAGGTCAAGAACTCTCATTGTATGAATAGGTACAATGGTTCTATAGACTGCTCCATAAATGGAATGAAAAAGCCTTGTTTTTTAGTGCATTTTGAAGATTTCTCAGTGTTTTGAATTTCAATATGATAGGAGTAAGTGGTATTATCATTTCCATTGATGTTTAACACTGTTTCATGAAGATCTACTAACTTTTAAATGCATTTTGTTAACCTATTATTCATTGATTCGCTGGAAACTCACATTTTCAAGCAATTTTGAGGGTTTTTACTAATAATCATGGTCATTCCATGAGATATTTCTTTCCTTTCTCATGGGATAGCTCAAATATAACATGTACATTATAGATATGCACTAACATTTGTAGTTAACAAGGTTTTAAGGATAGCTATCCACTAACATGGGTGAAAATTGGTGAAAAAGGGCCTAGTAGGCTCAAGCATTGGAAGTTTGGCCTTAAGGAAGGCATGGTTAAATTTTTAGAACATGTTTGGAATGCTAAAATAATTATTTTTGCACTTCCAATTGGGTATGGAAGTTCTAGCATGTGGGAGATCTAAAAAGCCCTAGGAACAACAGTTTCAAGAGGACAAATTTCAGGCTTTTGGGGTTAGAAGGCTCTTGGAGTGAAATTGGTTGAATAATGCTCTAATTGGGGACATTTTTTGGAATTTTTACAAAGTTTAAGTCTATATGTTAAGTACTTTTATGAGTTTCTTTGTAAATGCACCTATTTCATCTATTTGTCAACAAGGGGTTTGTGAAGGAAGTCTAAAACTTGTCAAAAAAGTCATAGTTGAAATTTTTTTATGTTAAAAAACTCCAAAAAGGGTATCTAATAATAGAAAAAAAATTTCCTAGTCCTTTGAAAAATTTAGGAGAAAACTTGAGAAAACAGGTAAAGCAGGGCTAATTGGGGTCTCTTAGGCCTAAAAGACATTTTTGAGGGGTTTGAATGTTGGAAGTTGCATAGAAGACCAAAACTAGGTGGATCCTACCTAATACACCTTATTACCATTATTTCAATCCACCTTATGCATTTGGAGGTCTTTGGAGTCATTGGGGTGTACTTGGGCTAGTTAATGCCTTAAGGGCTAGTGGGTTCTAGGATAAACTTTTCAAACTTGAAGAAGTATTCTTACCTATTCATCACCTCCATTGACCACTCTACATCATCTATCTAGGGATGTATGTATCTTGTAGGTATGGTAGGGATTCAAATCTCTGGTAGATGCAGACCACTCTTGAAACAACAAAACCTTCTCTCTTGAACAACATTATTGAAAAATAGAAAACAACTACTACTAAGTACAAGAAATGACCCCAGGCCACTGGAATGATTTCAGAACTCCTTACCTCTTTCATACACCTAATTCTCATTGAAATTTTCATGAGGTAAACTAAAATTATTATTCTCCTTTGTTTCATCCAAAAAATCAACACTTTCAATCACTTCGTTAGGCAAAAGAAAACTACTATCATCATGTTCATAGTGCATGTACAAATCAACATTAATTTCTTCATCTTGCTCACCATAAAGATATGAATTAGCATGATTGTAACTACTAATATTTGATTGAAACTGATCATCACTAACTAACTCATGAACAACTTCAACCAGAAACATGAAAGCTTAGTTTTCTACTTTATTCAACGAGTTACATGAATCAGATGGTAACTCACCTTGTGCATCCAGATATGAAGGGTATGTAAAATCTGATTTCTCCTCATTTCCAGTATCAATACTCTACAAATTAGAATGAACATATTTTGCATTTCCTTCACATTCCAAAAAATGATTAAATGCCAAATCACAAGAATCATCATGAAATTGCCTATTCACAATATGTTGATCCGTATTAATTTCTTCATCAAATAACTCACTAAAATGAACCACTTCAATAGTATTACTTTCCTCATCACATGAGAAATCTGAATGTATCTTGGCATCATGAAAACAAGAAAATCATGAACCAACAATAGACCTTATCTCTACATTTTCATTCTCAACATAGAAGTCACCATGTGCATTGATATATAGATTACCATCACATACACCTCCCAAACTTGACACAGCATATTCTGAAACTATATCTTCTCTAGCATCAAATTTAGGGGAAATAACTTCACTATATGAAATTGCAAAATGTGGCAAAGCACAAGCATCCTTGGATAGATTAGCATACCTTTCAAAATCATGAGCCAACAAATTAGAAATCTCGTCAACACTTAACAAGACTTCATCACTAGTTTCTTTTCCTTATCTATGATTATTATCTACATGGCTTGGCATATTTACAAAAAAAAATTGATTAGTAACATATTCTATAGAATCAGAAATCTGATCATTCTATACATCTTCTTCTTTAGAAAATACCTCAACAACCAACATCGTAACACATTCACATTCATCACTAGAAGAAAGACTAATACTTCTGTCACACTTTTCTTCCTCTTTATGCTCATCATCATAAAAAGATGATTCCACATTATGCATGTCATCAAACTACTGATTACTATCTTCTAATTCATAAAACTAAGACTCTTCATCTTTAACATAATTTTCAATAGATTCATTAGCATTCAAAGCATTTTCAACCTCGATGATAAAATCTTGGATTTCACAAATCTTATCTAATCTTGACTTTGTTGACCAATCAATCGAATGTGGCGTAAGAACTTCTAAGAGTACCACTGGCCATGAAGATTCCTTAGTTTCAAAAACTCATCAAGATTCATAACTACTAATTTAAACTTCATGTAAATTTGAAATCCACTAAGACCCTTGATATCATCAATTGTATTCCTTATCATTATGACAATCTTATTATGAATCTTTCCTTTCAACCAGCAATATTTACACAAACACTTCCAAGAGTTGGCACATCATTTTAGAACTAGATTTTTATTCCATATTTTAAAATTTCAAACTCCTACCTTTGTTTTCTTACTACTAAAACCACTAGATGGAGGCAAACATTTCATTCATTCAATTTTCATGAAAAAAAAATATGAAAATTGAAAATACCTTTTATGTGTTGATGTATGAAACCTCTAATTTGTTGATTGGCATAAGTGCAAATATGAAATCCTTCACATTGTAGATAGATTCCTTATAGAGCCACCACCTCCTTGAAGAGGAAAATGAAATCATAGCAGTGATTCACCTTTTAGAATTAACTACTCCAGAAGATACAAACAAACACATAATATATCAATCAAGAAACTTATAATTTCTCTTTCCCAACAAACTAGATCTACCTATAAATAATGAAAGCCTTTGATATTACAATAAACCATGCACTGGTATAGAGATTTAGATTAGAGCCACAACTCACACTTAGTGAGAAAATATTTGAAACAATTTACCACTTGTAACTTCTGAACCAGACTTTCAATATGGAAAACTTGCTGATCACTAACACCTTGGAAAGAGAATAAACTTCATAAATGGATTCTTGACTCTGAACCTTTTGCAACAACACTTGCAAAGATTGAACTGATTGAAGATAGACTTATAATAGTCATAGAGCATAATTTACATCCAATCTTACAACCTTCTATTGTTCATTAACAAAGCTTAACTGGGGAACACAAAATTTAGCAACGATATGAAAAGAACGTCACAATTAGCTCACTATTGTACTACTTCCTTATGTTTCTCATGTTGTATTGAATCTCCTTTTTTCAAATTCTCAAGGTTTCTCTATCATTTAGATTTAAAACAGTCCCCAGTAGAGTCACCATTTTGTTGGCTCGTAATTTAATAGAGTTTGAACAACCAAGTATGCAAGGCAAGAATGTGTCTATGGGCATCTATCTCTAATGACGAACACAACTTACCAAGAAACTGGGCTAACTATAAGGCTACACTCCTTCTCTTCAGGCTCTGTAAAAGCTAGGTGTGTGAACCTCTTAGGATCCAATTATGTGACCAATGCAATGCGCGTAATTAGAATCCAGAATAATAGATAAAAACCACTAAATATTCTATACTTAACTAGTAATTCATAAGCATGAAATAGCTAAGGACATGACTCATGAAACTAGTAAGCTAAGTGTGGGTTAAACTTTGAATAACTTTCAACATAATATAGAAAAATGATTGAATATGTTGATATGAGAAAGACATAGGTATGACCAACAAAATTGAATGATCCTATCTCTGATTAGTGCCTTACCTATTGGACAATTAAATGAATTACAACCATACATCTTCTGGAAATCTGTGACATAATTCTTACATCAAGATCCCTAATCTATCATTCACCTCATGAATGGACATCTACATCAATATGAAACTCATACTCAAACCATCCCATCATGAGATCTGCAAACCCTATGATAAACATCAAGCAGTTACATGGCTCTTTGTTCCACAAGCAAGACATTTCAATCACATACATTCTTAAACAAAATTCAACCAAATTCATGCTCTTTGTTCACACACTAGAAAAGTTTACAAATCCATGACCAGGAGACAATATTCAGACTTAATTAAAAACCCTTTTTTGTATTTTATTCATTCTCCTTGAAAATTAATACATGAAAGTTGCATAGAAAACATTCACAAATCACTTAACAAATCCAAACTATTCGCATTAAAACTGAAAATTTACTCAATATAAGAGAAAATGTTGGGTGTCTAGCTTTCATAGCTTGAGCAGAGCTCCTTGAACTAGAAATTGAAAACCAACCAACAACCTTTTTATAGAGGAAAAGAAAAAATATGTATCAAGAGAGCAATTCCTTGATTGAATTTGCAATTGACATTTGTCCCTTCAGAATTCTCCCTTAAGAAGTTGAAAATAATCTCTCTACCTTCTCTCCTCAACTGATAATCATATCCCATTTTGTTTTGCCTTTCTAGGAGCAAAAACCTCAACAAGGGACAAAATTCTCATAACTTATTCTATATATGTGAATTTTGATCAAATTTGTGTCAAAATATCACAGAATTGAAGTGTACTACATATAAGACCTTCTGAACATGTTTTAAATGTTTTTTCACTACATCCTGCAATTCTTTAATCAAAACACCCCTCAAAACACACAAATCACTTCTAAAGACAAAACCCCTTGTAGCGTGTACCAGGGAACACTTATGGAAAAACTAACCATAGATTTAAAACATTTAGATCTTTCTAGTTCCAACAATATATTGGAATGCCTACTTCAGTGGAAAATGCCCCAATTATGCCTTGCTGAAGTTTCAGCCTTTGCTTATATGCTTTCAAAGAAATATAATGCACAAATATTTGAATTTTTTCAATAGTTAAAACTATATCATAATTCCAACTCTATTTAAGAAGAATTGCATGTGATTCAGGAAGGTTAATTAAATATTAAAATTTATGCTTTTTTTCAAATTTCCCCACCATTCTGTATCTAGATCAAACCTATTGACTAGCCTGATGACATATGTCTCATTCTGATTTGTTCCCTTTTGCATAGTCATCAAACCCTACCACCTAGATGCCACATGGCATCATCTCATTGGTCCAACACCTACATAGCTTGTGCCACATCATCATCACCTTTGGACCACTTAATTACCATGTCATCACCACCTAGTTCCATGTCACTGCCACCTGGATATTTTCTATGTCGCTATACTTATTGTGTGAGCAACTTCAATTTTTGACATAGTGAAAATAGCATGATCATCAATGTGTCACAATCTGGCAGCTCAGATTCCACATCAGTACGTTCACATTTTGGTTCAAAATTTTTCTTTGACGACCTACATGTTGTTTGGTTGGACCCACCATCCATCACACAGCTTCCAAAAGCCTTTGTTTTGGTGACACTATGAGAGTTTGTGTTTGAGTATTTAAAAGGTAAAATGGACCTCCACTTACGCAATGTGGGATTAATCCCTCAGGACTCTTTTTCTATCAGACATACAAATGCCCTAGTTTAATGAGCTCAACCTCTTAGGCAACATTGAGAGTGGCATATGCATTATACAAAATGTTCAGATGCATGCCTCTTGCTCCCCATGAGGCAAACACTTTGTGCATTTTAATCAATAAAAAGGATGCAAATTGCTGAGAGAAGATGAGGAGTTTCACTATAGACAATGGAAGCTTTTACTTCATAATGCAAGTAGTGTGATTGGCAGAATTCCCTTTGCATGGGCTGCTCCATGCTTGGCATTGTCTTCTTATTATGGTGTCTACTCTTTCAAAAAGGATTGTCCCTTTTACCTCTCATCATATGGTCTACTCTTCATGCATGGGTGGCTTTGCTCATACACTAATTGCTCTGATTGTCTCATACGTTGAATATTGTTTCTGATTTCAAAAATGTGGGACTATTTTTATCACTAAAAAAAAATCCATATTGTAGTTTATTTCTAACCAAGAGTTTTAATTTAATAGTGTTTACAGGGCTACAACCCACATGTGCATACGTTGAAATCTTGGGCCATCTCCCAAAAAGTATACAAAATGATTCCTATTAAACAAATGCCACGTGGAAGAAAAATGCCATATCAGAAGGGCCAAACACTGCAAATCCCTGTATTTCAACCTATGATGGTCAACACAGCTTTGAAGAAAAAATTACCACTAACATTAGTTTGGTGAGCTTGCTATGCAAGGCTCCCAATCAATTGCCTCTTTTTCTATGGGCATCTTTGTTTTGATAATGTCGATATCTTCTTGCCATAGGTGTGAACTCCAGTATATAAGTTAATGGACTGCTACCCTATGTGAATGTAGGTTTCTCTCTAGTGTGGGTAATTGTCCTTTCAATTCTTCCTTTTTGTGGTCTCTTATCAATGATCCCTTCCCCTACTGCACATTGAACTCCTCATGTTTGGCATGGTACTCTGCCTTCACACAGGTTTCCTTGCTATTAGTTTCTTTCTTTTTGCATGTTGCTATCTAGACTTGCTTGGGTTTTATTGTCTTTGACTGCAACTTAGTGGTGAAGGGCTCCTCTGGTCAGCTCCCATAAACACACAAGATCCTTTAGCCATTCAATCCATCTAAAACAATGATGTCTCCTTTACTTTCATTAAACAATTTTCCAAGCTCAACATTCAGCCATTCTCTAGTGCTCTCTTATAGCCATGGAGCATCTAATTCTGTGATAGGTTGAGAAGTAGATGGATACAACTCAAGAAAATACGTAGTTAAATATAGACCCAGATCAAAATCACCAGTTTCCTCCAAAGGAAGCACATTCACCATGATTTAAAGATCTAACACTCTGCCTGTTGTTCAAGCATAAGAAAAGGAGCAGCTCCATATCTTTTGATTTCCCTTTTTCATATAAAGGAAGGAAAATCCATTACATGTGAGGTCCAAAATATACTTCTTTCAAGATTATTTAATCTTGGTATTTATTTCCTTTTTCGTTTTTGATTAAATTGTGTCTGCATTTTGAGCATTGATAGTTGGGATCACAATGTGTTCACAAATTGCTCCATTTAAAGCTATGCCTCATCCCCTACCACAAAGGTATTCAAAATTCCTTTTTTGTTTGAGTTTTCTTCCTTGAAATTAATGGAGGCTTCAGTAACCATTAAGCCCCTATTTATATCTCATGCCTACTTTTAAACCCTTTGAGAATCTTGAGATCAGTCGGGCCCTAGGTTGGTTTGCCTTTTTTTTTTTTTTTGAACGACTGAAATGCCAAACTAATCCATATAACGTCTCACACTAATTTGAACCAAGATCCATCACTAAAACATCATTAAAACTCATTTTATCACTTATCTACAAATTTTGACCTTTTGCTAATAGGCCTTGTTTGCTAGCTTTAGAAACTGACCCGAACAATTAATCAAGCTCTAAAATCAAACAGAATGATTCTCTGTTCTACACATTTTTACCCTGTCGAATCTAACCTCGTGAAGAAATCTCAGTCAAAAGATATTAACTATCAAAGTTGACCTCTCAGAACTACTTGCAGGAAAACAAGCCAGAAAACAATAAATTGGGTTCAGATTTGGCTTTGAAAACTAGGTAGATGGACACTTGGGAGGACAAAAAATAGGATGTTGGTTTACTATCACGAGGAGAATATAGATCTTTGATTTGGTCTCAAAGTGGGCTACTCTGAATTTTGCAAATTGAAACAATGGTAGAGAAGCAATTTTTGCAAATGGAAATGACCTGGGAAACTGTGTAGATGGATTCATCATGATTTGAAAACTGGCACACTTGAAGTATTTTTAGAGTAAAACATAGGGGTAAAATCCATTTGATCTCACCTATCATGGATTTCAATTTATAACATCATGAATAGGGGTTTCGACAAATTTGCATTTGCTGATACTAGTAAAAAGTTTGAAATTATGTTTGCAATTACTTTTGAAAATTGATCAAATGGATTTGTCATCATCTCAAACTTGAAACATAGCATGCCTCTATCCTCCAAAATTCAATGCAAAATGAATTTTAGCATTTTGGTCAGTTGGGTCCATGTTATAAAATTTCAAAAAAGGCTTCATAGAATTCAGTACTAATTGCAAATGCATGAAAACAGTAAAGTACAAACTTTGAGGGATTCAAAACCTAGTCAAACAGACTCAAAATGACTTTAAATCTGAAACATAGGGTCTTAGATATGGACACTAAAGACTCCCAAAGAGGTTAGTAATGAAATGTTACTAGGTATGAGATATTTAGTTGAAAACATGGCATCCTATTACTATTTGACACAGGTGAAAATGCAGAATTGACAAATACTGAAAATAGGACTTCACGAAATGACTCAGAACAACAATTTAACTTCATGACACATATATGCATACTGAATACAAGGTTTTAGAAACATTAAACACATGTTGGGGCTCATAGGTACAGCCAGGTACAAGCACATTTAAAAGCTCTTATAGGGCTTAATTTCTCAAAATTTTCAATATGTGACTAAAAATTGACCATGCAATTTTCAATCGCAACATGCTAAAAGATACCAAATTTGTGGCACTATAATCTTTAAAACCGCAACCTTCCAAGAATAAACACCAAGTAGACAAAAAAATATTGTGAGAATGACCCTATAATATATGAAGTGGGACCTTTGAAAGGATAAGGATTTTTCAATAGCCTTATGTTATAACAAAAAATAAATTATTGAGTAGCAATATTTCACATAGATATCATAATTTTCAAAGAACATGTTATTTGACTAATGTCTAGCTTTTTGGACTTCATTCAACAACATTCCCTAGTCCAAACAAGGTTTCCAAGAGATCTAAGATGTATGGAACACTTTCAAATGTCGAAACTGATGGTAAGGATGGGTTCATACCCAATTGCATAGCTTCTTCACAAATAGGGCTACTAGAAGAGCTCCAATTAGACCTCCTTCCAAATTTGTAGGGCTTATAACTCTTTCCTCTTAGAGATTCACCTCACCTACTCTAAAGAAAATTTTCTACATTAGACCCATTCTCAAGTATTTTTGAGGTCTCAAGTCTTCGAATGACCATACATTAGTGTTGTTTAAAATGAGGGTTTTTAAGGGTTTGGGTAGCCTCCCTACTATCCCCACTTTTTCACCACCTTCCATATCTTGTTAGAACTCCTCCTTAACAACATAGATTCTATTTTCACTCCCATAGGATCCCTCAAAAGGGAAAGTCATGAAATTTCTTCTTTTTCTCTTGAGAGCACTTTTACTATTGACTGCTCCTAGTCGGGCACTGCCTAGTTGACCTAGGGCTTTATCAAATAAATATATGCACTCGTTCATTGGGCCTCTACTTGCATAGTCTTAAAATTTGGGGTCTGTAGTCTTGGAATCTGGAGAACCATGGTTTTCCCATGGTCTAAACAAGAACTACAACACATTTTCCATTAAACACCCCAAAATGTGTAGTGCACAGTCAAGTTTGAAAGAATTAACTAGAACACTCACACAAACTAAAAGAACCAAATCTAATGCATATAAGATGAAGTAAAAAGTATGTAAAAATTATTCCATCCAACAAGATCAAACCACACTACTATTTTCTTCCAAAAAAGGAAAAAACCAGTAGCTATTATTGTAGAATCATGCACAGTCTGGTACAACCGTATTGTGGTCATACAATAATGAATGTCAAACCTTGGTTAGGGTTTCTCAAGACTTAAATTAGCTTCATCAAGGTTGGTGTGTTGTGTTAGGGCCTTTTTAATAACCTAACTTAGTTTAAATCTTTACAAAGAAAAATTTGCTTATATATATATACAAAAATATTGAACGAAAACTCAAACCAAAAAACTTTTGAGCAAATGTCAAACCAAAATTTAAACTAGAATCTAAATTGAAAACTAGCATCTCATAGTAAAAATTCAATCTATATGGATGGGACATTACCATCTATGATAAAAAAAAGGGAAGATGTTTCAAACAAAGATATATTTGTAGTTTTAGAGAATTTTAGTAAATGGCTTCTAGTTTGCCTATGCTATTAGCAGGAGTCTATTGCATAGAACACAAAGCTTGGGTTTGCATCTAACTCACTGTAACAACTTTCATTAACATGTTTAGATATGAATGACAATAATTTTGGTTGGCAAGAATAAAAAAACCGATTCTGGTTACTACCACCATTATTGGTGTTGCTCTCTCTGCCATCATACATAAGAATGGAAGCTCCATATTGTGAAAATATCATCACATTTTTCTATGTTTGGGTGATAAAAATTATCAAATGCAAGCTTTTCTACCATTATTCCCAACCAAGAAAACAAAGAAAGGATTTAAGGAAAACTTGGAAGTAATTGAGGAAGAGGAAATTGATACTTCTGCGCCTAGTTAACATGAAATTGATTGTGGAATTTAACCATGGCTCTTATGGAATTCATTGGATAGTGGTTACCCCCATCTAAGTGTTGGAATATTCAAATGGGAAGAGTGCTTTTGAGAGGGGTGGGGGAATTAGAAGTACCAACTGTTATCCTTTCAAACTCTTAATAACATATAACTGAAATTAACATGCATGCAAATAAAAAAACATAAAATGAGAGCATGCATCAACACAACTAAAGAGATTTTGGTGACCCAGAAACCCTCCAGGTATAAGAAGGTAAAACTAGGGTGGTGATGAGACCCACAAAATTACTGCAGAAATGAATTCAACCACTTCTAACAACTTTCCCTATTAAAGGCATTACACTATGCCAATAGTGACATGTTGAAAGGATTTAGAAACACTTTACATGAAGTGTCACCCTGTTAAAGGATCTAGATGAAGGTTGTTAAACCTACCTAATACATAGGATTTTCTTGTCCTTCTTCGAAGACTCTCCTACCTAGTTTTTAAGCTAACCTATCACCGTAGGATTTCAACCTCTAATACAATTGTGAGAGAGTATTAGAACTTTTGACCTCATTGAATACAATCTCGAAGTGTTGGGTTCATGCACTTGATCTGCTCATTCTCTTTTGATCCTTGCTTGATCTGATATTTGAATCTATCCCCTATTCTGCTATAATCAACTAAATATAACTATTATCCCTTTCACTAAGTCTTTTCGTTTCATACTGAAATTTCACTATATTCTCCCCTTATGCAACTTTTCTTCCATACATACAATGGTGCATTTGTCATCCTTATAAAGAATTCAAAGACTTAGGGTTAGGTATGGATCTATGATCCAAATTGAATCTCAAATTCCCACTCATATTTTGCATTTTTCTCATTGGTTTCATGCCTTCATCATTTTTCTGATTGGTTGCATGTGGATTTCATAGGGAATACAAATGACTCATCCTTATCCTTTTTCTCCTTCAAAATTTGTCTAAGTCAGCTCCAAAAATAGTTTACATCTTAGTTTGTGCAAATACAAACTTTTATGCTAATCTTGCATTGTTTGGAACATGAAGTATTATTGACGCTTGGCACATACTATTTCTAGATTTCTCAGCACCAACTACATTTCCTAGTTTGCTTGGCACCTATTGTATCCTATATCACTTAGCATATGTTGTTATGAGTTTCTTAGCATCTGAATGATTATTTTACTCAACACATGAACAATTTCTATATTCCTTGGCACATACTATACTATAATCTACTTGACACTAACTGTGACTCGACACCTATTAAAATTTTGGCTCGGCTTCTATTGTGTACTCGTCATGTATGATGAAAATGGTTAAGTTGACACTCATTTGTGAATACTATTTATTTGAGAAAAAATCTTCCCCTTTGACATGAGTGTCAAAAACACTTAACTACACATTGATGATGCTAACCTTATTGAGTACATTCCTTACTCACTCAACTTTAATGCAAAAATTGCAAAAATTTCAAAAATTGTGAGTGGCAATGTACCCTATAGCTCCCCCTGAGTTGATTATGCCATTGAAATTTGAAATTCTATACCAATATGCCTAATCCTCTCTATCCTTTGATATGTTCCTACATTCTAACCCTATATATTGTATTTGATATGTGTGATGTGATTGTATTCCATGTGATTACCAAAAGTTTAAATCTCTTCTTCACTCCTCTATTCCTCGTCTCCCCTTTTTGGCTATTTACAATCATTTCACTTTATTCGCAAAATGAAAGAATGATCAAAATTTGTCAAAATTTGGTAATTACCCATAGTATTTACATATCTCCTCCTTTTTTTATTACTCCCCCTATAATATATATCTCCCCCTTTTTGACACTAATGTCAAAGGATGCAATGGAGTAATACCATATTTAGCCAAAAAAATTGCTATTTACTTCCATTATTGTTTTCAGAGCTGGATCCCAATTCTCCGAAGCAATGTACAATGACTTTTGTTGAATGGTAGTCTTTGCAGCAAGGTGTAAAAGTCCATCAAGGGTAGAAATATTGGGATCTTTCTTTAATATTGTCTCAGCATAAACTAGTTCCTTGTGGAGGAATTCTAAATGAGGAGTTATAGAGGACTGGATTTGCATCAATTTAGCCTTTATATTTGCCTCCTTTGTTGTTAGCATAGCTAACTCCCTTTGTGTGTGAAGCATCTATGCAAAATGCTTCTCAGTTTGAGCTGGATCTCGAGGTAATTTCATAATAGAGATTTTCAAGTTCCTTTCGAAGCTCATTATTTGTTGATTAGTTTCTTGTGTGAAATTTGAAAAATCACACAACTTCCTATATAATGAAAAAAAAAATTCAAGAACAATTGTGGCCTTATCAATTTTCTTGGCCAACTCTACCTATTCAAGTGCAATTCCACTTGATATCTTCTCATTAACCTTACCTTGACACTTTTTTTTTAACCATTCCATTAGTTTAGCATTGGTGTCTTGGTCCTCATTTGCCACTTGATCAACTATGTCTGATAGTTGCTCAATTATTGGTTTTCCTTCATTTGGTGACTACAAGCTAAAGGCATCCATGAAGATGTCATTGATATTATGAAGTTCTTGCTTTTGTTTAAACTCTTTTCTCAAAATTTTCGACCTTATCCTTCTATCCAATGCATTTTGCATTATAGTCATTTGTGCTAATGCGATAGTTTTTGAATCATAGGAGGGTATCTCAATTTCTTCATCTAATTCAGGTTCTCCATAGTGAAGCACCCTAGCCACTCTTGTTGAACTTGAGCCTAGCATGGAAAATTGTAGTGGAATAACTTTAGTGCTTGGATATCGAATAGTCTTAGTAGGAGTGCCAATCTTTGGTAATTCTACCAATGTCTAAATGGTGGCCTACTCCTTTTCTTTTGTTGCATCATCCTTCTCATCTGATTTCCTCTCCTTTATATTTGACATCTGAACATTATTTGTAATTACACTTGGTAGAGGTGGTGGTGGCAGTATCAAAAACTTTAGCTTTAATGTATGTAAAAGGTTGTTCCTTTGGCTTCACCTTTTGTCTTTGTGGTGCTCCTACTACTCTTTGTATTTCATCTACACTCACCAAGATAGGACTTATGCATGATTGTTCCTGTAGAGTAGATTGCTAAAGGATCTTTGAGAGATCCCCTATAGTGAGTGGGTTGATGTATTGAGCTATTTTGTTAGTAACATCCTTTATAATGACTATCTCTGTAGGTGTAGTAGTTGAGTGAGGAGGGCTGGGAGGTGGCAATTGTGTGTCTTGCACACTCTATTCTTGTTCCTACTACTAGTCAGTTCTTGCCATAATTTCTTCTCCCTTAGTTGGTTCCTCCTCTCCTTTCTCTTTGTTCTTCTCTTCTCATTTCTCTTTGTTCTGCTGTTCTGCTCTCTTTTCTTCTACCTTTTCTTTGGCACTTGTTTCTGCCTTATTTGTTTATTCCACCTTATCATCAATTATCTTGTATATTGTCTTCCATATTTTTGTGGATTTATTTACAACATCTTCAATTTTATTTTGGAGAATACAAAAGGCTCTGTATTTGGGTGCAAACTTTCCACTATGTTTCTTATTAGCCTTGGTTATTTGAGCCTTTGACATGTCAGGATTCACTTGTGCTAGAGTAGATTCTCTAATCTCTCTTTCCATTTGTAAACAATAATGCCATTTATGTTCTACTATCTCATACAATTCTTGTGGCATAGTGTTATCAAGCTCTCGGTGTTTTTTTGAATTCTGCCATCATGTCATACACAAATTCCTCTATTTTATTATGTTCCTCCCTAGTGAGCTTAATAAAATTTAATAAGTTCAAATCATTCAAGTCTGCATTTTTAATTTTGTTGCAAAGTTTATCTATTGCATATTTTGGAGGATGGCTTACCACTTTGAATTGACTTATATCTTCAGGTTTTTTCCTTTCATCATCTGTGTCTTGCTGAGCCACATATCTTCTTCTTTTCTTGTGCTCTTCTATTGGCTATGCAGTGGCCTTCTTCTTTTCTTTTATTGCCTCTTTGGCTTTTTGAGTTGATGCTCTTGTTGTGGCCCTTATTGCTATTGGCTTAGTTGGAGCTAGCTTGGTTGGGACTAATTTTGTTACCTTCTTGGGCTTTGACTTAGCTATAGGCTATGTTTTTTTCCTTTTTCTTTTTCTACTTAGTAGGTGTAGGTGCTTCCTCAGCTTCTTCTTCCTTGACACCTTCCTCTTTGTCTTCTTCTTGCCCTTGTGTCAGCTCTTCTATCTCTTGCCCTTGCTCTTCTTCTTCTTCTTCACTATCTTCTTCCACTTCTTCCACTTCTTCTCCTTCACCTTCAATATTTTCTCCAAATTTCTTCTTTATTTTCCTCACCATTTTATCCTTCTTCTTAATAACTGACATATTTTTTAGTTCTGTCTCAATTTCAGACTTAAAAACACAATAAGTTCCAAAGTGAGGAGCTTCTTTATCAATTTCTTCTGCTAATAAAGCTATGATTGTTGTTGAGGCTTCATCAATATCTAGTTCATATTCTAATGGCCTTAGCCATCTTACCCTTGGTATTGCAGCTTAAATGAATGCAAAGTCAATATCAACCAAGAAGCATATGTCATTGACATGTTTCTCAACTAGTGAGACTAGTATCCTCATCTTTTGCTTCATAGATTTCCTAAAGTCTTGAAAATAGCTAGTCATCTAGGCTTCAAAATTGTCTCCCATTTGATCAATGAACTCATTAATTTGGGTGATTTCTATCTTCTTAGAATTCCATTGTACCTTCCCAATTGAAGGGAATTATTTTATCACATAATAGAATATGCACATGAGAATTGAGCCAAATTTACACTGTGCACCTTTTGATCACCTTATGGCTTCTAAGTTCTCACTGATTTGTTGCAACATGAGTTCAACTAGATCATAGGTGTGATCTTTCTTTACCATCTTGTATGCCACATCAACAACTATGTAAGGAACATTCTTTAGTCTACTGGATTGATAAAATTTATATGAAATTATCCTCAAAGAAAACTCAAGTAGGGGGTCATTCACAGTATCAATAGTCATCCCCCTATTGTTCCATTTTGTGATGGTGTTCTTCTCAATTACCTCCTTTCTGTCACTTCTCAATGTTTTTGGTCGATCTAGGGTTGGAAGACTAGTAACCCTATGCACAATCCTCTTAGTAATCTTGACTAGTCTTGACTCTATCCATAGACATCCATCATGAATTTGAATCAGAACAATGTGAATCCATTCTATTTTAAACACAATGGGAAAAGCTAGGGTTTTAGTTAAACCCTTCTTCTCAACAATTGAAAACTTGTCCTTCAATATCTTATTCTCACATAACTTATCATAGGCATTGAAGATTTCTAGGTCACCTATGGCACCAATTTTACAATTTTAGCATTTCCTTACATCTTGAACCATGATGACTTTGGGTGGAATGATAGATAGTGCACTAGTCAGGTCATTTTTATAGGCTACTTTGGGTTTTGGTTTGAATTAGGGTTGTTTAACTTCATTGCTAACCAGTTGAACCTCATGATCTCCCTTAGCTTTAATTTTTCTTGAGCTAGAAGCCATATTACCAAACTAGGGCTATAAAATGTATTAAAAATTGAAACTTTGCATAGCTCGGCACTTAATAAATACCTTTAGATCGATGAGTTTGTGCTAAATCCCTATTGTATTTCATGTGAGTGACTGTAATTTGGCTGCTCGATCACCTCTTAGCTCTTCTAGTTTTTGTTCTTCATTTGAAATTCATAAAAATGTATGATTTTCACTTTTATTAGACTTGAAACCTAGCATTTATTGCATTCATGCTTTACAGCTATACACTTGGCTTCCAAAAGATTTTCCAACTCAGCATCAATTGTATTTTTCTCACTTGATAGCTACTATTATCTGTTTACTTGGCATCCACTAGACTGTTTAACTTGGCCTATACTAGAGTTTTACCTGGCAACCAAAGATAGCTCGGCATCATCTTCCAACTTTTATCCTAGCATATTAACTTATGTAGATTTCTTCTTTGCAATGTTCCTATGTTATTTTTGGGCTAATGTATGATACATATTTATATATATCAGCCCTATGTGCCTTTCTAATGCTTAATTTGATGAGGTATGATCACTTGACCTCTTAGGTGAAGTGATTTCTCCATTTGATGTGTTGCATTCACCTTTTTTCTGTCACGTCTTCTTCGTATCTTCCCTGATACATTCCTTATTAACTTTTTCTTTTCCCTTATTAACTTTAGTCTTAGGTGCCTTGGCCTTTGTTGGACAGTTTGTGCTAATATGACTAGTCTTCAAGCAACTAAAATAAGTAGTTTGATTTAACTATCTACTATAATTTCCCTTAAAATGTGTCCTTATGCAGTTTTCAAGACTGTGTCGATACTCTTGGCAATAATGATAGCTATACCTAGTGTTGTAATCCCAATTGTAGTGATGTACATGATTAATTCCTCTTGAAGGTTGATTAGGTGTCCACATAGGCTTTGATCTACATTCAAATGCTCTATGTCCATTTTTTTGTAGGTGTAGCAGTGGCCCTCAAATCTTGGTGTCCTCATGGTCTTGGTTTTGCAGTCTTGTGCTAAATGTCCTTGTTTTTTGCACTTGTGAAAAGAACTTGCATTTGTGGGCTTAACATGTTGATGACTATTCTTGCTTCTACATAAATTAGAGGTATGTCCTTTTTTACCATAGAAATGACAAGTGGGTTTAGTGTTCTTACCTTTGTTTATTCTTTCTTCTGTAGTCTTAGATGATTCTCCTTGTTCAGTGCTGATGTATCAAAGTCTTGAAGTATCATTACTAGCCCTTCATGATTTCAGCAATTGCTCAAAATACTTGATGGCCTCACTGGGTTTGTTGTAGCTTTCTCCTATTTCCTTTTCTCTCTTCAATTCATCCTGCAATTTTTCATTTTGCATCGTCAAGGTGGAGATCTCAATGTCCTTCATGTTTAGCTCATGATGAGCATTCATCATCTTGCTCAAGGTGTCTAGCTACGTATTTGAAATTTTTTCAAATTCAATTGTCTTCTCTTCTAGTCTATTGATGAGATTTCTCTTGTCGTCTTCTACCATGAGCTTTTCTTCAATAGCTCTTTTCTTTTGTTTAGCTACTTCACAAAGCATTATGGCTTGTGATTCTTGTTCAAGCTTGAGTAATCTAATTTCTTTAGCTTGTGCTCTGATTTTCTCCATTAATTCTACTATTGCTGCATCAAATTCCTTGGAATCTCCATTGGAAAATACGTGTGCGGTATCAATCTCCTTGTAATGTATGTCATTTTGAGCTATGGCTATCTCCTTTCTTATTCTCAACAATTTTCTCAGTTCCTCCCTGGCTTCCTCTAATTTGTGTAGAGCTAGTTGCACATCAATCACCTAATTTTCAATGATCTTCACAAGTTTGAAGACTTCCATCTTCTAACCTTTTGCTCTAAGCTATTAGGCTTCTCCTTAT
Organism: Cupressus sempervirens; assembly: GCA_028749045.1. Taxonomy (NCBI): domain Eukaryota; kingdom Viridiplantae; phylum Streptophyta; class Pinopsida; order Cupressales; family Cupressaceae; genus Cupressus; species Cupressus sempervirens. Next base: position 248,956,170 of record CM053789.1, read on the forward strand.
GAGAACCAGTGCTCTGATAGGTCAATTGTTGGAATATTCAAATGGGAAGAGTACTTCTGAAAGGGTGGGAGGGGGGGGGCGGGGGGAGGGGTGGTTGAATCAAAAATACCAATTGTTATCCTTTAAAACTCTTAATAATATATAATTAAAATTAACATGCATGCAAGTAAACAAAGATAAAATGAGAGCATGCATCAACACATAACACAAGAGATTTCGGTGACCCAAAAACCTTCTAGGAATTAGAAGGTAAAAATAGGGTGGGGATGACACCCACAAAATTACTGCAGCAATGAATTCAACCACTTCTGATGGTTTTCCCTGCTAAAGGCTTTACACTATGTCAATAGTGACCTATTGAAAGGATTTACAAACACTTTACATGAAGTGTCACCCTATTAAAAAATTTAAAGGAAGGTTGTTAAACCTACCTAATACATAGGATTTTCTTGTCCTTCTCCAAAGACTCTCCTACCTAGTTGTTAAGCTAACCTATCACCATAGGATTTGAACCTATAATACAATTGTGATAGAGTATTAGAACTTTTGACCTGATTGAATGTAATCTCAAATTGATGGGTTCAATCACTTGATCTACTCTTTCTCTTTTGATCCCTACTTAATATTATCTCTGAATATATCCCCTATTCTACTATGATCAACTAAATATAAATGTTATGCCTTTCACTAAGTCTTTTCATTTCATACTAAAATTTTACTATATTCTCCCCTTATGCAACTTTTCTTCCATACATACAATGGTGCATTCATCCTCCTTATAAATAATGTGAAGACTTAGGGTTAGGTATGGATCTATGATCCAAATTGAATCTCAAACTCTTGCTCATATTTTGAATTTTTCTGATTGGTTGCATGAAGATTTCATAGGGAATACAAATGATTCATCCTTATCCTTGTTCTCCTTCAAAATTTGTCTAAGTCAACTCCAAACATAGTTTACATTTAGTTTGTGCAAATACAAACTTTTATGCTAATCCTGCACTATTCGGCACATGAAGTATTATTGATGCATGACACATACTATTTTTGGATTGCTTGGCATCAACTACATTTCTTAGTTCACTCAATACCTATTGTATCATGTATCACTCAGCATATGTTGTTCTGAGTTGCTCCGCATTTGAATGATTTTGTTACTTGGCACATGAACAATTCCTTTAATCTGCTCGACACTAACTGTGACTTAGCACATATTGAAATTTTTGCTCGACATCTATTGTGTACTCGACATGTATGATGAAAATGGTTAAGTTTGTTGACACTCATTTGTCAATACTATTTATTTGACAAACACTAAGTCTATTTGAACACTTGAGTTTATTTTAGGCATAGACAAACAATGTAGGCAATGTAGGGAACTTTAGAAATGATGAACTAAAAATTCTATTTGATTGTGCTAAATTATTACCTTGAAGAAGCACCTTAGGCACACATTGTTGCCTCTTGGAAACCTTGAAATTTCTATAGATGCTAATAAAATTCCAAATATGACCACTAAGAAGAACTGATTTAAATTATTGTTTCCATGTACATCATTGTCTAGACTCTAACTAAAGTTGCATAGTTTATCTATGCATTGTTTTGTGCCTATTTCTTCTTAATCTTTTCCTAATTAAGTATCCACTTCCCACCATCTAGCTTGCACAAGAACATATGAAATATTATCAAATGTTTCAAATCAATTTAAAATCTCAACAATTATCATTTATCTTAATTTTTGATCAATATATATAAACTTATTCAACATCTGAAGATGTGCATCCATATTCAAGTTTGGTGTTTATTGATTCCATCAAAAAGTTGCATACTAGGATTAAATTTGGAGCTTACTAATGATTACAATTTGTTTGGATCTTTTGGCACATTTTGTTTATCATCCTAATCAAGGTGATACAACTCCAAATATTCATCAACATTGTAGGAGCTAGGAAACTTATTAAATCTTTCTTCATTATAATAAATATCAATACCATTTGTTTTCCATGATGTTTCTATGAAGTTCATTCATTGCATTTTGGAAAACTTACTACATGAAATCAGTTATATGAATGATATGCATCACCTTGTTTTGTATTTCTTTAATTTTAAGTATCAAAACAAAAAATAACTGAAATATTCTATATTTTTTGCTTATAGATGATATATTAACTGAGGAATAGAATGAGTTGGTGGAGTCTACTGCTAAGATGCTTTATGGTTTGATCCATGTTCATTATATTATAGGATTGTATGAGTGATATGGGTTGTGCAACATAGCTTCCTCAAATACCTAAATGACTTTTATAATAAATGCTAGAGGTCATAGTGACATTTTTTGCAAACAAGAAGTTAAATGGGGATTTGAATTCCTTAGATATATGCAACTTGAGTAAAACCCTCCAACATTGATTGGTCCTTCAAAATGGGTACAAACAACATAGGCAAGAATGAAGGCAAAGAAGAACCATGAAGCATATACATATAAATAAATGCTACAAACAAAAAAAAAGTGTAATGGGGTGATTGTAAGGGGGTATGGGGAGAAGATTGTCTAGTGCCCCAAATGGAGGAAGGTTCCAACCCCAATAGAAGGTGGGTCATTGTCGCATTAAATGAAAATTATAAAAAATCATTTTGTTGAAGTAGTGAGAATGCTTATGATGAACTTGCAATCCAAAATTTACTATTGAGCATGCTTATGATTAACTTTCTTTACCTACTTTACGGTCAAATCTTAGGCAGTAAAGACTACACAAGAAAGGTATAATCACTAGTACACAATGGCTACATACTAGAGAGAGTGGATACGAGCATAGACTAGGAAAAGCTAGATGATCATAAATGTCAATCTTTAAGGTTTCCCCATGAGCAATCAAACTCTAGATGAATATTTGTTAGAGTCAATAATTGATGTACTTTGTGCTTGGTTAGGGAGATATCAAAATAATTTTGCACTTTCTATGGAACTACATTCATCCTAGATCATTTAACCACTTTTTAAGATTTTAGAAGAAAAAATCTTTAAAAGGCAAGAAAGGATTGAACCATGTCATATTCATCAAGAAGCTCCTAATGTGGTTCGCCCTTGAAATACCAAGTGAGTTTTCTTAGAAAATGTTTCATAAATGAAGGAATATTAATCCAGTCATTGATTCCACTAATTAGTCTTAAAACTTTCATTTTCTAGGTGTCCTAAACTTCAGTTCTATTTTGTAAATCATCCTCTCATTAACTCCACTTTATGTTGCATTATTGCAAGCATGAATGATTGTATTTTGCACATTGTTTAGTAAATCATTTAAGAGAACTATAAACATAGGTTAAGAAAAATGTTCAATTATGAAACTCATCATTCTTTAACACTAATCACAAGTAGCTCTCATGTTTTTTAAGACAAAACTTGCAATAAAAAAATTGGAGCCAAAAACCAAATGTATCAATAGATAGTTCTTATCACAACACAAAATATACTGCTTTATTGAAGATTGAGTTAGTAGAAACCATTAAGAAAAAAAGAGTTTGAAATCTAGCCAGAAACAAATCCTAGACGAGGCTCTAATATGCAATTAAATACTACTATAAATTAGTAAATTGCACATGGACAAATTTAAGTGGATGTTGTGCAATCCATCAATGTGAAATTAAAAAATCTAGCATAGATATGTTATACAATAAATTGAGGGAGATACCTATAATTGACTATACTAAAGAGAAAATACCATGCAATTCCACATAATTTTTGCCCATAGTCCATATAAATACGCACCAAAGTCCATTAGAATACTCATGAAATAAATATAATGCCCAAAATTTCACATCAGACATGATCGAAAGGTAGGATATACATCAGTTGAATGTAGAATCAAAATCAAAATCAAGTTGAATGCAAAATCAAGTTGAATGTAACAATTAGTTGAAATTCACCACAATTTTGATATGACCATGCAATATTATTGGAAAATAATCCCTGAAGGTTATGCTATTGGAAAAAATAGGCCAAAACTAGGAATTGGAAATCCATAGGCCATCTGTAATAGTCATAAATGCAAATCATGTTGCAGTGCCATGGATTTTACAAAAAATTAGTTGTACCACAAATTTTCTCCAAAACTTGCATTGTGGCTTCAAATGGATATTCAAGTCACAAGAAGGTCAAGCTTAGGAGTGAAATCAATCAGAGGGAGGGGGAAACCTTTGCATAAAGATAGATCAAATCATCAAAATGAAATTGGAAAGATAGTTTAACTAGGGAACTCGGTCCAATTTTCCATAAATACATAAGTTTGGCAGTAGTGAAACTTGCGTCCATTTTCATCAAAATTTGTGATCAAGCACAAGATAGTAATAAATAGACATATAGTGCAAATATGGTGTTGATCATGTTATTGATAGTTATTGTCATTTTTAAAAGACAACTCAAATTTACAAATAGTAATGAATAGACAAATAGTGCAGATTTAGCACTAATTAAGTTCTTGAGTTATTGCCATCTTTTTAAGACAAAACTCAATTCAAATATTTTTGACATTTGATTCTTATGTATGGTGAAGAATGGTTGGCATTAAAATAGCTAACGGGTTTGTCGCACTTATTAGCAACCTTGTAAAGTTAAATTCAATGAATGTGTGAAGAGTCTCTTTGCTCTTATGTATTTTATCGCTAATATGTAATTCAAGATTCAAATTCATTGATTAGTCCAAAAAACATAAACTTGACTCTTATAAGTGCAAGGTTAAGTAAGTTCTTTGAAAGCTCACCACATTAATGAATGAGGAAATAACAACCTCCATGTTAGCTTCTAATGGAAATGAAAAAAATCCATAGCCACATGAATTTCTTATTTGTGGTATGCAAATGAATTTTGCATCTAAAACATTTCTCTTATCCACAAATTTCTTTAGTAGGGTTCTAGTGGTTACAATCTTTGCTAGATTTCCAATGTATATTTTATATGGGCTTTCAATGAATGGGACTTCTTTTGTGAACCAATTTAAACTAAATATATCCAAGGGTTTCTCATATAAGGTATCTAGAAAATGATCTCTATCTCCCACACCTCTAACTCCCCCTCTTTCTTCTTTTTCCCACTCTTCCACTCTCTCTCAACCCATGAATCAATAGTAAGACACTCTCCCCACTCAACTAATTCCTAGTATACAACCTCTATATTTTTCCATCTACAAAACTTGCAATAAATTTTGAATTAGTGAGATGGAGAGATTTAAGGGTTACAGATGGGCACAAGAGGATGCAAAGGGAAGAATGCTAGTGAATGAATTTTCCTAGTCAACTGGATTGCTAATGGAAACTTTAGATTGTGCCATCTCCCCCTACTCTAGTGCAAACAAGAAAGTAGTTTCTTCAATATTTTTTGCTTCAAAATGCATGCACGGGTCAAATAGGAAGGCCATAGCCATATGGTAATACATATCAAGACATGGAGCAAGCAACAAAACCTTTTACCTCAACCAGTTGATGAGGTTTGAGCACAGATGATTGGGAGGAATCATTTCACTAGATTCAAAGCCAAATGTGAGAGATAGGGTATCTAGTGTTCTAGATGAGGAGTCGACAGTTGGAAAGAAAGAAACACTAGCAAGGGTAGAGTCAAGGTTCTGTAGTTGCAGCTCCTTCATGTGCTCAACAATGAAATCAAAAATGATACTTCATTTTAAAGTTAAGCCTGTGTTGGTCAAAATTTTGACCAACACAAGCTTAGTTTTTTTTTTTCTTAAATCCTTCTACATTCCAACCAACCTAAACCTTTTTAATTGATGGTCAAAAATTTTGGTAGAAAAATGAGATAAAATGTAGTAGTGTTCTAGTTTATCAACATCTTCCTCATCTATATCACTATCACTAGACACACATTTTATCTTTTTCTTCTTCTTTTGCTTCTTCTCATTAGAATCCTTTAATAGCAACTTAGCTTTGAAAGTAGATCCAAGTCTCTTAGGTTTGTAATTATCAAAGTTAGCACAAAAGCAGTGAGTCTACTTGCTATAACTTCAAGGGTTAGATTATTTCCTAGAATACATCTTAGTTTTGGAATTGTAGAAAATTTAATAGCATAAATAGGTAGTAGTGTTGTCAAGACTTTTCTTAGCACAATATCATCATCAATCTAACCATTTCTTCCTTTTATTGCACTAACAACTTCATTTATCCCAACAAGATATTGAGCAATATTCTCACCTTCATCAATTCTCATATCACAAAACTTACCCCTGAGACTCTTAGATTTGTCTCTTTGAACATTTTTGTCTCCTCCATAGACGTGTGTTGGGCATCCCATATTATCTTTATAGTGTCACAACTTTTGTTATCATCAAATTCAGCAGAGCTTAGGGAAGAGGCAATATCCAACATTGCTTGACTATGTTCTTTATTCTTCTTGATATCTTCAATAGCTAGTAATCCATCTAGATCAACATGTTCCATGGAAATGGTAGATTACACATGATCTCCAAGTCCTCCAAGGTGTAGCTTCATCAAACTTTTTGATGCAGGAAAGTTATCTCTATTAAGCTTGGGTACATCTCTTTTTGACATCTTGATCTTTCTGCTTCTAATACCTTCAAAGTAGCCCTCTCAAGTAGATGGCTCTAATACCGATTGTTGGAATACTTTAGAATAACTAAGAGGAGGTGGTGAATAAGTTATTCAAGGTTGAGATGTATAAATAAAATTTTTCACAACTCTAGTGAACCCATACGACACTTATACTCATGCATGCATCTATAAGATTATGCAATCACTAAAACTTGTAGGTTACTGTCAAATCAACATGCATAAATGTAAACCAAGAAACATAACAAAATTATCAACACACTCGACACAATGATTAACATAAAAACCTAGTTTCAAAAAAACCACTAGTAACGTGCTACTCCTTTTCACTCTTCTGAAGTGATGCCCTATGAAAGGCTAACCATGTTCAAGGTTACAATACAAACTATTAAATGCAACCCTATTAAAGGATTCCAATCACCCTATTAGGAGTTAACCTTGTTAGAGGACTTTAGGCCATTTAGTCAAAATGCAACTTGGTTAAAGGATTTACAAATTATTGTTAAGTCAACCTTAATCCAAAGGATGTACCCTAGACTAATACAATTGTTAGAAAGTAACATTAGAATTTTGATCTAATACAACTTATGACTTCTCTTGCAGATTACAGATCTCTATTTAGTGCTCAATTTTTCTTGACCTTCATGCTTTGTGTCTTTGATAGCTTTTCCACCCTTCAAGCATTCATCTCCTTAAGCCTTCTTTCTTAACATGCCACTGCATACTCTTCTCTTAGGTCACTTGATGAAGAAAAACCCTTAACTCCCCTCCCTTAGGTTCTTGCACATGAGAACTTTTCTTCATGACTAGACATTCCTACAAATAGGAAATTAAGATATTTTACCACCCATTTTCCATCATCCAAATTAGAGTTCAGATGGATTAGGTAGGATACAATGTATCTACCCCATATCTCATATATCTTATAGAAACTTCTCCTAGAATCCACTTTGAATTCACCTAAGAATGGTTTACCTCAAATTATGTGCCATCAGCTCATTAACCTTATCTTCCACTTGGTTTTAAAAATCCAAGAAAACAAACTCATCGGCTTAGATTGACCAAATCTACCATCTTTTAAATAATGCAATAGCTTCATAGTATTGACCTTCTGGTGCTTGGCACATGCTACATTCCTTGACATCATCTATAAAATTACTTGGCATCAACTAAGCTTTACTCAACATCAACTATTTTCTTCAACATCCACTAGAATTAACTTTTACTAAGCTCCAACTAATTTTTTTCTCAACTTGCACTAACTTTTCTTAGCACCTACTATCCACTCGGTCAAGGTTGGCAAACAAATTTTTTGTAACTTGTTCTTATGAACTTTCTAACTATAACCAACCTTTGTAACCTTAAGTAGATTATCAATACACCATGTCATAATTATCTTAACTAATCCTTGTACTTAATTACATAATTATAACTCAATCTTTCCTCTAGGTGCTATTGTTACATCTTTTGACTAAATTGTCTTCGTCAATCAAATAAGTGATAGTACTTGAATCTTATAAAAAATTGTCTCACCAACAAATTGCAGGTTTGATAGTAGTGAGAAAACAATGATTGGAACACATTGTCTTCCTCAATAATCTCCCTCTTTGATTAAGTTCTTCAATTCATTCTCAACATATACTCTGAATTCCTTCACTCACACTCTTTTCTTAAGATGTATCCCCTATAGTAGAATTTAGAGATAGAATTTAGAGACATAGATATTGTAGAATTTCCTCCTTGTTTTAATATTATTTGAAACTAATACATTACTAATATAAACTTAGGGATAACTCAAGATATCATAGAACTATCATTCAAGATCCATTTGTATTCTTGAAATTGCACCATGTTATTGATATTTTTTGGAACTAATACATTACTGATATAAACTAAAGAATAACTCTAGATATGACAAAATAGTCATTCAAGGTCCAATTGTATTCTCAATTGTATCATCAATGGGAAGAATATACATGTGCTTTTGTATTTAACATCTAGGCATTGGTAAAAAGAAATGACATCTCCCACACAAACCCTATGGTTCCATCACACAACCCTATTCATTCTAATCTTAGGTTTTTCACAAGTCTCATCTGCTAGGGCAATACAGATCCTATCTTTCATTTTCTTTCCTTGTAATATGGCTTTGATGAGAGATTGAAGGGCAAAGTAAATGATATTAAAAACACTAAGCACCTAATCCCAAACACAAATACTCGAACCTCACAAAGAGAAAAAAGCTAATAAAAATACCTTAATAAAAAATTATCATTAGTAATGGCTTCATCCACAATGAGCTAATTCATTTCCTTCTTCTACTCTAAAATTTCTATGATGAAATCCCTTTTAGTCCCTTTCCTATTACCAACAAAAACAATCCATTTTTTTTGAGCAATCCATGCAAATACCTAACCAGGAAAAGGCAAAAAATGAAAAAGATGTAGAGATATGATCTTATGCTTTTAAGGGTTCTCCCTTCTAAGCCATTTAAGTGCAATAAATTTTGATTGCTTCGAGTAGATCCAAATAGATAAATAAATCAAAGAGAATAAACCTAGCTCACTATATTTATAGGGAAAACTAATTTTCCTAGAAGCTAAATTTACTTTTTGGGCTATCTAATTAGGGGTATTTAGCTATTTTAATTTAAGAAGATTTTTTTTTAAAAATAAAATGAAAGGAAACTTGCTTTTCCAACAAGAAATAGTGAGAACAAGAGTAAACTAATCTTAGATAGGGAGAAAGAATAAACTCACTCTACTTCATATGCTTGTTACTCTGGGATTGATTGAGAAAAGTTAATGTAATTCAATGCAACTTACATAGGTTGTATGTCAGTTTATTGTTTCTTTTAATTCAAGGAATTAAGTAATTTCTTTGATAATTTGATAGGGTTTCAAAGCATTTGTCAGGGATCTCATAAGAATGGAGTTTAGGGTTAACAACTAATAGTTTCAGTTGCAAGGAAATTATATAGGTCATTTATTTACTAGTGTAACTATGTACACCAACAAGAAGTCCAAGGTACAAGACTAGGAAATAGTGGGCATAATAAGATAGGAGAAAATGACAAACAAGTCCTAGATAATAATTTTAGGTAGAGACAAAATCTAAACATTCTTTCATATTGTAGAATTTAGAAACACAAATATTTCAGAACTTCCTCCTTGTATTAATATTCTTTGAAACTAATTCATTGCTAATATATACTGAGGAATAACTCAAGATATGATATAATTTTCATTCAAGATCCATTCGTATACTCAAAATTTCTAGATCTTTTGTACCAACTTCTTGTTGATCTTCTTCATCTAATGATTGGCCTTGTTGTGTTTGAGTACCCATGTCAACTATTATAGTTGGTTGCTCCCTTTTTCTTTCTTCTATTTGAACTAGTGCATCAATTATTTATACCTCATCTTGGTACACATTCATTTCTTCAACTTCTTCTAGTAATAACTAATTTGCTAAGGAATATTCTGCCATTAACCTATTAAAAGGTGTGTCATCTAGACTATCCTTTATCTCTTGTCATTTTATTTTCGAGGTTAAACTTCATTTGGACTTCCTTGTTCTAGGAATCTAGGAATTATTCACATTTCTCATGTAGCTCTTGTATAAACCTCTTCTCTTTCTTGGTAGTGGCTAATGTTAGAGTGACAATTTTCAAAATTTAATTCTAATGCCTCTTCATTTGGAGTATCCTCTACTCTCTATTAATTAAGAATAACTAGCTATAGATCCTTTTTATGACTAAATCTTCTTTTTCTAGCTTCTCAAATTTCCTTTTACAAAATCATTCCTCAATTTTTTCAATATTTATTTTCCATGCAAATTGGTAAAAGGAACTTGACTTTAAAAAACTATCATTAGATAAGAATTCATGCCTAGCCTATTCTATTATAGAATCAATATCTTTTCCTTTAAAATCAGCCATAGTCAATTCCAAGCTGGGTATGGGAGGTTTTATTTTATTTCCTTCTTCCAATTCTATAGTGGTGATGAACACTCCACCAT